>CM062292.1:84312620-84822620 GCA_031216915.1 Pictodentalium vernedei | reverse complement strand
CGTTTCTGAACTACACTATATTGGCCACCTTTTAAATTATGCGTCGCCAAACTTTAATCCCCTGTATTCAACGGAATCGCCGCTATGACATACATGATTCTGTATTCAACTGGTGATCTACAAGCCGGAACTTTTTCCCAGCACCCTTCAAACTAGTTCCTTTCCCGTCGAGTAATTAGTTAAGCTTCGAAACTTTCAAAATTTCATTATACAATTTCGATCGTCTGTCGCGTAGTGTGAATATGAAAACGTTCAAAGCAAAATAAAGTCGGGTCACAAAAAATCAGTTTACCAAAAATGAGATAACATTTAAAAAAAAAAAAAACAATTATTTCCAACTAGAACATTAACCCAGTTCCGTGGCCGTCTCGTTTTGTGGATATAGTTATATGTAAATGGGTCAACTTTATTTCGGTAAATCTTCGTACATCTTGACATGCTTCGAACTTCTTTTAAAAATGTTTCTCCCAGCTGTTTTGCAAATCTGTACAAATTTGTACTTATATTTTTACTAACAGTAATAGCCACCAAATGGTTAGGCGTGAATGGGCACCAGCCGCCGAGAAACAGCGATACGAATTTCAACAAACACTGCTTCCGAAAAGGTTGTTTTGATTTTTTATCGATCCATTTGATCAGTACAGCTTCAGTCAAAACAAACATACTCTTCACCTTTGGGTTTAAACATCGGAATTAAAATTTGTTTATTTAAATGAATTTTAATGCAGGGGTTGTGTCATAAACACAGAACGCGATGTGTGTTTGAATCGGTGGGTGTTTTACATAACGAATTGGAATGGAATTGTTTATAACATGGCTACATGCACCACTGGACGTACAAGACAGGGGTGATCTGAAAAAGCTAGGGTTGGCGCTGCACATCACCACCACCCACCCCACCCCTAGGAGCAACAAATTAACTATTTCTTTCGGAATGCGAAATTGTGACATATCGGTTAACCCTTTACCCAACGTAACGGCCAAAACCGGCCAGCGCTATTCTCAAAAATCGTCAATTAATTTTCAAAATAGTTTCATTTTTTGTCTCAAAAACATAGGTTATGACCCCTCGTTGGAACGAGCTCGAAGAGCTCGTTCCAACGAGGGGTCATAACCTATGTTTTTGAGACAAAAAATGAAAAACATTAGTTATTCAAGAATTTTTTTTGCAAGTGTCGTCTGCTTTTTATGTTAGGTAAAGGGTTAATTTGTGTAACACTATTGTTCAGAAAAATTTATAACATTATCACTTGACGTTTATAACACTATCGGTTTGAAAGTTTTGGAGAAAAATTTGACATTATGGCTTGATTTAACCCTTTACCTAACATGAAAAGCAGACGACACTTGCAAAAAAAATTCTTGATAACTAATTTTTTTCATTTTTTGTCTCAAAAACATAGGTTATGACCCCTCGTTGGAACGAGCTCGACGAGCTCGTTCCAACGAGGGGTCATAACCTATGTTTTTGAGACAAAAGATGAAAATATTTTGAAAATTAATTGGCGATTTTTGAGAATAGCGCTGGCCGGTTTTGACCGTTACGTTGGGTAAAGGGTTAAACATTATCGGTTTTGATTCCTGTTGATATGTTATGAGGCAAAAATATTTAGAGTCTTCCCGCCCCCTTAACCCAATACATACTGATGTCAAAATATTATAATTTAATTATTCATCAGATAATTGCATCTAAGTACTTAATTCTACGAACGGGCCCAACAGCCTAGCGAAACCAAACTGAACCACGCACATCACTCGGCCACTAACCAAGTATATACGACGCCCGTACAGAACACACGGAATACTCAATTATTTGACTATTCATCAGATACTTGCATCAAAGTACACTGGGGTCTGTCGGTGGCCGAGTGGTGTGCGTGGTTCAGTATAGATTCGTTGGGCGGTTGGTGCCGAAGGAAACTCTATCGGCGTGGGTTCGACCCCCCGCCATGCCACTGTAAACAAAACCTGCGTCCTTGCTTAATTTTCTGGCACGCAGGAAATTTGAAAAAAAAGACAAGTGTCGCTGATTTTTTTCTGATGTGCAATTCGTAGAATTAAGTACTTGGATGCAATTATCCAATGGATAATTAAATAATTGAGTATTCCGTGTGTTCTGTACTGGCCTCGTATATACTTGGCTAACAAGCATTCCCTTTTAGGGTCTGTCGGTGACTGAGTGGTGCGCGTGTTTCAGTATAGTTTCGTTAGGCGGTTGGTGCCGAAGGAAATTCAATATTGTTTGACAGATCTCAATGGGCTCTGTCAAACAGGATAGGATTTGTTAAATTCCTTGTTGCATCGTGGGTATTATTAGTAGCCTGGAAGATCAAGACACCAGTGTATAGATGGATTATGGGCCTTGATCAGGAAAGGGAATAACCAGTTGTTGGTCCATTAAATACAGTACGTCCACCGTGGACTGGTCATTTTCCACGGGTGGGCAATATATCCACGAATGCAGTAAAATTAGATTCCAAACATTCATTATAGAAAAGAATAATCATCAACAATTTAATTAATAAAGCACCGGGTACAACCCGGTGCTTCATTAATTAAAATTTTGCTGACTATGATTTTTACTACCTGGTAAACGCTGCGTGGACATCACTGCCCACGCGTGGATTATGACCAGTCCAGGGCGACTGTACTGAAGGCAGAATGCCAGAGAATGTTCGTTAGTTTGACTCACGGAACAGGTAAATGATGGTGTTATAACTGTTTTATACTGTATATTATCAACAAGACGAATGCGCCTAATTTTTAATAACCTTAAATATTTTACTTGCGAAGTAATGATTTTTTCCCTCGATGATACTGTACCATATTTCTGGTATTTAATGAGTAAGTGTATAATAAAATAGATTATTTTACTCTATTAAAGGAGTGCACTTACGCTGACATTGAGTTTAAAGCAATGTTCAGAGCAACACCTTGACGAGCTTTTATCGTTGATTCAGTTGAAACATCTTTTTACTAATTCCCATGCAGATCTGTTTTTCAATTTTTATATTTTTATTAACCCTTTACCCAACGAATCGGCCGCATTCGCCCGCGTAATATGCAAATTCAGCAGTTGAACAATATTGTATTTCAAAAAATTTCAACAAAACCATATCATGTGACCCCTCGTTGGAACGAGCGCGTTCCAACGAGGGGTCACATGAGATGGTTTTGTTGAAATTTTTTGAAAAATGTGAAAAAATTGTATTTAAAATAATACATTTTGATATCGTCTGCCTTGGGTAAAGGGTTAAAGCGTATATCCTACACTATTTGACTATATGAACACACATTTGATAGAAAAACAATTTTGGGTGAAAAATGAAGTTTTACGATTTTCTCCCATTGTCACCTATAGTAAATTGGAAACAGAAAATAACTTAGTTTTTCGCGCAAGCGCATCCAGGTGGATAGAAATAGCCGCACATGCAAAGTAGCTTGAACCCTTCACCCACTTTACACGACAGACGAGGGCGCGGCCATCAACAACGGTTGTGGTCTGATCGGAACGTTCACATTGGCTGCAAGTCTCTGTTGGAATTTTTGCTAATTGTGTCTCTGCTGGTTTTCGCCTCAAGTTATCTCGAGCTCGTTCCAACGAGGGGTCACATGATATGGTTTTGTTGAAATTTTTTGAATAATTTAAAAAAATGATATTTAAAATAATAAATTTTGATATCGACTGCGTTGGGTAAAGGGTTAAGGGAGGCATCAAACTGCATTAGAGCGAGGGAAATGGGCTTAAATTTTCTATGCACAGATAAGTCAGGATCTAACATTGAGAGCCGCCAACGGTTTTCTTAACCATTTACTTAAAATGAAAAGCAGACGACTGATTAACTATTTTTTTAATTTTTTTGTCTAAAAAACATAGGTTAATAGGCCACACTGGAACGATCTCGACGAGCTCTTTCCAAATAGATGTCATAAACTATGTTTTTGAGACAAAATATTAAAAAAATAATGAAAATAATTGGCGATTTTTGTGAATAGCGCTGGCCGTTTTTGACGTTAGATTGGGTAAAGGGTTAATGCATGACGAATGATTAACTATTTTTTTTTCTTTTTTTTTTCTCAAAAACATAGGTTAATAGGCCACATTGGAACGATCTCGACGAGCTCGTTCCAAATAGATGTCATAACCTATGTTTTTGAGACAAAATATTAAAAAATAATGAAAATAATTGGCGATTTTTGTGAATAGCGCTGGCCGGTTTTTGACGATACGTTGGGTAAAGGGTTAATGCATGCTCTCATAATTTCCAGGGATGTCGGACGCAAAGGGGGGGGGGGGGGGCAGAAGGGATAGCTGCACTCCCTGCTTTCGTCCCACGGGGCAAGAGGGTCAGGCAATGTCCTTCCCAGTTTCGTCACTCCATTTTTATTTAAGAATTTATTCTCGAAGTAAAGCTTGAATACACCTCAAATCTGTTCTAGGAGCTGTCAACTCATCCATCTCGAGCCTTTGATCTTCGAGACATGCATGCTTCGGCATGTCATGGCGGGGCTGCTGGTGCTAGTAAATGTCCCTTTTACCGAGGTCTGCCCCCCTCCCCCTACCATGAAGTTCTTCCGGCGCCCTTGACAATTGTTATCGAGCAAGTTATAGACCTATTTTAAATGGAAATCTAAACTCCAGAGTGTAAAGTTTGGAATATTATTTCCTCCTCTGGACGGCGTAGTAAATCAGATTTTGCCCGGTTCTCAGTTTCGGATCTTTATCGAAAGCAGCAAATTGAGGAATGGTCCAAATTGATTTTTGTTACGAAGAGCATGTGAATGCAAAGAAAAATGATATTTGAAATGTTATTCTTTTCATGTATAATTGCTGTTTAAATTGAATTGTGGTTATTATTCATTAACCCCTTCACTCTGATCTCAAAATACCAAAATTTCAGGAAGCTGTTTTTTCCCATAATACATCTAGAAATTTAACCAATTCAATCTCGATTGACAGAGCTCATTGAGCTCTGTCAAACGAGATTGAATTGGTTAATTTCTAGTTGCATTATGGGAACTTTTTTCTGCCTGAAATTTAGATATTTTGACATCAGTGTGCAGGGGGTTAATGTGCAAGGTCCATGCATGTAATTGAAATGTGTTTGTGTAAACAGCCATATGTTTTCGAGTCGGCATATGCTAACTATAACTTTATCAGCAATTTTCAACAGTTATCTGAGTCGAATCAGTGTAATCAGATGATAGTTGAACATTTTGTCCAAACACGTATTAAAATGACGTAAAAAGTCGGCGCCGTAAAACTAGATAAATCTGGAAATCTACGTTTACCAAACGTGATATGTGCTTTCGATATGATCAATGTTTATTTTGATTATATTTTATTATTCAAGTGTTTCATTGTACTGTTTTTTTGAGTAACATTGCAAAAATCTCTAAAACAACTCCTGTAAACACTACCAACCGCACCGATAGTAAATATGATATTTCACTGCAGCTATTAACGATTTTAATGCCGTTATCGTCGAAGGCGCCGTTTGAGGGTTGTTTTTACAGGTGAAGTTTAATAATAATAATAATTATTATTATTATTAGTAGTAGTAGTAGTATTATTTTTATTATTATTATTATTATTTTATTATTATTATTATTATTAGTAGTAGTAGTAGTAGTAGTAGTAGTAGTAGTAGTAGTTGTAGTAGTAGTTGAAGTAGTATTAATAGTAATAGTAATAGTAGAAGTAGTATATATTTATTTATTTATTTTTTGTTATTGGGATTTAACGACACTCTCGACAGCCAGTGTCATCTCGTCTCGGACAGTTTTACGGATGGAGGAAGCCGGAGTACCCGGAGAGAACCATCGAGCAACGGCGAGCAACTGCCAGACTCCCCAATGTACTAACTCCACGCAAGTGGGGTTAGCATTTGTTGAAGACAAGTGCTCCATCGACGTGGAGTACGCCTTAGTACACAGCGCCAACGTGTCCCCTCGCGGGTAATCGGGATTAAGTGCCTTATCCAAGGACACAACTCAGTAATAACGCAATAATAATTTTAAAGCTTTAAATCCACACATGGTACTCTTTGGCTGTACAGACTTGCAAAATGCTTTATGGTAAAGGTACGATTTAATGTTACGTTAAACATATTTTTATTTGCCATAACTATTAAGCAAAAAAGGGATAGGAGGACAAGTGCTTTCCACATAGTAGAAACATCCGCTCCCATAACATGAATACCGATTTAATGTTAACTCTTTACCCAAAATAACGGACAAAACCGGCCAGAGCTATTCACAAAAATCGCCAATTAATTTTCATTATTTTTTTTCATTTTTTGTCCCAAAAACATAGGTTTTGACCCCTCTTTGGAACGAGCTCGTCGAGCTCGTTCCAAAGAGGGGTCACAACCTATGTTTTTGAGACAAAAAATGAAAAAAATTAGTTAATCAAAAATTTTGTTTGCAAATGTCGTCTGCTTTTCATGTTCGGTAAAGGGTTAAACGATTCTAGTGAATCTACTTCATTATAGTGTGTTGATGTAGAATAGAGTTTGTTGCTGTGATTAGAAATCTCTAATGAGTCGGTCAGGACAGAAACTCAAGCCATGCGCACCACCCAACAGCTGAGCTGGCATATCTCCTAGGATGAGATGACGTAGTTTATGCTGCTTGTGGCAACGGACTGAACGGACACTGAGTAGAGCCCGTGAATCGCAATTGTTATTCTCGAATCGAATCTCGAACGAACAGAAAACAGCGCGGAACAACATTCATGGCACCACTTGTTTTTAACCTCATTACGCAGTTACAATGCATATCTTTGCGGCTTACGCGTACCGTCGGTAGCACGAGTACCTGAGTGCAGAGGTCACAAGTTACATTGCTACAACAGTACTAAAAAAGTGGATCGCGGAACTCCAGCCCAATTGATTTTTGGTTGATTTTTAACCTAACTGTTTTTGGAACATATATTCCACATTTTACATTTGGGGCGCGGTGGTCCACTGGCACGGCATTGGACTTCAAGCCGAAAGGCACGCGGTTCGATTCCCACCAGGGCTAACTGCGTTGTGTCCTTGAGCAGTGTAGTTCATCCCGACTGCCCACTTGGGGGCACGGTGGAGCTGTGTACAACGTCGACGTTGCCATTGTCTTCAACCAATGATAACTTTTCTTGTGCGGAGTTACTAGTACGTTGGGGAGTTTGACAGTTGCTCGCCGTTGCCCGGTGGTTCTCTCCGGTTACTCCGACTTCCTCCACCCGTAAAACTCTCCGACAAAGTGTCGTTAAACCCCAATAAATAGTAAATAAATATTTTAAATTGGACTACATTCACGCGATTATTGACGTCGTTATATAGTAAATCAAAAATTAGAGCCACATTCTGTCGAAATTGTGAAATATGAAAAAATCTCACTTTATCGATGCGTCCAGAACGTCCGCGTCGCATCAAGTGCGAAGAAAACGCCTGTGGGGTATGTGTGAACTAATATTTATACCATGATTACCTATTCTACTATATATGAACAGCCTATTATATAAATTTTAGCTTTACACACCAACCGTGGTGAACACGCCAGCAATAGGATTTCAAAAGTTAAAATTTACACCTCCATTGGAACTACATCCAAGATGACCTTTGGTGACGTCGACCTGAATCCGACCTTGTCGAGATTTATCGCACGTCGCCTCGCGAAGAGTGAAATGAAAGTGGCAATTATTTATTACGTTTTCAAATGAGTTTACCCCATAAAACACCAACAATTAACAAACATGCATTGTCTCATGTTAATAAAGAATCCATAGCTCGAAACAGTATGTTATTATGTTATTAAAATGAAAAAGGCCCTGTTTCTTTTTCTATTTCGTTTCCGTGATAAAATTGACAGCGGAAGTACCGCCCACCGATGCTTATGTAAACAAAAACAAATTCGCACGTATGTACGCCTGCTGCTCAGTAAAATCGAGAAAAAATAAAAGCAACTCTTAATAATCTGACGCTCATGGTATAAATAAAAAATATTCAAAGTAGATTGGTGTACCAAATGTTCACCACTCGTGGTGAACATTTGATACACCAAGCTACTATGGGTTTATTCTATATTTGTACATTAAGATTGTGGTATGTGGAAGAGCTTTCAGTGGAGTATTCGTGCAGGAAAACGTTAACAATATCAGTATCATTTCACACAAACCGACATAGGGAACATTTTAATTTTCTCTCTGGAGTTATTTATAACCAAAGCGTGGCACATAGCTGGGCGGCCATTAAAGTTGGCAGAATAATTAGTGTAAAACTGATGGAAAAAGCGTAAAGCAAAATAAACAACGGACGTGGACGTGGCGCTCTAAATATGAATCGCGCTGCATGTTTACAATAGCGTCTGTGAATGTTGGCCACGTGTACACGAATGTCAACAATCCATAACTGTGTCATAGGGTCTGCTGTGGGAAAAGTTGTAACCTTCATCGAAATACTTCATAGATACACATTAAAATGCAGAGGCGGCGGAAGCTCCATAAAGGTTTTGTGTGTGTGTGTGTGTGTGGAGGGGGGGGGGGTGTCACACCTTTCTAGGTACCGCAAGGGTGTTGGATGGAAAATAATAATATTTCTTGGTGAGGGGAGGGGGGATCAATGGTGGTGGGGTGGTGTAAAATATATAAATTTATATACGCTACCCATGACCCTTAAGCCCACCCTATTTAAGTCACTAACCCCAGCGTATTTATTTTGTTTTGTTTTTACTTAACCCTTAGAAGCATGGTGGTATCTTCCATATCAATTCAATGGCAGCAATTGGAAGAGGCCATATTCATTATCTGTGGCCAAACAAATTAATATTTTCAACGTGCAGCCACAGGACAGCACGTTGAAAATATTGATTGGTCTTCCCCACACATTCACTCACCAGCTATTATACTCAATGAATTTATAAGGTTTGATGTTCATGGGCCGGAAAAGCTTTCAATTTTTATTCAATAAAATATTGAAAATCAATGTGGTGATATATGTATAGGTGATGCGTAGTTACCATAGGGTTGTGTATGTTATGTCGGAAAATGCCGTTCGGAAAAAAACGGGGGGCACGTGCACCCCCACCCCCCACCCCCCGGCTCCGCCGCTCATGTTAATATGCTTGGTTCCAGCACATACACAAAAAGTAATAGAAACAAAATCTTAACTGAGCAAAATTGTTTAACACTTTAACTAACGAATCGGCCTGATACTTACGCGTAGTTTATAAAATGAGCCGTTGGAAATCAATTATTTTTCGAAATATACTTGCGCAATGTATCTTTACGACTAAAAATAATTAAATTAGAGTGAATAACCGTTAAGGAATTTCAAGGCTGTAACTCCTCCCATCGATGACTTTCTTAACATGAAAGCTGTCACAACATAGCAGTTTTCACTTCATCTAACCTCGTGGTGTTTTCTCAGCACGAAAACCAGTTACATATTTATTTATTGGTGTTTAAGGTCACATACCGTGACAGTTTTACGGAAGGAGAAAGCCGGAATACCCGGAGAGACCCCACCGAGCATCGACGAGCAACTGTCAGCTCCTCAACATTTTAACTCTGTTCAAGCTCCGCTCAAGTAGGGTTACAACGGCTGAAGACATGTGCACCATCGACGTGCAGTACGCCTTAGTACACGGGGTGATCGTGCCCCTATGTAGGACACAACGCGGGTCGTCCCGGACGGGGATCGAACTCGGGGCCTCTAGCATAGAAGTCCAACAGTCCACCACTGAGCCACCGCGCCCCAACCAGTTTCATGATATCAACGTACGTGAAATATGTTATACATATTCGAGTTGAATTGCTTCGAAACATGTGAACATCATCAACTTATTCATTTTTCAAAGACGACAAAGTATATTCATTAACCTTTCACCCAACGTAGAGAATATCAAAATTTATTGTTTTAATTACTATTTTTTTAATTTTTTCCAAAAATTTAAACGAAAACATGACGTGTGACCCCCTCATTGGAACGAGCTCGTTCCAATGAGGGGTCACATGACATGGTTTTGTTGAAATATTTTGAAAAAAATATTTTTTTCAACTGCTTAATTTGCAAATTACGGGGCGGATGCGGGCGATTCGTTAGGTAAAGGGTTAAAAGCAATCGACTATTTTAAGGCGTCAGGAAACCGAAAACCTTTGACTTTAGTTTTCTTCTTTTTGAGCATTGGTTATTCATATCAACATTCTGCCTTACCCCTTTAGAAGGCGTTTGTTGAGACACTTTTATATATGTGACTGATGACCGCTTCAGTAATCCAGTTGTACAGTACGTGGAGAGTGTATTATCACTAAATCACCCACAGAGTGGAGAATCCACCCAAGCAATAATTACAAATTTGTTGCAAAGCATAACCAGCACAAGCAAAGTTTCAGCCAATGGACCTCCGGGTTAAACCCGGAGGTCCATTGGCTGAAACATTGCTTGTGCTTTTTGTCGATATGTACAACATTTCAAAGTTATAGCATGGGTGCTAACTCCACTCCGCGGGTGATTTAGTTACAATCCACTCTCCACGTACTGTATAGAGGTCACTGTTTAAGATTCGAATGACATACATGTTCAACACCATGACCTAGAGACTGTCAAAGTACTCGGGCTCCGTAAACAGAATTTACCTTACGAACCGATATTCCTATGGCCAGCACTACCAGTTACTCTATCCGGTAGTTTTCCATAGAAATATATAAGTCAAGTTTTTGCGTGCCTTTGAAAAGGCGCGCAAGAACGGTGTGGGTGTACAAACTAACCCCCTTCGACCCCTCTACCAGTACAATGGACATTCTGCACGTCCAGCAGCCGCGAAGGAGCAGAAGCAATGGAGCATGGTAAGCCACCAGGACCCTGTTCGCCGCCACACTGGGCATTCTGTGGTAGTTGTTTCTTTGAAAATTATCCAGTCATGTTACGTTTGCCGTTAACGTTATGTTGCTCTGAACTAGTCGTTCCCTTCGTTGACATCTATAGACCGTCTCCGGAAGTTTCAATTTGGCTGTAATTCCAGATACTGGCTTTGTTGATCTTCAGGCAAATATATTCTGACATTATGGTAATTTGTGTGATAGCAGACCTTAGTAGCATGTATCGGCTCCATTAGGCAAGTCCACCACACAGTACACATCCAGCAGAAGAGAGGGTCGATAACAGGGAACGTACGCTGCCAAATGTTTGACGCCCACTAGATTGGTCGATGCTTTCAGATGGCTGGAAGCTTCTGTTGGTGTTGACCGAGCGTCTGTGGGAAATTTTGATTCCGAGAGAATGGGACAAGCCAAATGGGGGAACCTGCGCGGAGTAGAGAGAAGAAGAAAATATGCCAGCAACGCCAGCCAGGAGGTAGCCCGGCATAGTGTCCATAACAGTTATGTAAAGGACTGAAGAAAGCTACTGTAGTATTTTTGAAGACCGGGGTCATCCACCAATTATTCGGGTAGTCATTCCGATGGCCAGCGAATCTTTTTTTTCATTTCTTTATTGAATTTACAATTTTCACTAAAGATACAGGATATATAGATGTTCACCAACTGGATGGCCATGTAATAACTCCCTCTCCCGTCCCCTACAGTACGTGGAGAGTGTATTATCACTAAATCGCCCGCAGAGTGGAGATTCCACTCGAGGAATAATTGCAGATTTGTTGCAAGGCATAACCAGCACCAGCAAAGTTTCAGCCAATGGACCTCCGGGTTAAACCCGGAGGTCCATTGGCTGAAACATTGCTTGTGTTTTTTGTTGGTACGTACAAAATTTGAAAGTTATAGCTTGGGTGATAACTCCACTCCGCGGGTGATTTAGTTACAATCCACTCTCCACGTACTGTAACTTAAATTGTCATGAAAATCGACTTTCGATAAAGTTATCTCCCTTGTCATTATTGGATGCGCGAGGAAAATCCAAAGAAAAAACAAGTAATTATTGAAAAAAAAAACACATAAATAAAGGAAAGTTTCCTTTTTTACTTTTAATAAACAAATACCACATACGCTCTCGGAGCTGTCTGTAGTTTTCATTTATTAAAAAGTAACAGAAAGAAACTTGGCTTTTATGGCAAGCTAATTAGAAGAACAGGTAAACCGTCATTAATAATATGTATCAATATTACACAGACAGACGTGTGGAGTGTATTATCACTAAATCACTCGCGGAGTGGAGATTCCACCCAAGCAATAATTGCAAATTTCTTGCAAAGCATAACATGCACAAGCAAAGTTCCAGTCAATGGATCTCCGGGTTAAGCCCGGTGATCCATTGGCTGAAACATTACTTGTGTTTTTTGTCTATATGTACAGAATTTGAAAGTGATACTTTGGGTGATAACTCCACTGCACGGGTGATTTTGTTACAATCCACCCTCCACATACTCTACCAACATGAAAGTGTCCAGTTTGGATCCTCGTTTAGCAAATGATCAGTCACAGGAATCTGCATGTTTTTTTAAACTGCTCAGGAAAATAGTTGGCGAATCCCACCAACTAGACTTTTATATTAATGGAAAGGACAGTGTCTGTATTATATGTCACGATTGGCACATTGCTGAAATGTTGAGCAGAAAAATATAAAGAACATCAAAATATGGTGAAAACGCCATTTTCTTATTTTTTAAATGAGTTTCAACAGAGAATAATAGTGAAACATTCATATTGATTGGGGAAAACATTGTAAAAAGACATTTTCTGTGCTTTTGTACTACTCTACGGGGAAGTGCCTTATGTGTAGTACTGAAATGGTTAACCGGATAATAGGTTTGAAACCAGTTGGCTATCTAACCGATTAGAAAAACCGTCAACCGGTTATCCGAAATATTGATAGTGATCGTCATTCCACGTTTAAAACGTAGTAAATCTGCCGCTTCTCCTTTGTGATAGATTACATATCGAAACCGAATTGTATATATTGAGAAATAATCGACTTTGGCGTTCAAGACTAATGATCGGCAATTTCCGTAAATAATGAGTAATTGCAGAAACTATTCCGTAGTGTGTATACAAACGAACGTTGTCGAGTACTCGACAACGTTCGTTTGTATACACACTCCGGAATAGTTTGGGAATACTATTTTCAAATTCCTATAGTTTTGATCCCATATTCGGTGAGATAATGGCCACGGATAACCGGATATTATCCAGTTATAGCACTCGGTTAGTCGGTTACGAAAATGAGCCAACCGTTTCAGCCCTACTTATGTGTATGAGATGAGCATATCGATGATACAAATTCGCTATCATTTCGAATCTTCAGATTGTATAGGAAATTCCCATGCCCCTAGTGTTAAATTTACTGGCTGCTTTTGGGAAATTAAGGAGCGCTAACTTTCCCGTAATTCCAATGACGAAGCGGGAATTGTCAGCTATGATTGTTTTTTTTATGTTATACAGGGTGGATAAAAACGTTTCAACAGCGTAGTATATCAAACATATTTGTACGACTGGACAAGCGTCATGGTTTGTTCTTCAAACTTCAAACTTCAAACTGATGTCAGGTCTAGATGAGTATTATAGTTGTAGGGCGCCTGAGTTCACAGTGTGGCTTGAGAACGATTGAACTACACGAAATAGTTTCAATATTTGCATAGATGGAAAGATAAATTCAAAAGAAAAAAGAACAAGGTGAAAAAGAAACTTAACCGATCAGCAATCATATTGGAGAAATGATTCATCCAAAATGATCACAGAAAATGTGATATAGTTTCTTAATTCATCATGAATCAATGGATAATATTATAAGAATGAAGACAAAAATCAAAAACATTTACAACTACACATCCTTTCAAACTTCGACTATGTGATTTTATTATTAAATTTAGTCAGGAATTTCGCTACTTTGACCCTTTGAACCCTAACGGGGCCGTTTTTCCAGCCAGCATCATGAAACGTCATAACGTCATTAAATAGAGTGGATGTTCAGTAAATGTGTGGGGTGCACCAATCAATATTTTCAACGTGCAGGCCCGAGGCTGCACGTTGAAAATATTGATTGGTTTACCCCAAATAATGAATATGGACTCTTCTAATTGCTGCCATTGAACTGGCATGGCACATACCACCAGAGTTAAAAAGGTTAAGAACTGGAAAATGCATGAATAAGTTAACATAGTTAAATCAATATTTTTGTGTTTCCATTTGCTTTTCTTTGTCAGCGTTGAACAGATCATGACACGATAGCAACGTACCACCAGGACCGCAGTGGTATAGCCTAGAAGGCGTGAGGTTTGGCGTAAAATATTTGATCAATATAAATCACAAATTGTTCATTATACAGTACGTGGAGAGTGTATTATCACTAAATCATCCGTAGCGTGGAGATTCCACCCGAGGAATAATTGCAAATTTCTTGCAAGGCCTAACCAGCACCAGCAAAGTTTCAGCCAATGGACCTCCGGGTTAAACCCGGAGGTCTATTGGCTGAAATATTGCTTGTGTTTTTTGTAGATATGTACAAAATTTGAAAGTTATAGCTTAGGTGATAACTCCACTCCGTGGGTGATTTAGTTACAATCCACTCTCCACGTACTGTATATAGCATCAGGACAGTTTCTTGATCTGACATTGGATAGAAGACTATCTTTCATCAAACGTTCGATTCAATAGGTTAATGGCGCATTTGTCTTATACCTCTAGAAGTTGAATTTAGGGCCTTGTAAACTGAAATTTCTATCATCGAATCGGGGTTTCGTTGTCGACATCGAATCGAATCCAATCGGAACAGCACTCAACAAAAATCACTTGTTATTTTACCAAATTATCACACACCTAATAATGAAAAACACAAGATTTTCACTGTTCAGCCTGTATGGTAAAAAAGTTGTACCGCACATGCGGTGATACAAATCACGTTCGATTTCGTTTTGAACGTAAACAGAGAAGGAACCCGTCTAAATAAATCACGTCATAATTGATCGCATGCACCGGAGTCGAGATCGCTTGGAAATTCCAAGTTCCGCATTTAGATTTGTTTACCTGGGATATTTAAACAATCAGATTCGAATGAAAGATTTACAAAATAAAAATAACATTCAGACTGCTTGCTCCTTGACAAATACTTTCCAAAACTGATTATATAATGATGGAGTGTGCTAAACTTATTAGCTATTTAAAAACCTGTTTATTGTGCTATTCTCCGCTGTTTGTTTTGTCAATATTTGAAGTTCGATCATCGTGAACGTGACACTGATCGGTATCTATTGGTTTCCACCAACTGAATGCCGTAAAAATTAAAAAAAAACAAATTAGGGTTGGTACTCCACCACCTAACAGTGATGTCTTGTTGACAACGAAGGAAACGTGGAAATTATTCAGTTAAATTTTCGTGTAGACTGGTTGTTACATGGGAGGTGTGTGATAAATACAGAACCGCACGTCCGTTTGAATGGGTTAAGAATTATCGCACGAGATTGCTTTGGTCCAGGATATCACGAGAGCCGAAGGCTCTCGTGATATCCTGGGCCAATGCAATCGAGTATATGTATATATAAGTATATGTATTGTACGAGTTAAATGGGCAGATTATTCAGATGAAAAATACATTATCAAATTGTCACATGATATCCTGGGCCAAAGCAATCTCGTGCGATAATTCTTAGCCCATTCAAACGCATGTGTGGTTCTGTATATTTATCGTGCCAGTCCTTACAGATTGCGCGTGCAGCAGGTAGCATGAGTACCCGAGTACCCGAGTGCAGAGATCACAGGTTGCGTTGCTAAAACAGTATTTATAACGTGGAATGCGGAATTTCCGCTCTCCACTTTATAAGTATTTATTTATTTATTTATTTATTGGTGTTTAAGGCCACATATTTATGCGCAATGGCTAATCATGACCACGGCAGTTTTACGGGTGGATGAAGCCGGAGTACCCGGAGAGACCCACCTAGCAACGGCGAGCAACTGTCAGCCTCCCAACACACTAACACCACACAAGCAGGGTTAGCATTGGTTGAAGACACGTTCACCATCGACGTGCAGTACGCCTTAGTACACAACGCCACCGTGCCCCCACGTAGGCAATGGGGGTGAAGTGTCTTGCCCAAGGACACAACGCGTATGCCGCAGGTGGGATTCGAACCGAGGACCTCTCGGCTTGCAGCCTGCACCTCTACCTACTGAGCCACCACCCCCACCCCCACCCCCCACCCCCACACACACTTTATAAGGACTGTTCTAAGTACTATTCTAATAATGCAACGTGTAAAGCAGAAAAACGGGAGCGCACTGGCTCAATGGTTACGGCATTGGACAAAAACCGAAAGGTCCACGGTTCGATCCCCGCCATGGGTAACTGCGCTTTGCCTTTGGGCAAGGTATTTAATCCCGATTACCCACGTGAGGGCACGGTGGCGTTGTGCGCTAAGTCGTACTCCATCTCGATAGTGCACTTGTTTTCAACCAATGCTAAACTTCTTGTGCGGAGTTAGTACTTTGGGGAGCCTGACAATTATTCGCGTTGATCGGTGGTTCGAGTACCCCGGCTTTCTCCGCTCATAACACTGTCCGACATGAGGTGACCCTGGCTGTCGAAAGTGTCGTTAAACCCCAATAATAAATAAAGAGAGAGAGAGAGAGAGTGTGGTGGCCGAGTGGATAGGTGCTCTGGTCTCTCATGCCAGAGGTCTCGGAATCGTCCCCTCGGTCGAGGAATGTTCTCGAGGTGTCCAAACACTCTCTGTCAGCATCAATTGTGAAGCTTTCACGGCGTGCCGTGCTATCGGGTGGGGACGTGAAGTGGCTGTCCTCTGTGCGGAGAGAGACACACTCCGTGCAAGCTTAAGACCCCGATATACACTGCAAAAAATATAGGTTCTCTTTAGAACCACAACTGGTTCTAATCCTGTCCCTGAGAAGGAACCAGTTCTGTTTAAACAGCATTTATTTCAAATCAAATACATTTACCAAGATTAGCATTCAATTTTAATAGAATATTTCATGAACTGAAGTAGATTCAGCAGTAAACTTGGAGCTTATTCAACGCAGTCGCCAAACATTTTGAAACAAAGGAGATATGAACAGTTGGCATATCGAACCAGTTTTGGTTCTGTATAGAACCAAAACTGGTTCGATATGCCAACTGTTCATATCTCGTTTGCTTCATAATGATTTGAGACAACCTCGTATAAGCTCTAAACTTACGGCTGAAACCCCCTCAATTTATGTTTAATTCTGTTAATATTTAATGTTAATCTTTATAAATTTATTTGATTTGAAATAAAAACTGTTTAAACAGAACTAGTTCCATCTCAGGGACAAGATTAGAACCAGTTTGGGTTCTAAAGAGAACATATATTTTTTGCAGTGTAGTTTTCGAAAAGAGCGAGGCCACGAAGTTGCCGCTACAAAGGTGATCCCTCAAACCTGCGTCATTTGGCCAAGGAGAGGCGTTAATATAAGTTATGTAACTTGCTTTCCAATCCTTGTAAAACAAATAAGGTTAAAGCAAAAAAACAAAATAAAATAAATAAATTAGACAAGCATGCCGATAACAGAATGAATCGAAAACGCAACAGGAAGTTATTATTTCATTTCTGTGACATGATTCCGCCGACGAAGTGATTTTATTAACCATGAAAATATACGAATCAGAACGGCAGTTCAACGTCGATCCCAAATCAGGCCATCGACGTCGATATCGAATGGAATGTTCGAAGCTTCGCATGGTACTCTTTATATTGACATCACGCGTTTTGATATTTATTGAATTTCCCGTTTTTGGTGCCTGATAATGTACGGCCACCGTGCATTGGTCACCTTCAATACTTTCAAAGACGCAATAATATTAGACTCCAAACACTATTTATGGGAATAATCATTCAAAATTTAATTAATAAAGCACCGGGTAAGACCCGCTGCTTCATTAATTAAAATATTGTTGATGATGATTTGTTATTACCCGGTAAACGGTGCCCGCGTGTGGATTACGACCAATCCACGGCGACTGTACTACAAGTTTAGTTCTTGTTGTTAATAAAAGAAAAGCATTTTCCGGAGTCGTTGGATTTTTTTTTGAAACAAATTAATTTTCGTATAACTATCCGCCATATTAATTAGGGCTGCACGATATTCAAAACTGAATACCCGTATCGGTATTCAGAAAAAAATACCGCGGTATGCCGGTATATCGAAAACTGTTCAGATATATGAACACAAGTACCACAAGGGAGACTCGAGGCATCACAGTCGGAACGAATTAGCATGCCTTGATGATGCGGTTCGAAAAACCTTTACCCAACACAGACGGTATTAAAATTTATTATTTTCGAAATTAGTTTATCAGATTTTCCCCAAAGATTTCAACAAAACTATATCATGTGACCCCTCATTGGAACGTGCTCAACGAGCTCGTTCCAATGAGGGGTCACATGATATAGTTTTGTTGAAATTTTTAAAATTTATTTTTTCAACTGCTGAATTTGTATATTACGAGGGCACAAGCAGACGATTCCTTGGATAAAAGAATAATATTATTCATTCGGGGCTACAGTTAAAAAAACTCAAGACATCTTGAAAATTAAATTGTGGATAAATAAATAATGACGATAAACCGATATTTTTGTAATTACACCGGTATTCAATCGATATTGGTTTGAATACCGGTATATATCGGTTCATCGATATACCGTGCAGCCCTAGTATTAATATTAGTGAAAAATGTTTGAACAATCGAAGTTCACACTTTAACACATGCGCGGTATTATGTCGTTGCGGAATAGTGCCGCTAAGACGTTTTGTCCTGCGGTTTACTATCGGCCGCGTTTTCAGACTAATCATTTAACAACATTACTACAAATTACAGGAGTAGTAAGTAGTAAATTATTTTATTATACTGTCACGTGTCTATACATCTTTACAGAAAAATACATTACATTGATACAGATGAGTAAAGTAGCATGAAACCCAGCCGTGAAGGCTTATGAGACACTTGAAAAACGATATAAATTTCTATGTATAATATGTACATAATTTTTCAAATCATTCGCACACACAAAATCCCTCCCCGCACTCCACCCCCACCCAACACCACGACCATTCGTAAGCACAACTATGCATCTTAACTGGTAGAGTGCTGGAAGCCCCAAAATGGACTTTTCTAGAAAGCACTGGTAATGGCCCGATCTTTTATTCTCCACTGAAGATAGTTTCCTTTTGGACCTGGTATAATTTAGATACTGTGCACAACAAATTGACAACATGACATTAAAACCATCGAAACGTCTTTATACTGACAAAACCTCACACTGTGCAACAATCTCTCAAACGGTTAATTTTGATGTCTTCACTAAATCCTACGCAAATACCCGATCTATGCGTATGGAATTAGCAGGAAATTGGATTTTTTTATGAGAGACCACGTCTCTCATTTCTGATTAAACAAATCCACGTTCAATGACTTGGACCTGATTGAAAACATTTCAGACCATATGCGCTTGCATGGTGTTAATTTATAGAAACATTGTCTATTTATCCTCTTAAGGTGTTACTAAAACGCGTCCTCATATTAAATGTCACGACTCGATGCAGTATTCCGGACCTTCTGATAAGGACATATTGTCTTATAATTAAGTACATTTATTCTGGTCTGCTTAGTCGCAATATAGATACCTTTTCGTGTCCAGTGATTCCGGCGATGGCCTTTTGATGTGACATGAAAACTGTTGTTATGGTGGGTGAGCACAGTACACGGAGACTGGACCATCATTAACCCTTTGAATACTGGTGGTATCTTCCATGTCAGAAAAATGGCAATATTTAGAAGAGTCCATATCCATTATTTGGGGGTAGAGCAATTATATTTTCAACGTGCAGCCCGAAGGCTGCACGTTGAAAATATTGATTTTCTACCCCACACGTTCACTTAGTAGCCACCCTACTTAATGAAAGTATGAAGTATCGTGTCCCTGGACCGGTAAAGTGATCTCTCCTATTCAAAGGGTTAAAATATCCCAGATACGATGACCCTGCACCCACTTGCTCGTGGAATATCGCCAGTACCAATAGATAGGCGGTATCGTTACAGTACAGATGTAGTGCTTTGGTAGTGGCAATCCTGCTTCCATACTGCTGCCTTCACAGTGTTGCAAAACACCAGCCTTTTCACGACCAGATGGATATATCATTGATATGTGGTCGCAACACATTTCACACAGTCGACATTTCATAGATAAAACATAGCAATGTGGCGCTGATTCAAGAATAACAAAGCAAATAGCATTTGAAGAGATGTGTAGTCGATTTTCTGTTCCGACTTGTGATATTCAGATGATAGGATTTCAAGTGTGTCAGATGATAGGATTTCAAGTATGACATAAATTTTATTAAATTTCCTCGCATACAGGCATACATAGAGGTCCTCCATATAAGGCTAAAATGGGCGTGGCCGAAAAAAGGGTTAAGCAAGCTAACTCACGATCTGTTACCAGTGGAATTTCTGATTTATACATGTTCCATGCTATTGTTTGTAAAAAGTAAAAAAAAAACGAACACGAACTTGCCTTTGTTACCAGGGGTGCTCTTAACCCTTTACCTAACATGAAAAGCAGACAACACTTGCCAAAAAAATGATTGAATAACTAATTTTTTTCATTTTTTGTCTCAGAAACATAGGTTATGACCCCTCATTGGAACGAGCTCGACGAGCTCGTTCCAATGAGGGGTCATAACCTATGTTTTTGAGACAAAAAATGAAAAAAATAATAAAAAATAATTGGCGATTTTTGAGAATAGCGCTGGTCGGTTTTGGCCGTTACGTTGGGTAAAGGGTTAAATACTGCCAACTGCTGCAATGATCATATATTCGCTTTTTGCCAACCAAGGAAGATATACTTTCAAGACGTAAATTTATTAATCAAGGGAGTTATGATATAAAAAATGTCCATACTCATACAGATAAGCAGTACACATGGACTTGCCTCTGTTACCAGGGGGAGTTTTGATACAAAAACAACCCAGACTCTTGAAAATATGCAAAACACATGAAGTTGCCTCTGTTACCAGGGGTAGTTCTTAAATAAAATATAACGTACTAACGTTGATAATAAACTGTAATGGGAAAGACGTAGCTATCTTCACTTATTGCCACCCAAGGAAGATACAAGTTGGAAATGTTTATAAATAAGATCGTGATCAGGGGCATCATATTGATCGCGCAGTGCATTGGAGAAAACAATTTGACACCGACCTCCTAAATTATTGGCATGATGCGCAATTGTATCCCCACATTCATGCGACTATTTCAGTACGGCGCCCAACGGAATTGTGGCAATCAAGCCGAGGAATCGCCACAAGAACGGCCTGAGAAAATACAAATTGAGGCCCAAAAGGGCCATCAAAGGTCCTCTAGTGAGAGATCACTTCTCAGGAATACGTTTAGCTTGGTGTTTATCATTTTATGACCAGAGCACTGTACTGACTACCATTCCTTGGTCTAATATGGGTCCTGATCTGAATCCACTGACGCACATTTGGGACATTCTACAGTTAAAACTAGAAGTCCTGTCACGAATAGTGCGCTTATCTAGGCTTAATTGCGCGTTGGGATTGCGCGCAATTGCCATATCGAATGGCATCCAAAGCACGGCAGTTTCTCTTGGTTACTCAAAGCAAACACATGCAATGTTTCTGCCAATGGACCTCCGGGTTACCCGGAGGTCCATTGGCTGAAACCTTGCTTGTGCACAGGCCATATGTACAGAATTTGATAGCTTTACTTGGGCCATAACGCGTATATTAACGCGCATATCAACGTGCTATTTGTGCGCATTTCATGACCGGACTTCTAGTTTTAACTGTAGGACGTAGAACACAAGTATACGAACCTCCAATACCAAATCATCGAGAAATGGAAGAAGCTTTGCATCAGGAATGGCAACAGTTCGTCCCCTGAGTTCCAATGTGTTCTATGTACCAGTAGACACACAGAACACATTGGAACTCAGGGGACAAATTATCACTACAACGGATACGACGATTGACTGGAGGATGCGACACGGGATAGAAGCTGCTATTCGAACACATTGATGATACAGCAGATATTGAACTCTAACACGTGCTCAAGTTCTGTAGAGGTTACAAATGACATTCCTATCCAAATAATGTTGCATTGTTGACTCTCCAGCTCCATACTAAAACGAGTATCGTGTTGAGATCTAGCAGTTACCTTTTGGGTTTATCAATACTGTCATGGAAATGATGATGAAGATTATGGTTTGTGTGTGTTCGTATATCGTGAATATGTTCTTCCAAGATGGCATTAAGTTTCTGAAGCTTACTTTGCGAGTACTTTACCGATATCAAGCAATGACCGTCGTAAAATATGCAGGGGGTGCTTAACCTTTCTCTTTGTGTATATTTCAATATAAGAGATGTCGAGGCTTGAATTCGAGTTTTGTCTTCAACAGATATTTTAAAATAGGACTTTTTCAAAAGCATATGAAATCAAATGGATTCGTCTTTGTTTAGCTTGGCCTCAAAACGGTTATTGCATTTAATATCAGTACATCCTGATAAAATGCGGAAAGATATAACTGATTGGTTCTATGAAGCGACAATTATGCTTTAAACATCCATGTATAGAGTCATTTTTACCAATTGCATAGATTAATTACACTTTTTACCACCTTATTTAAATCAAAGGAGAAAGGAAAAAGGAAAAAACTTTGAAATAAGAAAAACAATTATAAAAGAAGGAATGTTACATAATTTGATCATATGCGGAAACGGCTGTTTTCGTTGAAGACATTTTTGCAACGAGCGATTCAAGTGTTCACAGGCTGTAGTGTTAAAAAAATATACACATTTATTACGGATAGTGGCATATGTGCGGCAACCACCATACAAACCTGAATGTCTGTATTATTACATAATTAACAGCATGTTTGACAAAAATGAGTATTTCAAAAGAATGGTAAAAATAAACCAAGGATCGTAACCCATATTTTCTATTGCATATGTTGAATGCGCGTGAGAGCAGTTTCCATGAAAACAAGTTATTATGACTTCATCCAATTTTATGTAATATGGTATTCGATTCCTCTGTTTAATTTTTTCTTACTGTTAAAACTAGAAGTCCTGTCACGAACTGTGCGCTTATCTAGGCTTAATTGCGCATAGGAATTGCGCGCAATTGCCATATCGATTGACATCCAAAACACGGCAGGTTTTCCTGGTTACTCATAGTAAACACAGGCAATGTGTCTGCCAATGGACCTCCGGGTTACCCGGAGGTCCATTGGCTAAAACATTGCTTATGCACAGGTCATATGTACAGACTTTGATAGCCTTACCATGGCCATAACGCGTAAATAAACGCACAGATCGACGTGCTATTTGTACACATTTCATGACAGGACTTCTAGTTTTACCTGTATATTCAATATAGCATTCACGTTATGGACACCGGCGAGGGACATGAGTCTTCGATTCTGTTCACTTATCTCCGGTGTGCCAGATAAAATGAAAATAGAAGATGGGGATCACACGGGGTGGAGCTGACCGCATCATCCATGCTTCCTTTCGTCGCGCGAGACGACTGCGATTCAGATTCAGTCGAAAACTGTTCTGTGGTATAAAAACCCTGAGTTATGATCAAGCTCAGTTCTTATCCACGCCTAAAGTAACTTATGAAATCAACTTTCCATTCACTTTTTTATCTCATATGGTACGATAAGAGTTATCAGGGTGGAAAATCTATCTTTCTGTCGACTTTCATGTCCGACTCTTGTTCTGTGTCAGCATCTATCTACAATTTACCACCCACCTCACATTAATTTTTAAGTTTTGATTGTTTTTGATAGATTGGTTGTCTGTGATTGAGCAAGTTCTATTTGTCACATAATCACGATTGAATAACCCATATCTGAAATATCGTCCGTGACGGGGTTATTATACCATGCTCGCGCGCCTATGTTACTACCTGTGAGATGCCTGTATGTTACATTTTAGCTTTTAACCCCACTACCGATGTAAAGTTTCTACCGCGGATAAAAAAAAAATACACCTATAGTAGGAAGTTCATCCAACTTGACCATTGACATGACGCAATCTGCCAACTTCGATACATACATTCTAACTTAGCGATGTTTCATTCAAACTTACGACGTTTTAAGGTATAATCTACTACGTGCAATGACTCAAGTTTAAAATACCTACTATTCAATATTTCAAATACAATTTAAGAATCGTTAGTAACAATTTGACTGAAAGGGCAAGGTAAATTCAGTCAACTTTGGCGATGTGTCTAGCTGTCAATCAAGCATTCACTTGCAGCCGGTACTACTGCCCAACGGCGCAGCTGTAAACAAAACAAACCCGTATGTTTGCGTTTGAAACTGTCGTTTTTTCCCCAGTTTAAGTGACAAAGTCGATTGTTTATTAAGAGCATGGTATAAATAAAATAAATCTGTACTTGGGCCGGTAATCGGATTTAAACAACTCGTAGAAAAAGGGTTTTATCCACTCGGCAATCCGAGTGGTTAAAACCCTTCTCCTAATCGTGATTTAAATCTGATTGATTACCGTGTGACAGGAATGATAGTCCGCAGGAACGTTAGTCCTAGGTCTAACATTTCTAGGAATAGTAGTCCGCCGGACTACTATTCCTAGAAATGTTAGACCTAGGACTATAATTCCGCGGAATAATAGTCCAGAGGGACTAACGTTCCTACGGACTTCCATTCCTTTTACACCGGCTCTAGTACCTATTAATTTTATATATACACGCTTGACGTCAGAAGTTAACGGGTCGACGCAACGCTGTGAGTGACTTGGATTTGGAAGTGCAACTGAACTAATCTTCGTTGTGTTTGAAGAAATATTATAAGTTATTGTGATCAATTGACGGTAACGTGGTCTGATGTTTGCGACTGGGAGTTTATGTTCAAGGTTCAAAGTTCGAAAAATTAGCACATTTATATCATCGACGTGCGTGCCGTCCCACAAACGTAAGGCATTTTCACGCACATTAATACAGAAGTACTGAAGTTTTTAGAATTGTTTCACAATCTGTTTCAATGTTTGACTACAAGTCTCTGTTGAAACCCATTTAAAATTAAGAAAGCGGCATCTTCTCTCTCTATTCCGTGACCTTTTATTTGTTTATTATATCAACGGCGTGTGCATCGTGACAGATAATACACAATAGCTCTTGTCATCTATATACAAATCTAGGAGGCGGCAAAATTTGCCAATTTTTTCCCTCGAAGAATAAAACCTTACGATGTACCGTTGAAACAAATTCGGTAAACACAGAGCCACAGAGAACAAAGGTGTTGGTAGGTGTGATACTGATAGATATTCTCAGTGGAGGATTTTATGTGAACTAGTTGCTTGTAATGGGCTTGCGATACACAGCCATTATTCCTTTTGTTACTTTTAATAAACGAGAACAACTAACATCTCCGAGGGCTATCTGTTGTTCTCGTTCATTAGAAGTAATAAAAGGAAATTCGATCATCCACTAATTTCAAGGGATATAATGTTAATTTTCATGGCGAGATGAGCCAGGGAGGCAGTATTTTTATGAAAAACGACAGAACAAAATGTAGTCAGTGTTTACGTAGACAAGTCATTTGTTGATGTCAAGTGGACTTTTTCTTCGATTCCAGATGAACGATTTTAGCGCGGACTCCAATTTGATTGTAAATGAGAACAAATTATCCAGGTATCGTCCTTCGAATGCAACAAAACGCCATCTGCAATGCTGGAGCATTGCAGATGGCGTCTTGTTGCATTCGAAGTACGATATCTTAATGTACATTTACCTGGCTCTTTTAAGTAATTTATAAACCAACAAATGATACCAATATAGATAATAAATAAAGAGATGAATTGATAAATTAAACAAAAACTATTATTAGCGTTAACATTTAATTGAATGATTATTATTTACTGGCTGTTTATTAACCGCAATTAAACCAGAGTGGCAAATTAATTACTATCCTCAATAAGGCTTATAACAAGTTTGAGCAAGGTTAAAGAGATTTAGAAACAAAGAATTTTCTTTTGTAAAAGATTCAGATTGAATGGTTACACGGTAAATTCGGTTGACTCATAAAAAAGTCAGCCTTGATTTAATCTGTTACCTATTGATTATTTGACAGGTGTGACATCTGCCTCCTCTGTGTCATCAGGTACTGATTTTGTTGAAAACGGCACACTGAAATAATGAACATCAAAGCCTTTGACACCTATGAAAATTATATTTTTGATGCCAAAGTTTGGTTCAAAATGCATTATTTTTTCACACCAGACGAATTCTCTTGTGCAGTTGGCCCCATTGAGTTCAGAGAGGTTTTAACAATTTCTGAAAAATAAATCTACTCCTTCACCGGACGACGTAAAACAACTTGTACCAAACGATCTTCATGAGGAGTGATTTCCTGATATGATATATTAATTTTATCTGAAAGATATTTCTCGATATACATCGACTCCATGGATAACGAGGAATATCCCTCAGTAGCTGTCTAAGTGACGTCGCACTACGCTGCATCACGTCGCCTTGAAGGACCTATCAACTGACCTTTGTTATTGTTTTGAAACGTACGCATTAGGGTCGAATTGGGCTGAATATTGTGCAATAAAATGTTTCGTAGCATATTATAGAAAAGAAAATCTACTCTATTTTAGTCAGTATCTGGAATAAGAGTATTTTTCAGTCCACGCAATGAATTTTTTCAGTAGCTTCCCAAATGACGTTTCGCTTCGGCGCATGGCGTCGTCTTGAAGGAACGACCAGCAGCTTTTTGTTATTGTCTTGAACTGTTTGCAGTTCCATTGGGTTGAATATTGCGCAGTAAAATGTCACGTAGAGTTTAATAAAAATAAAATCTACGCTGGTTTAGAGAATACCAGGAATTATCTCATGTGTGTAAATCTGAATGTTTTATTTTCACGAGCGCTTGTGCGAGTGAAAAATAATACTTTAAGGTCCACACTCTTGAGATAATTCCCGATATTAAATAAGAGAGCGTCGATATCCTCTGTATATACAGTAAGTGGAGAGTGTATTATCACTAAATCACCCGCAGAGTGGAGATTCCACTCGAGCAATATTTGCAAATTTGTTGCAAAGCACAACCAACACCAGCAAAGTTTCAGCCAATGGACCTCCGGGTTGAACCCGGAGGTCCATTGGCTAAAACATTGCTTGTGTTTTTGTCGATATGTACTAAATTTGAAAGTTATAGCTTGGGTGATAGCTCCACTCCGCGGGTGATTTAGTTACAATCCACTCTCCACATGCTGTAAGTCAAACGTAAAGATTTTTCAAAACAAATATTCCTCACATTTAAAAATAAAATGTTTTCGACCATTTAACTACCATAAGGACCGCACCCTTCTGGCGCTATTCACATAAATCTGATCAGGTTTTCATTTTTCGCCCCATTACCACCCCCAACGTTGCTTATAACTCCCCGTTGGAGCGAGTGCCTTGCGCGCGTTTCATTTACGGTTTATTAGCTTTGTTTGAGAGGTAAACAATACAAATATTATGTTCTTCGGGAGGTTTGCTTGAAAGTGCAGTCTTTTAGTTGCATTGGATAAGGAGTCAAGCTGAACAAAACAAAACTGTCTTAGTGTTCGTAGATGGTATTCCACTAAAACATTCCAAAGTATTCTTGGTGAATAACTAGATAAGCATCACTCATATTTACCGCACCGCCACTTGATGAATAGCGATGGGCAAGTATTTGAGCAATGGTAAATGCAATGCCAAGTGATCAATCATGGTGTGAAGCATGAAGTCATTGGAATGCACTTGTCTTAATGCATCAATGTGGTGTGTGCTTTGATTGTTCGAGTTCAGAACTGTAACAAGAGTGACTATGAAAAAAACAAAACAAAAAAATCTAAACTTGAGGCAACTTATTATGTTATCCCTTTGCAGTACCAAAACGCGCATTACTCTGCGGCGATAAAAAAAAAAACAAAAGCAGCTTCAGCTGCCAACCCAATCGACAGAACAAACTATAGTCCTGGAAAGTTTCCGCGCATATCACCATGCATTGACACACGCTGGTAAGTTCTGTAAAGTGTATGGTAATTAGTTCCAACGTGCACACACTAAAATAAGTCGGGTTAAAAATTAACCCAAATCAACTGGCTTGAGTGAATATGAGCAATGTTAACACTGGCCTTAATATTTTTGAATGTCGTGTAATTTTTGTTCAGTGCCAAATGGATTTGAATTCAAGACACGGGCGGCGGAAGCAGAGGAGCCGGGAAGTTATTGCCCACATTATTTGCCATCAGACAAAGGACAAGAAGGTAGAGCGTGTTCCTTTTCGTTAGAAGTGCACGACCCTTTTCCTCAGAAGTGCACAGGTAGAAATGCCTTTACTTTCCGATAACTGTAACTGAGATTCTCTCTGGTGTTCTTTTCTAACGTATTTTACGTGTGACAATAACCAATGGTGGTGGTGGTGGGATTTTCGGGTATAATGAAGGAGGTTGGTTTATACTATTGAATGTCATATTACAATTTATAACATGTTTTTGACACGATTGGAACAATTTAGGATACGTTTGTGGCACGAGTGGAAGAAAGTGACACCTGCGATGCCTAAGTATTGCAGATGTGACCTTGTACCTCTCAGAGTACGATGTATGCATAATGCCGATACTAATGGGTGTCATGTTACATATGGCACGTTGTAAACGCCCCTTTTTAACTCAAAGTTCAGTGTCCATTTTGATACCGCTGCCCACCCCCAACCCCAGCACTCGGATGCTTCCGCCGCCTGTGATTCAATACATCTCCTGGCATACTCCAGTTCTGAGGACAGAGTATTCCATCTCCATGGTATGTTTATGGCTTTGATTTATGAAGTGTCTCCCTTTTCAAGTATCTGGACATCACTTCACGCTAAATGTGCCTTGTAAGTTAACACAACAGCAATGCCGAAGATCGTGCGACTGCAACCGTTTGCGTTACGGAGTACTTAAATGACAACACTATAGTTCTGTGCAGGTGCATGAAAACGGACTGATGTAAGAAAAAACATACATTAATTAGTTGATACTAAATAACAGGCAGAGTGAAGACGGTAATAACAAATATCACACCTGTCTAATTAGTTGAAATTTCAAGGGAAGCATCAAAATAACTGTTCTACTGTTTGTTATAATTCTACCATAGAAAACACAGCATAGAAACTTGAAAGAAATGCCTAGCATTTACGGCGTGTTACAATGTCTAGGATATCAGCAGAATTGATACACGACCAGATCTGTGGTAAGCTGGGGCATCAAAACCAACCAAATGCCTTTGTCAGATAACACTCTCGATCTGTATGCACATACACGATTGTCGGCACAAAGTTTGGAAAAGAAAAACAGCACGAAATATGTATTTCCTTTTCTCGCTTAATTTTTGACAGGGACATATGTTCCCATTTTTGCTGAAAAGCATAGTTTATAACGAGCCCTTTCTTTGAAATAATGAGACTTAAGTTCGTTTTCGAGGCAAAAATTGAAAATTATCAGTTATTCAAGAAGTATCACCTATTACTGTTCTCAAAGAACATGGTTGTTCTTCTGAGTTATTAGTATATTATCAGCACTGGTTATGGCATAGGACTTCAAACCAAAAGGTCCACGGTTCGATCTCCGCCGGGGAAAACTGTGTTGTGTCCTTGGGCAAAGCACTTCACCCGGATTGCCCACGTGGGGGCATGGTGGCACTGTGATCTAACGAGTACTCCACGTCGATGGATTACTTGCCTTCAACCAATGCTACTCCTGCGTGTGTGGGGTTGGTACATTGAGAAGTCTGACATTACTCAGTACAAAGGTTTCTTCCACCCGTAAAACTGTCCGACTCGGGTGACCCTGGCAGTCGAAAGAGTCGTTAGACCCGATAGTAAATATGTTACTGTTGTCCGTGTGAGGTAAAGGGTTAGCCACGCAAAAATAGCAAAGGCCTACTGGGACCCGCTTTTTTGCACGTGAATTATAATTTTCTTTATCTTTTCTTTATTTGATTGTTGGTAGTTGTCATTCTGTCCCATAAAATGTCGTTGTAGGATAACCGGAATCTGGAATGAGTGTAAAGTACATTTTCCGCAGAAGAATATGATTTTCTTTCAGAAAATGTATAGTCTTTTTAAATGAAGATCTGATTAGTGAGTATTAGCATTATGTGATTTTATTGTGTCATTCAGTATTCGTCCCAATCTGTCTTTATCTTCCTGCTTCGAACCTTATACCACAGTCGATGTATTGAAATGAATTACAGCACCAAACGCGTGTCCAGGGTCGGGTCGAGGGGACTGAACGCACCTCCTCTCAGAATTGAATTTGCACTTGAGGGAACTGTCTCCCATTTTGCCATCTGTGAATTTTGATAAAATAGAGCAACATCACTTACTCAGATACATCGCACTCTCTGTGGCATCGCCACCTAACAAGGCATCGCCACAGAGATTAAGATGAATCGGTGTACGTTGTTTAAAAAACATTAATATTCTCATCTGCACGTTGTTTCTGTGAAATGCCAAGGCATTATTTGGATAGCTGTTTACAGCCTGGGCATTTCCCAGAAACTCGCTGCGTGGACCTCGTGTTACAGGCCCTAAATGTTACACCGAGCTTATTGCTGTTCCAGAAACTCATATTAACATACTTGCATATATAAAGGATATCTAGGCTGTTTTAGTGAATATCGAGACTTATCTCACGAGTGTGGACCTGAAAGTTTTATTTTTTACGAGCGCTTGCGCGTAGATTTTCTTTTTGTTATATGATTCGTGACATTTTACTGCGCAATATTCAGACCATTTTAAATGCAAACAGTTTCATGACAATAACAAAGATCTGCTGAACGTTCCTTCCAGGCGACGTTCAAAGCGACGTTATGCGCTGAAGCGTAACGTCATTTAGGAAGCTACTTTAAAAATTAATTGTGTGGACCTGGACCGAGCAAGCGCTCGTTAAAAATAGGTCCACACTCAGAAGACAATTCCAGATACTGACTAAAATACAGTAGATTTTATTTTTTTATTATATGCTACGAGACATTATATTGCGCAATATTCAGCCCAATTCGACGAGAAATGCGTACGTTTCAAAACAATAAGAAAGATCAGCGTCGTGATGCGGCGTAGCGTTAGGTCATTTAGGAAGCTACTGAGGGATATTCATCGATATCCATCGAATCGATAATTTGCGATAATTCACAGGCTGGCGTATAATAAATAAGTATATTACATATCTGGAAAATAAAATATGCCAATCAACTTTATCGATCAATTTTGTATTTAATTTTTCACATAAAATAGTGTATTAATTATATTTTAGATTCTAAATTTCACATTATATTTTCCCAGGTGATACCACCGGGTTTCATTTGATACTCAGTTTTGTAAAATTATGTAAATTTTCCCTGTCATGGTAGAACATAGTCCTCCCAGCGTAGCCTGTGATCGTCGAACGCCACATAGCGCACTTCAACACCAAAAAACATAGCTGCGTGCTTGAGAGCCCCATATTGTTATTATTTATTTATTGGTGTTTAACCCTTTACCCCAAACTAACGGCCAAAACCGGCCAGCGCCATTCTAAAAAATCGTCAATTAATTTTCATCATTTTTTAGTTTTTGTCTCAAAAACATAGGTTATGGCCCCTCGTTAGAACGAGCTGGTGAATGAAATGAAAAAAATAGTTATTCAAGCATTTTTCTTTGGCAAGTGTCGTCTCCTTTTCAGGTTAGGTAAAGGGTTAACGTAACATACTTATGCACAATGGCTAATCGTGACCGTAACAGTTCTACTGCTGGAGGAAGCCGGAGTACCATCTTTTAGGCATGCGATTACGTTACCACTTGATATGGGTTGTTTGTACAAAGTGTCCGCGTCAGGAAAGAGTACCCGATAAAGAATATATTGTGAAATATTTATGTATTTATTTATTGGTGTTTAAGGTCACATACTTATGCACAATGGATAATCGTGACCCTGACAGTTTTACGGGTGGAGGAAGCCGGAGTACCTGGAGAGAACCACCGAACATCGACGAGCACCTGTCAGCTTCATCACATTCTAATTTCTAACTCTGTTCAAGCTCCGTTCAAGCAGGGTTACAGCGGTTGAAGACATGTGCACCATCGACGTGCAGTACGCCTTAGTACACTGCGTCATCGTACCCCCATGTAGGCAATCGGGATAAACTGCCTTGCCCAAGGGCACAACGCGGGTCATCCCTGACGGGGATCGAACTCGAGACCTCCAGCACAGAAGTAAAAAAAGTCTACCGCTGAGCCACCGCGCTCCCTGAGCGCCAGATAATAAGCAATACATAAAACGTTAGTCTTTTGGTAGGACTGCTTAGTCGTATGACTGCACAAAATACGTTTTACATAGGCAACCACTTGAACGTTGTGGTTAAAATATATTATTCCCTCGTTTTAATGGGCATTCAAATGTCTTTGCCATGTATTCTGGGGGATCCTAAATGGATGGGGTAAAATAATAGAGAAAATTATATTGAAGGAACTGAACGGGGAGTACCCTTCACGCGTACAAGTTGGGGGGGGGGAGATACCTAACAAAAACACGCAATAGTTATCTTTCATTTCTCAGGCGCGAAAAATCATCAATTCAAACATTTTACAACCAATATATCTTTTCATGGCAGCAAAGTGTCAGATATAGAGGATATGGAATGAGTGTTTTTCTCATATAAAATTTATGAAACGAGTCTAAGAATTTTCCGTTTTGGCGAGCCTCTGGCGAGCCCAAAAGGAAAATTCGGACGAGTTTCATAAATATTATAGGAGAAAAACACTCATTTCATATTCTATTTATCATATGACATACACACGCACAAATTAGCCACTTTTTAACCCATCACCTAACTTGAATTGCAGGCGGCACCTGGAAAAAACATCCTCGTATGACTAAACATTTTCATTTTTTGCTTCCAAAACATAGGTTATGACCCCTCATTGGAACGCGCTCGTCGAGCTCGTTCCAATGAGGGGTCATAACCTATGTTTTGGAAACAAAAAGTGAATACATAAAAAAAATGAATGGCGTTTTTCTTGTAGGTAAAAGATTAATACAATATAACCCACCTTAAATAGGACAGATACCATAAATTCTCCCTACTGAAATTATGCAAATGTGACCCAGTTGTATTTTGTTTAGCCAATCAAATTGTCCAGTTTTGAAATTGACCAATGAAAGCTCCCAACTCTAATTATGCAAATTATGAAAATGTGGCCCAGTTGTATTTTGTTCAGCCATTCAAATTGTCTAGTCTTGAAAATGACCAATAAAATTGACGGAAGGCTTTATTTATCACTGATTAATATGAAAACAAAATATCAAATGTTTTAAAGTGAACAAAACGGACGAGTTACATGATAAATTACTTTATTACTTCGCGCTGATATTCCTGTAATATATACCAACCCTATCAAGGTCACATTTTTCCTAATCCATGTTAAAAAGAAGCAATTCTACATTAGATTTCAAGTTTTGGTTTCTACTGAGTGAAAAAAATCCTATGACTTCACTATTTGAGGAAATGTATCCAAAATGTGTGAAATATGTCTGGAAAGCTATAATTTCCTCCAGTAGACATTCTCTCTTTGCAACTCAAGGAGCAAGTTGAGATGAGTAAGAATTCACATTCTTTTCTGTGTAACAAGCCTTATTCTCGAAGGAAAACCACAATAGGAAACAAAGTATTTCGGGGAAAAGTACATTTAATTTCACCCCAAACGTGAAAAATCGAGTTTAATACCCAAACAACACTATTATATAAAAGATTGGTTTTTCGTCTAATGTTGGAGTTTTCATCTAAACATTTTACCAATATCAAAACACCTACACATCTTGTCTAATGTCGTAATGCAAACTTTGTTTCCACCTACCGATGTGGCAATAAATGACCATACACGGAGCCCCGACGTACTTGTGTAATTCAAGATGCCCACCATGTATGCGCATTGCATCCAAGATGTGCGCCGCACATGCGCAAACGTGAGCAAGGTAATACAAATAAATAAATAAATTAATTATTTAACTAAATAATAAATTAACAAATTAACAAATTAATTAACCAGTCAGTCAAGCAACTAGCCAATTAATTAACCAATTAATTAATTAACTATTTTTTATTTAATTAACCAATTAATTTATTGTTTAATTAATTGATTGATTAGTGATTGATCGATCGCCTAATTAATTAATTGCTTTTTCAAATTTTAAATCAAGAACAATCTCTAGCAACTTCCCCACCATAAGTGCGCATGTATTTTCTAAAGTATACGTTCACTGCTTTATATTTCCATTTGGTGAATTCTGCATTTTCTCTAAAACAAATACTTTTATACGAAACTCTCATTATTTAAATTTGCGAAAAGGAAAGCTAAGAAATAAGAAGTAAAATTTGATAGTGGCATTTGCTATGTAATAAAAACAAACAGCTGCATTGCACAAAGTGAACTCTAATTCAAAAGCCTTGAAAAAAGGGGGAACAAATTCGCTATCTAATGAATTCCTTAGTTTCTGAGATTCCTGTACTATCATTTGAATAAGAACTTTATCCTTTGTATATCCGTCAATAATTAGATTTAATGCTTTTTCGAGTTTTGTTTACTGTGTGGAATTCCTTATATAAAGGAAGAGTGCAATTGTTGGATCAGTAAGGTTTATTAACACTTCGCAGTTGTAAATAAAAAATGCCAAACAATACCACCGGCATAAGCCCCGGGGCAAAATATGCAACCGACCAAATTACTAAAGAAAAAAAAAAACAAAAAGCATTAATATATTATATTGGGGTCATTTCAGGGAAATATATAGTTTTTTAATCCTTTTTTCACTCTTTCCGATTCCGAAAAAAATCGTGACAGAGCCTATTCAAATATATATATATGTGTTTGTGTGTTTGTCTTTCATATTTTAGAATAGACCTAACGCCTGACATGAAATCGTGGGGAGAAAATAAGACAATTTGATTGTTTTCTATCTGCAGCCTTTTGGTTACAATTTGAAAATATTGTTTGACACTTTTGTCAAACGTTTTACACACAGCTGCATTGAAAAACATAATTCTAACCGACCGCCATCCGATGAATGATCAGTTGTGTGCAGTAAAACATCTCAAATGAATGATTGGCGGATAAAAATACTTTTCAAAATATACAATAAAATTAAATCAATACTAAAAAATATTGTAGGGCTATTATACATCTTTGTGATGTCTGCAGGTCATTCTTCGTGAGGCATTTGTCCAAGGCATTTTATCCTGTAGGACCTTTGTCTGGGAGGACATTTGTCCAGTAGGCTTTCTTGTAGAGCTTCAGTCCCGACTTCGATTGTCCGTGTCCCCACTTTACAAAATAACTGACCATTACTGTATATTGTCTCGACGGATTATATAAAGTTCACTACCACTTCACGAGCTCTCGTCTAAAATATTTACATGAAACGCGAAAACTCGTAGATAGGAATGGACTCACAATTTAAATTACGGCGGCGGTGGGGGCGGGGTGGGTTGGAGGTAGGATTTTAATGTCCATTGCAACTGAATATGCCCACTCGGCACGTTGCGTTCGATTTGAAAATATGTCAGTTTCACACACAATGTTGGGTATAACCATCTCGCCTTTTTATAAATTTTCTCAATTTCTGGCACACTTAATGCAACATGTTGTTCATATCTAGCCGATTAAAAGAAAAACAAAACAAAAAGAATAAAATAAAAAAACAAAAACCCAAATCCAATATATTTCGTTCATATTGTCAAAGCGGACACTTTTTTGTTGAACAGACATACACAATCGCTTCAAAAATGTCGTTGTCCTGCGTTAAACCAGGCTTTGAAGCAACGAGCAGGAGATGATTCATAGAAGGGCGGCCCTCATGGTTTCAGTTTTTGAGTGAAAAATGTAATTAGAAATAAAATAAACTTTTATCCCATTGTTTAAATTATCCTTTTGAATGCTTAATAATTATGTTCTAGTCTTGGAAAAAAACTGATATGAAAGTTTCAGTCTACATCTTACATCTGATCATGTTATATATATTCATTTCTGTCTTAAAGCTTAGTCTTATAGAACAACTTATAGCATACATAATATACATATAGGTTATTACCACCACGTGGGTTTCCCAGGTGGTGTATTGAAGTCGAGACGTCGTCACTTGGCATATATCGACGAGTCAGTTAGGGCGAGACTTCAGTACACCATCTGGGAAACCCACTTGGTGGTAATAACAGTATACTTTACAATATTCCGCTCGCCTTATTGAATCGTTCGCCTATATTTAAAAAAATCTTTCTGTGTCTATGATTTGATTTTTAATGAATAAAGATCATGATGTCATAATATTGCGTTCTTGAACTGTGAATAACGTATTTTCCATTCATTGTCCCACTTATACTATAACCGCCGAAGTTTATAGTAGTGTTTCAGCTGTGTGTTCTCTGTTTTACTTTTCAGGTTTAATGCATGTTTGATCTACATACAAATATTATCATGTCTAAATAGCGATCTAGTCTAATTTATTTCCCCGAGTTGGTGATTTATTTATCAGTTAATTACTGTCATCAAAATGGTAGACTCGACATGTGTGATCATGAGTCAGATAAACAAACATTCTCTTTCTGAATCGAACGATCACACGTGTGATTTCTACCCTCAATACAGATTTGTATTTTGTCAAGACGTTTTTACTTGTACTGGGGAAAATACGTTCTTGTTGTAAGATAAATAGAGATTATTACTATTATGTGGATGTACAAAATATATATCCGAGTCGAGCCCCGTGTTCTAAGAGCAGATCACGACGAGTCGAAGACGAGTCGTGATCTACTCTTAGAACCAGGAGCGAAACTCGGATACATATTTTGTACATCCACATACTGGTAATAATCATTTTATGTTACAATATATTGGAGATAAGTCAAGAATGTAGACGAATATATAACAAACTATTTATTCGTACGGATGAACAAAATGAAAAAAATGGATCTCTCGCGAAAGGAACGTGATTGTATCCGATCCCTGATACAAACATCTGTATCAGGGGGTCGGATACACGGCAGTTTCAGAGTTAATACATACAATATACATGTTGATTGTAAGATAAATAGAATTGCTGTCAGTAACAGATTTATACTACATCCTTTGAGTACACGAAGGCGCCATCTGCACTACTAATTTTTATAAGCTGCAAGTGACGTCTGCTACACGTGTAAGGAGAACAGGTAAAGTAGCCGCTTGAGTGGACGAAAGTGACATGTGCAATGCTGAGGCATTGCACATGTCACTTTCTTCCACTCAAACTACTACTTTACCTCTTTTCCTTACATGAATATCAGACGACACTTACAGCTTATAAAGAAATATTTTTTTTAATATATTTGCAGCTTTCTGCAGAGCAATGAACATTTTCGCTGATTTCTAAAGAAGAGCAACTGTGGAATTAAGTTGTGCACTCTGGAATTAGTACTATTAATTGAGTATTCAGTGTGTTCTGTATCATCCCGCATATCCCAGGTTAATTTGCATTCGCTATTTAGGTTCTGTAGGTGAGCGAGTGGTGTGTGTCGCATAGTATTGTTTCGCTAGGCCTTTGGTGTTGAAGGAAACTCTCTCGGAGTGGCTTCGAACACCCGCTATACCATTTGAAATAATCAACGCTCTTTCTCGATTCTGCAGCACTTTCGAAATATGAGCAAGAGACGTTCTCGCCGATTTCCAAAGAAGTGCATCATGTAGAATTAAGTGATGCATTCTGTAGTAAATATCATTTTTCAAGTTTTTCTCCAAAAATACTGATTATGAATCTTCATTTGGACTAGCTCTTTATAGTAAAACTGGCGAAATGAAGTAATACGAAGCGTGGGAGTGGGTGAGCATAGTGGCAACGGAGTTCGCCGAAATACTTCTGGCATGGGCATCTTGTATGAATTATGTCAAAGGTGTTGCCTGCAGACTATATGACCTCCGAACGTGGCGTCAGTATTGATATAACATTACATAGACAGTAATCGCTTGACTGGACTTGTTTGTGAAATAATTCATGAGAGGTGAGGGACGTTGTACAAACACGAGTGCGCGAATGCACCCGGGTGTTTTACAATATAGTCCCTCGCATCGAATGAATTATTTCACGTAACCAGTCCAGTCAAGCGATTACTCTGTTTATTACTTTTCATTATTAACGATAATTATATTGTTTAACCCTTTACCTAACGTAACTGCCAGCGCCATTCTCAAAAATCGTCAATGAATTTTCATTATTTTTTTATTTTTCGTCTCTAAAACATAGGTTATGACCCCTCATTGGAACGAGCTCGTCGAGCTCGTTTCAATGAGGGGTTATAACCTATGTTTTTGAGAAAAAAAAAATGAAAATAATAGCTATTCAAGAATTGTGTTTGCAAGTGTTGCCTGTTTTTCATATTAGGTAAAGGGTTAAACAAAACAAAAAACAATGAAGTTCCCATTACATCCACGGCAAAGCGTCTTCGTTTGCGCGCACGGATACATGACACAATTGTTGATTGCATAATTCACTTGTGAAGTTATCGTTTTTTATCAAACCCGGAAATCCCAGTAAATCGCACTTTGGAAAGTAATAAGTATTATTTGTCGCTTTCTTTCCCAGAATTGACCATATCGATCTCGTCTGATAAGATTTCAAACTCGACTGATATGGCCCCGGTCTCGGTCGGTCTGAACCAAGCTGTCACATTTAATGCGTTATTAGGTGCAGCCATTTTGATTACATCGAAATCGTTCACCATTATTCGTGGAAATCAATCAGTCAGGAAAATTGGCGTAATGAGGCAAAATGGGGTATTTCTTTTATGGTGAGGAATTAATGATGGCAATAAGTAGGGATCAGGGGGATGAAGACAAAAAATAATTTAGTGAGTTATACACAAAATGCACTTGCTTACAAATACTGAGAGTTGAAAGCGAAAATTCGTCGAGGAGAGAGAAAAAATGGTTCAGCTACCCGAACATCGCGGTTTTCCCTGCGGGGAAGCCGAGATGTTCGGATAGACGAACTAGGAGTTTGAAAAGAGGAAACTTAGAACTTTATGAAAATAATGAAAAAAAAAATCCAGAACACAGTAACAGAATATTATGTAATGAACTTACCTCGGGCCGATATCTCGGCCGATATGAAACAACCCAAGTAATAATCTCCAAATATCAGTCTTCAGCGTAGTGCAGTGACGTGGTTAACCGATTGAGAATTGACAAAGGGTGTGGTTGTTTTTGTATTCAACTAAAGCTTGCACGGATGCTATTGCAGGGATGCTATCGTAGTGTCAACCATGTCGGGGGTGTTGTGTTGTGGATAGAGGATTAACTTGCAGTTATGGTGGCAGAGTGCTGTTTTGTTGGTGCACTATACATAGAAGCCTTGCGTGCTATCAACGAGGCAAAATTTATTTGAAATAACACAGTAGTGCCAAGGGACCCCAAAATCAAATCATTGCATGTTGACGGCGGAGATTTCTGCCCAGGACATGGAATCTCTTGCCACTGAAATAATATAAGTTTGACACATTTAAATAAATTTATCCTCTGTACATTGCATGGACTTTTGTACCAATAGTTTCTTGACATAAATTTCGACGATTTTTTCTTCAAATCGAGTCCAGACTGCTTCACAGTAGCCATCACCAGATTTGATGAAAAAATAATCTGAAAGTACTCAGCGGTTAGAGATAAATGAGATAAAACTCGAAAGTCTCCCGCGTTGTGGTTGGAATGAAACCCATCACTGACTGATGATCGTGTTTTCCAAACGCAAGTAGCAGTTGTACAATCTAAGATCTGGTGGTCTAAGGACAGAACGTCGCTGTGCTTTGTGTGCAGTGTGACAACTTTGTGGTGAAACGTTGAAGCGATCACCTTGTTTTTAATGTCTTTGCTATTCAGTCATTGGCAGGACGTAATATTTAAGACAGTTATCGGCATACACTCTTGGAACTGGTAGTAAAAAGACTGGCAGTTGTGGTACTTTGCGTGCAATGCAGAGCGTTTCGTTTATAAAAAAAAAACATTGATCCCATAGCCAAACGAGTTTGCAGAGATCTGGGATGGACAATGGATGATACCCAATCAGCCATTAATTTCCTGTCCATATCTGGAATCGTTGACGACAGAAATGCACACATATTGCATGCTATACCAGGTGGCCTAACAGGCATGTTACCATTGGGCGGACCGTTTCACAATGCCTGCAGCCCCAGTAGACTTGGAAAGAGCTTTGCTCTCTGTATGGAATACCTATGCTGTCTGTGGCGACCCAATGGACTGCTGTTCTTGGTAGAAGGGGCAATGTGTGTGGTATCCCAGCATGCATGTGTCTCCTGTCAAGAGAGATGTATGCTCCCCAATATGGTCCAGCAAGCTGACTGTTCCTGGTGCGAACGAACTGTGTTGATCTTACAGGTATGTTGATCCAGGTAGAAAGAGTTATGCCATTGGTTTTAATGGGACATTGTGGTTTGTCGTTTTTTCTTATTGGTGTCGTTGCTGTTGCTGTAAACCCAAGTCGTTTGCCAAGTGCAATGTTTCCTTTGTACCGAACGTTTGAGTGAAACGGTTGGTATTGTGCTCATCGACCACACCCGCCACAATGCTAAAGTGGTGATGAAGTTACAACTGTCTATGTGTGGTGCTCTTTTGGATATATACAGATTATCATGATAATGTGCATGTCCCGTGATGTGTATCAGATTCGAGGTGGTGTCCAGAATCAGATCTCAACGAGACGGCTTTGCCGGCAAGTTGTAATCCCATTTTTGGACAGCACCGAGAATCTGATGCAAATCACAGGACATGCACATTATCACGAGAATTCATTCATCTAACAATTCTGTCACATCAACAGATTAAATCTTAAATTATTTATACAGTTTTGGGAACATAATGTTGGGCGAGAAAAAGTCAAAAAAAATTTTTTTTATGGAACTATATTGTCGTGTTCTCTAACTAACAACGAGTAACGTTGTCACCGCAGTTTTCAAAGTTGTGCTGTCAAATTATTCACTCTCAGTGGTCACTTCCAATTATGATACACTTGAATTTAGAGTGTGTAATACTAAATTGTGCGATTCCTATTTGTTGTGTGTGTTTGGGGGGGGGGGGGGGTGGTCACTTACTATTAATAGTTCTCTCCCTTACTGTACGGAATTTTGTTTTTGTTTTGTAAGCGATTAGCTGAACCGTTCACTGAAACAAACATAGAATGTATTCATGCGCCTGTTATGTTAGCCAGTCACGTTCCCGGTAACAAGTCGTCTACGGAATCAGAATGAGTCGTCTATATGATACGGAATCGGAACACATCATGTGATAAGTACTGTTTCTCATGGTTTTCAGGCCAGAATCTACATATATATAATTGTTAGATAAATAGTGTGTGACGTGATCTGCGCCGGTGCGGTTCCCGTTTTCGGGCAACCGTTGATGATTTCGTATCACCAGAAGGGCTCAGTCGGCAGAGTCATTTAGAATGTTCGTATTGTATAATCTACAAAGAAATCCTAAAGAGGCCCATGTACGTGTGTTAATGAGTTGGCATCCGGGGACGGAGAGGGGTGCACCTGAAGAAACCTGAGTTGTTAAACGAGATGGAGGATGTCTCTTGTTTTCATTTTTGAAAAGTAATAAAAACTTAGATGTGAGTCTTCCATGGCAGACGTGTGTCGCCTGGCGTTTCAGACAGAATTCTAAGTGGAAAAGGGGCATAACTCTGGAAAACATACAGCGGATCAAAAAATAAAATAGGAGGTGCACAATGCCATTATGTGATAAAGAATCACTGGAAGTTTCATCAGAATCCATTCATAGGTTAAAGAGGAGTGGCGGATAAGAGAAAGTGTGACGCGGACGACGCGGACGACGCAAGACGACAAACGTAATCCCTATATGTCGCTCCCCACTTCGTGGGGCGGCGACACAAAAATCTCTTTATTTTCGAGTTATGGCATAGGTGTTTTCTGAACAAGTGCGTGCTTCTTAACTGGACCTTTCTCGGCCGTCGTATAATTTCAGGGGGATACCTTTATCAAAAGTCGATTTTCTTGACGAGATAAGTCAGGAATGTCACACGACCGTAATTTGAGACAGGCCTAAAATGGATATGGAACAAGTTGAGATTCTCGTTTTCTGATGGGGCAGAACAATAAATTGTTGGCATTCAGACCAGCTTCTGTCGTCGGAGGATGGTAGTAATAGTAATGGTACATTCTAAAATCATTTGGGTTAAAACTCAACCCAAATCATCTGGATTGAGTGAATATGAACCCAATTGGGTTCATATTCACTCAACCCAGTTGATTTGGGTTCGTTTTTAACTTAACTGATTTTAGAATGTATGATTGTCTCGAGAGTCACTTTTCATTTTCGAGCTTCTCTTAATTATTTATTTATTTATTTTTATTTATTTATTTATTTATTTATTTATTTATTTAATTTATTTATTATTTATTTATTTATTATTTATTTATTCATTTATTTATTGGTGTTTAAGGTCACATACTTATGCACAATGGCTAATCATAACCGTGACAGTTTTACGGGTGGGGGAAGCCGGAGTACCCGGAGAGAACCACCGAACAACGACGAGCAGCTGCCAGCTCCCCAACATCCTAACTCCGCACTCCAGCACAGGCAGGGTTAGATTGGTTGAAGACATGCGCACTATCAACGTACTGTACGCTTGAGTACATGGCGTCATTGTGTGCACCCATGTGGACAATCGGGGTTAAGTGCCTTGCCCAAGGACACAACACTGGAGTTCGAATCCATCGCTCAGACGGTCACCCATCCGGGGACTAACCGGGCTCGACGTTGCTTAACTTCGGTGATCTGACCAGAACCGGTTACCGCAACGACACCCCCCCCCCCACCCCTACTGATTAGTAGGCTCCCAATGCTTATCTACCCTCGTCTAAACTTGTTATACCATCCGCTTCAAAAGTAACCTTTAACTGTGTTTCTCTTCATTCCAAGGAGAAATTTCACTAACATGGTTCACGTATGTATGATACAATAAGGACAAAAACAACAGGAAGCTTCTTAGAATATGGAGAGACAGGAAGCTTCTTAAAAACCCACTTGAAGGTTTTTTATTCTTTAACTACATACTTTCAAGCTATCAAAGTTGTGAAGAGTAGTTATCAAGTAAATCAACAGGGCGAACTACTGGTACTTAGTTAATTTAATGTTTCTTGTATGGTTGCAATAATCCTCAAGTTGTTTTTCATTTGAGACAGTGTTTCAATACTTAAGTTAAAGTCATTTTTCTTGTATGGCTTCAACAATTCTCAAGTTGTTTTTCATTTGAGGAGAGTTTCGAAGCCGGTACTTCGATCCCTTATGTCCGCAGACCGATTGCAGGGCGTTGCAGAGAAAACACACATAAAAAAAAATCAACAATTAGATAATAAACCCAACAAAGTTTACAATTTTCAAAAATTAAAACATTTCCCATAAATACACCTTCTCTCAGAACCTCGGAAGCTGCCCTGTTGACCACGTACGTGCCGTATTAAACTTCTTTTAACGTGCATTTTATTGTCGTGTTTTACACGTTCATCCTGCTCTGTTACTGTTGTCTGTGGAGATAAATAGGATAAGTTTGACGTACAGAACTGATCAAGTAATTTGGGGCGAGAGCAACTTCGTGGTTGCGTTTTACGCAAATAAATTAAACTAATTGTATTACAACACTATGGAACTCTCGCCAAACCCCGAATCTTATCGGACAGCAAAAGTTGGCAGTCTGTCAGTAGACAAGAAATATACGCCTAGCTGGACAGAGGGAGCAGTGATAAACACCATGGAATCTCACTAGTCAAAGGGGAAAAGCGAGAACATTCAATCTGAAATGCTACTTTCGTTTGTTTCTCTTGGTACCGTCTAGATTTTGCAGTATTTAATTTAGAATATCTCGACCCACTTGTGGAAGTATCGCGATGGGAACGCTATCTGACAATCGACAGGTACCGCTTTTCCGACCACAGTACTGTTGCAGTGACGGAAGCTAATAGCAAGTGTGTAGCGGAGGTGGGCAATAGGATTAATGCCCCCCACCCGCACCCACCCCACCCCCCCCCCAAAAAAAAATATAAAATAAGAAAGTCCACTCATGGTAAACATTAGTCCAAACTTGGACCCAAAAGCGGTGACATGATTTTTTGGTGTGGTACGTGCGCAGAACAGACTGCTGCAAAACATTATATTATATTCCAATAAGAGTAAAATCCTTGCCCTCTGACTGGATGAGAGCTGGCATAGTTTCTTTTATGTTTAAGATTCCAGTAGCAAATGTTACGTCAACACGCGAAATATTTGAAATGACTTCGCCCGATTCGTAATTGCTTCATCAAAGGAGTGACTAGCAAGCGCGCTTCATTTTTCTGGATTTTTCAAACGAACAGCTGACGTTGTTCCGGATAAAGAGTTGTTTAAATTACAAAGAGATTTACGATTCGAACTAAGATGGAATGAGTTTATCTGGTTTATTGATTAAATTTCCAGTACCGTCGAGGGAACACGGGAGGTTTGTTTACTAAACCTGTGATCGTTAAAAGTTGCCTTGAACAAGACAACTTTTAACGATCACAAGTTTAGTAAATAAGCCTCTCGTGTTTCACGATGTAGGTTTTGGGCAATGGGTAGTGTCTTGTTGGAGCATATACGTTATTGTGATGAGATGACGGTAACATGGTCTGAGGTTTGCGGCGGCTTCGCGTCTAGGTTGAACATAAGCTCCGAGCCGTAAACCTCAGACCATGTTACCGTCAAATCATCACAATAACTTATAAAATCTTAATTCGAAATACATTTCTCATACATTTACACGTGCTCATCATATATGCAAACGCGATATTTTGAAATCTGGGGCCAGTGGTGACAAACCGCGCTTTGCTGACAACGATATTTTGACACACGATTATATCATATATACATGGATTGCCGACGTGCTCGGGGGTTGACTCCCTTCAGAGTGGCTTTCATTTTTGACTACTACTAAATAAGCCTCTCGTGTTTCTCGATGTAGGTTTTTATGCTATGGGTTGTGTCTTATTGGAGGATATGCGTTATTGGGATGAATTGACGGTAACATGGTCTGCGGTTTGCGAAAGTCCTTTGGGTCCAAGTTGGACCAGGTAAACATTAGTTAAGATTCCCTGTCAATATTGTAGAAAACCAGTTAGATTTTATTTCAATCAATAACATTTACTCATTTAAATTTCCTTAAAGAGCGTATGAGCCACTATGAGCCACTAATTGATTCTCATTCTCGAACATTTCCTGTGGCGGAAGTCCATAATATACAATTATGGATTTTTGTGGTGGTGAATATAACGTGATATGAACCTAAAAACGTATATTAACCGAGACGTTAGCCGAGGTCGATATAAGTTTTTAGGTTCATATCACATCATATTTACCACCACAAAAGTCCATAACTGTTTTATTATATACACCATCCTAAAACAATCAATCTTCTATTTGTCAAATAAAAGTTCAATTATATCAACCGGAAATACTTTTATTTAATAATAAAATAAGTACCATCGCGAGAATAACATAAAAAGAAACAATGTTATAGAGATTACGTCGATTGAAATAGAACTAAAGAGGGGATTTCCAAAAGCTATGTTTAGTAAGTTGATATTTTGGAGTATCAGTCACGTGTATCAGATCCAGCCAATAGAAATGTGGTTATTTATAAATTATATAATAAAACAAATATTTTAAAACATCCTGGCTACAAACCTAAGCAGCAATGGTGTTGGTAAAGGGAGTTCTGGTATAGAGCAATGGTGATAACGTTAATGCGGCGATTACTTAATTCATTATTCTTTTTTTTGGGGGGTGGGGGGGGGGGCGTTTAACACAATCTCGACAGCCTGGGCCACTTTCAGTCGGAGAGTTTTACAGGTGGATGAAGCCGAAGTACCCGGGAAGAACCACTGGGCAGCGGCGAGCAACTGTTAGACTCTGCAACGTACTAACTCCAAGATTAGCATTGGTTGAAGACAGGTGTACCATCGACGTGCAGTACGCCTCAGTACTCCACCGTACCTCCACGTAAGCAATCGGCATTAACCCTTTACCCAACGCAGGCGATATCAAAATTTATTATTTTAAATTTCATTTTTTCAAATTTTTCAAAAAATTTCAACAAAACCATATCATGTGACCCCTCGTTGGAACGAGCTCATCGAGCTCGTTCCATCGAGGGGTCACATGATATGGTTTTGTTGAAACTGGTTGAAAAATAATATTTTTTCAACTGCTGAATTTGCATATTACGCGGGCGGATGCGGGCGATTCGTTAGGTAAAGGGTTAAGTACTCTGCCCAACGATAGAACATAGTTACACCTGTTCGAGATGGAACCCTGTATCTTTCGGTTTGAATGTCAATGCCGTAACCACTGAACCACCGCGCCCCAAAGCGGTTATGGTAAAACGGGTGGAAGTCTAATATCGGTATCCCATTATCATTGCTGTACACCCATCTCCTGCTAAATGCTCGTCAGTACTATTGAAGTTTATGGTATTCCCCACTAATCGTGTTTGGGTAAAGGGTAAAGAAATCCACAGGCACAGTTTTCGCCGATGGCCGGACTGTCCATCAACTGAAGTTCTGTGGTTCCGGTTAGAACATGCATTTCCCCGCATTTTACTCTGTCTATGCTGTGTGCCAATCGTATCCCACTTTGCTCTGTGATAGCCCTGCGACTGACTAGAAATACAAGTACACCCTAAAATCAGCTGGGTTAAACGTTAAACAAAATCAACTGGGTTGAGTGGATATGAACCCAGTTGGTGCATATTTACTCAACCCATTCGCTTTTGATTGATGTTAAAATGTAACAAAGCCGAATCTACAGGACACCCTCCGTGAGGCGACCTGGGAATGCAGTTTCAGACAGAGATGCAGACACGGCATGTCGTAAACATACCGGAATGATGTCAATGGTAGGAAAATACACAGAACGACACACGGCCTCTCGTTTTATCCTTCCGCGCTGGCACTCGTGTCATATCGATTAACCCATTTACACGCGTGTGTCGTTCTGTGGTTATTACACGCCGGGTTTTATCCTTCCGCGATGGCACAAGTGTCATGTCGATTAACCCATTCACACGCGTGTGTCGTTCTGTGTTTATTACACGCCTTCACGCCTATAAAACAATTATTAGAAGGACACTCGGCAATTCATTTGACAACTATTAACACAGACAACACGTTTTATCGCCAACCAAATTTGCGAGGGGAACCCTTGTTAATATTTCGTCCTCTGAGTTCCAATGTGTTCTATGTGCCTACTGGCACATAGAACACATTGGAACTCAGGGAACGATTTCCATCAATCGCTAGCGATTCAAATTGTAATTGCGTTGCACAATTTGCAGAAAACTCCAGTGAAATTTCGCGTCTATTTAAAAATAGTCCGTCAACGATTTCCGTTCCGCACATATGTGCGGAACAGATTTTTATTTTCCGCACGGTTTTGTGTTGCTGCAGATGGGGATTTCATAGAAAAGGCGTGTAATAATAATAACAACAGAGGAAAAAGGGACGACAATCAACTATCCAGCAACAGCTACTTTCTCCTATTCTCCACATGGGGCATGTTACCCACAAGTCCACAACCTTTCTGACGTTGCTTCTTCGCCATTTTAAAACTTCATCTCGGCGCAACGTTATATTTTACATGTTTTACAATGTCCAGAATCCTTGACAGTAGAGAAAGTGTGACAGATTCAAGAAACAAAACATAAGAGTGTTTGGTTTCATGCGACCAAATTTGGTTTCCCTACAGGACAAACTGAGAAACCCGTTTTGGCATCCGGAGAAATCAATTTTGTTTTCCGTCTGTACAATAGGGGACGTTCACTTTGTGCCCGCGCGCGTGTGTGTGTTTATTATTAAATAATATCCCTCTACCGCTAATGTATGAACATTAATGACGATAAAATCCACTTCTCTACTTGAAGAGAATAGTATTACTGCCCCAAAATCGTCCGTATTGACGACCCTGCGTGCGGGGAGATGACACGAATAAGATATGAGGACAGAATAAAAGATGAACACATTTTCACTACTGCCATTACAAGCTTCTAAATATCATGCAACAACGGACTGTTATTTTTGGGGAGTATGATGATTCCATCCTCACGTATTCAATGATGTAGTTAAAATTCTTGACACGTCTGAGATTTCAAACATTTATGATCTTAAGATTCGTTTCCTATCATCGCATAATAAAGGCAGCATTTGAAATGTTGTTTGATGTTTTCTAGAGCTGTATTCGTGTTATCTATCCACACATCGTTCCTATCTAATCGTCAATCCCTGTTGTTAAAAATAATTTATATATAATCAACTGCTGCTAAACAACGTCAAGTCGTTGATGGCTCGTGAAAACATAACGTTTTATGTGTTTTGTTTGTAGCCAATTAGAGCCACATGCGATACTTAAACCACTATTCAAATCACCCCGTGGGGTTACAACCGAGTTAATGATTTTCTTATGACAGTAATACTATTCTCTTCATGTAGAGAAGTGGATTTTATCGTTATTCATGTTCATACATTAGCGATAGAGGGATATTATTTAATAAGAAACACACACACGCGCGCGGGCACAAGGTGAACGTCCCCTATTGTACACACGGAAAAAGTTTGTTTTCTCCGGATGCCAAAACGGGTTCCTCAGTTTGTCCTGAAGGGAAATCAAATTTGGTCGCATGAAACCAAACACTCTTATGTTTTGTTTCTTCAATCTGTCACAGTTTCTCTACTGTCAAGGCTTCTGGACATTGTAAAACTTGTAAAATATAAAGTTGCGCCAACATGAAGTTTTAAAATGGCGAGGAAGCGACGTCAGAAAAACGCTTCCAATTATCGCATCACGCATGCGCCACCCTTTTTATTACAAATCCATTAAACTTTAAACCCTTGTATTTAACCCTTTGATACTTTTGTACGTCTTATGACGTACGAAATAAAACAGCGTGTCGATACGTTGTGGGCATTTGTTTTGTTATTTGTTTTTTCAAATTTTTTAAAAAAGTTTAACCTCAATTCCTATTTTCTCAGTGACAACCGTTGAGCCAAATGTTATCGCAGCTTAAAATACTAATATAATCCTGCTGTCAAGACTTCTTAACTGGTTGAGTGCTAGAAGCCACCATCAGGGTTTTAAAAAAATGAGGATACCAGAGCAAAAGCCAACACTTTCCTTGTCTAAATTTCATATTCAGTCAAACATAAATAATATTTTGTTTTAAATAAATTTGTTTTATTACAAATTATTGGAGAGTGCCTGAGGCACCAATAATTTGTAATAAAACAAGTTTCGAGTAACAAATTCTGACCACCAAAAATAATCTAGCCCTCAACCAGATAATCACTAATTAGAAAAACAATATCTTGTTATTTGTATTTCCCGACGTTTGACGGTTCTAGATCACATGGCCATTCATTTGTTTTGTTTCTGCAATGGGTTTTGGTTCCACGTAGAGCCAAATTTGGTGCGGATGTAGAATAACTTTAACCCTGTACCTAACATGAAAAGCAGACGACACTTGCAAACAAAATTATTGAATACTTAATTTTTTTATTTTTGCGACAAAGACATAACTTATGACCCCTCACTGGAACGAGCTCAACAAGCTCATTCCAATGAGGGTCATAAGCTATATTTTTGAGGCAAAAAATGAAAAAAATAATGTAAATTGATTTGCAATTTTTTGGCTCACCAACGTTAGTTGTGTGAGCCTATGGCATAGCCCTCATGTCGGCGTCGGCGTCGGCGTCCGCTCTCAAATATTTTGAACTTTTGTGTACAGGTTTTGATTTTTTGGCTTTTTAAAATTTTGTTTAGTTTCTGCATATTGGTATGGTGGTTCACTATAACATATTTAACCTTTTTCCAGGGTATTTTGTCTTAATTTTAACCCTTTGAATCAAATTTTAGACTTATTTTGATGTTTGCGTGCAGGTATTGATGGTTTTATTTCCTTTCTTCCAAGTGGAGATTTACCTTGCAGCATATAGCCATGCGTTCAGTTGTATGTAAACATGCATCATAGGGCTAAGTTTGTATTATTTAACCCTTTTCCCGCTGAATTACTTCAATTTTGTACTTTTATGTAGAGTTTGTGATAAAAAAAAAATTAAATTGAGGTTGACCTCACTGCATATTGCAGTGGTGGTTACTATAACATTGATATCTTCCCAGTGCATTTTTTTTTTTAAATTTAACCCTTTCAATCGATTTTTATTAGACATATTTTGACGTTTGCGTGCAGGCTTTGATGTTTTTTTTTTCCTTTCTTCCAAGTGGAGATTTACCTTGCAGTATATGTCCATGCTTTCTATTGTATGTAAACATGCATCTTAGGGCTATGTTTGTATTATTTAACCCTTTTCCTGCTGAATTACTTCAATTTTGGACTTTTGTGTACAGCTTTTGGACTTTGGCTTACAGCTTCTTACTTTTATGTACAGGTTGTGATAAACAAACAAAAAAAACAATTTCAAGTGAGGTTGACCTCACTGCATATTGCAGTGGTGGTTATTATAACATTGATATCTTTCCAGTGTATTTAAAAAAAAATTAATCCTTTGAATAGATTTTTAGACTTATTTTGACGTTTGCGTGCAGATTTTCATGTTTTTTTTTTCCTTTCTTCCAAGTGTAGATTTACCTTGTAGCATAGGTCCATGCTTTCTATTGCATGTAAACATGCATCTTAGGGCAACGTTGTTTTCTTTAACCCTTTTCCTGCTTAATTAGTTCAATTTTGGACTTCTTTTGTTTACAGGTTTGGATTTTTTTGCTTTTTAAAAAATAATTTTCTTCTTTGCATATTGCTATGGGTGTTCACGATAACATTTAACTCTTTTCCATGGTATTTCGTCTTAATTTTAACCCTTTGAATCAAATTTTGGACTTATTTTGACGTTTGTGTGCAGGTTTTGATGTTTTTTTTTTCTTTCAAGTTGAGATGTACCTTGCAGCATATGACCACGCCGTCCATTGTATGTAAACATGCATCTTAGGGCTAGGTTTGCATTATTTAACCCTTTCCCTGCTTAATTATTTCAATTTTGGACTTTTGTGTAAAGGTTTCGATTTTTGTGTTTTTTTTAATTTTTCTCCTTTTTTGCATATTGCTATGGTGCTTCTCGATAACATTTAACTCTTTTCCATGGTATTTTGTCTTAATTTTAACCTTTTGAATCAAATTTTAGACTTATTTTGACGTTTACGTGCAGGTTTTGATGTTTTTTTTTCCTTTCTTCCAAGTGGAGATTTACCTTGCTGCATATGGCCATGCTTTGTATTGTATTTAAACATGCATATTGGAGCTAGGTTTGTATTATATAACCCTTTTCCTGCTTAATTTCTTCAGTTTTGGACTTTTGTGTACAGGTTTGGATTTTTGTGCTTTTAATTTTTTTCTCTTTTGCATATTGCTATGGTGGTTCACGATAACATTTAACTCTCTTCCAGGGTATGTTTGTCTTAATTTTAACCCTTTGAATCAAATTGTTGACTCATTTTGACGTTTGCGTGTAGATTTTGATGTTTTTTGGCTCACCAACGTTAGTTGTGTCAGCCTATGGCATAGCCCTCATGTCGGCGTAGGCGTCGGAGTCCGCTCTCAAATATTTTGACCTTTTCTGTATAGGTTTTGATTTTTTGGCTTTTTTATTTCATTTCTTTTAGTTTCTGCCTATTACTATGGTGATTCACTTTTTTATGTCTGTATGTTTTTCATGGATAGTAATATTTTATTCAACCCTTTCCATGCTTAGTTACTTGAATTTTGGACTTTTGTGTTCAGGTTTTGTACTTTTCTGTGCCGGTTTTTGACTTTTCTGTGCAGGTTTTTGACTTTTGTGTACAGGTTTTCATATTTTTTTAAGTGGAGTTTTACCTTACTGGCATATTGCCATGGTGGTTTCCTTAACATTTCGGGGTATTTTTTCTCAATTTTAACCCCTTGATTCAAATGTGATACTTTTCTTTACTTTTATGTACAGGTTTTGAGGTTTGTCTTTCTTTTCTTCCAAGTGACGACTTGCTTGTAGCATATTACCATGGTTCCTATTTTATGTTAGGATGCTTCTTGGGGCTAGTATTATATTATTTAACCCTTTAGCTGCTGATTTACTTTAAGTTTGGACTTTTGTGTGCAGGTTTTGGACTTTTGTGTGCAGGTTTTGATATTTTTTTTAAGTGGAGTTTTACCTCACTGGCATATTGCCATGGTGGTTACTGTAACAATTTCAGGGTATTTTTCTAAATTTTAACCCTTTGAAACAAATGTGATGCTTTTTTGACTTTTATATGCAGGTTTTGAGATTTGTCTTTCTTTTCTTCCAAGTGGATCTTTTTCAAGTAGAGTTTCACCTCACTGGCATAATGGCATTGTGATTCTGTGACAGGGTATATTCCTCAATTTTAACCCATTGAAACAAATGTGATACTTTTATGTGTAGGTTTTAAGGTTTGTCTTTCTTTTCTTCCAAGTGGTGACTTACCTTGTAGCATATTGCCGTGGTTCCTATTTTATGTTAGGATGCTTCTTGGGGCTAGTATTAAATTATGTAACCCTTTAGCTGATACTTTGTTTTTTTTTTATGTGCAGGTTTTGAGGTTTGTCTTTCTTTTCTTTCAAGTGGATATTGTTCACGTAGGGTTTCACCTTACTGGCATATTGCCATGGTGGTTACTGTGACAGGGTATTTTTCTCAATTTTAACCCCTTAAACAAATGTGATACTTTTTTCTTACTTTTATGTACAGGTTTTGAGGTTTGTCTTTCTTTCCTTCCAAGTAGTGACTTACCTTGTAGCATATTGCCATAGTTCCTATTTTATGTTAGGATGCTTCTCGGGGCTATTTTTATATTATTTAACCCTTTAGCTGCTTATTTACTTTAATTTTGGACTTTTGTGTGCAGGTTTTGTACTTTTGTGTGCAGGTTTTGATATTTTTTTAAGTGGAGTTTTACCTCACCGGCATATTGCCATGGTGGTTATTGTAATATTTTCAGGGTATTTTTCTAAATTTTAACCCTTTGAAACAAATGTGATACTTTTTTTACTTTTATGTGCAGGTTTTGAGTTTTTTCTTTCTTTTCTTCCAAGTGGATATTTTTCATGTAGGCTTTCACCTTACTGGCATATTGCCATGGTGGTTACTGTGACATTATCAGGGTATTTTTCTCAATTTTAACCTATTGGAACAAATGTGATACTTTTTTTTTACTTTTATGTGCAGGTTTTGAGGTTTGTCTTTCTTTTCTTCAAAGTGGAGACTTACCTTGTAGCATATTGCCATGGTTCATATTTTATGTTAGCATGCTTCTTGGGGATTATTATTATATTATTTAACCCTTTAGCTGCTTATTTTCCTTAATTTTGGACTTTTGTGTGCAGGTTTGGAACTTTTTTTTACTCCAGCCGCCCCTTTACATTGGCCACCTGTTGGTGAGCCACGGGGTACCGATACCCCCTCTAGTTGTGAATAGTGCTGGCCGATTTTGGCCGTTACGTTTGGGTAAAGGGTTGAACGTCCTAATTTGTCGAGGTCCCAAGGTGTTAGCGATGGGGTACACAGAGGCGACTCGTCCTATGGGCCAGGATGGCCAAAATCACACTGGCTCAATGTTTTCTTCCCGATCGCCATTTTATTAACATGCAGCGAGAGTACCAGTCCGTCAATAAATCATCATGATTAAATGCGTTTCCAATTGTTACACTGTCCACTAATTAACATTTCATTTGCCAGTAAATATATAGGCAACTGAAACAACGCCGCAACTATTATCGAAAGTAACATATGTGGTATTTGGTTCAGTAATGTACACCTCTCGTTGACTAGAGTGAACGATTTTGCACCTTTTGACACACTTTGCAATTTTTTCCCCACCGGGCCGAATCATGGTCGACTCGCTGCATTAAGTCCTCCATTGCCGTTGACACAAACTACAGTCCATGGTGGCGGTGCTGGTATAAATATTAGACCTCTAAAACTGTACCAAATGACATCCCTGGCTCGTTGGGCGACTGAACCATGTAAGCCACCAATGGCATGTCTATCTAGCCGCTACCTCTTAGCGGAGGCTTACCTATTCAGTCGGATTAACTCTATTCCTGAAAAATTATACACATGATGCAACAATAGCCATTCAGATACTTTTTCCACTTTGCTTCAAATTCATAGCCTATGGCCCTCCACTGGAACGAGCTGGTTAAGGCCCTCCATTGGAACGAGGTTATTCCAATGACGTGTCATACAGCAATGATTTGGCAGACCCGAAAATGGAGATTTTTAGTTGTTTAAAAAACATGGATTTTTAGTTGTTTAAAAAACATGGATTGCTACTACCACCTTTAAATCGAATCAGAAAGTTGTCCTGTCCATTTTATCTACTTCAATCATCTTCCAACCCGAAGGCTAGCCTTCGGGTTGGAAGATGAGTGACGTAGAAGAAACGGGCCGAAGCGACCGAAGGTGGGATTCTTGGGCCAAATTTTCCTTGAATTTGTAAATAATATATTACAGGAATGCCTGTATATTGACAAGTTTGCGTGCGCCATTTTAAATCATTATGTAACCGCGCAACATGTCTGTGCATAAAAGTAGAGGGGCATGTGTCCCATGTGCCCCACTGGTTCCACCGCCTCTGCTATCGTCCCGGTATGGCCATTTTACACAAATTCCGTCTGTAGTTTTCAACGTCGCTTCGGCCCGTTTCTTCTACCTCACTCATCTTTCAACCCGAAGCTTGCCTTCCTTCGTACATTTATAGTATGTCTATGTACATTTACTGAGGGGCGCGGTCGCTCAGGTGGTAGAGGTGCAGGCTGCAAGCCGAGAGGTCCTCGGTTCGAATCTCACCTGCGGCAACCGCGTTGTGTCCTTGGGCAAGACACTTCACCCCCATTGCCCACGTGGGGGCACGGTGACGTTGTGTACTAAGGCGTACTGCACTTCGATGGTGCACCTGTCTTCATCCAATGCTAATCCTGCTTGTGTGGAGTTGGTATGTTGGGGAGCTTACAGTTGCTCGTCGTTGCTCGGTGGTTCTCTCCGGGTACTCCGGCTTCCTCCACCCGTAAAACTGTCACAGTCATGGTTAGCCATTGTGCAGAAATATGTGACCTTAAACCCCAATAAATAAATAAATAAATGTACATTTACTGATATACGATTGAAACTTTTCTCCCACTGGAACGAATTATGGTAGCCTTGAAAAGTTGTGCCCCTCTACATTTATCGAGCTTCCGCTGCCTCTGGTCCTTTGATCTCGCATTGATCAGGGATTATAGTTTACTGATATGTTAAATAAATTGTTTTGAACATTCCTAGTTTCGTTGCAAAAGACGGCAATTTGACAAATTTGGGTCAATGCCGAAAACTGGTGCTCAACTCAGAGTTGTGCGCTTTGTATTTTGTGTGAGGGTGGTTTTTCGCCTCGTTTGTCCGTACATATTTTATTTCGTCTTTCTGCTTTGTTGTTTGGTAAAAAGTAGTTTAAACAGTTACAGAATGTAATTATGGGAATTTAATGCTATTTTTATAATCTTTATTGGAGTATGAACGTGTGGGAATGGGTACAAATTGTATGAATCCCTTCGGGATTCATACATAATTTGTACCCATTCCCACACGTTCATACTCCAATATAGATTATAAAAATTGCATTCCATTCTTAAATATTACACAGGTATAGACGGTCATGTGATCAGTTACTCCCAGATCCATGGTACCTGAATCCAGAGTCACTAACAAGAATGGGGTCAAGCAAACTTTGGGTTGAGGATGTTATGCGGGTTGGAGTAGTGATTACGTTACATCAAACAGTTTGTTTCCGAGTGTTGGGAGGGCGGAATAGTCATGGGGATAGGAAGGCATTTGGGCGCACACGGCCTTCTCACCCGAGAACCGCGACAAATCAACCGCCGACCAAAGTTTTAATATTTATTGGACCCATTCAGTGACATTTTTGGTGTACGCATAATGATAACTCAGATTTTCCTTTCACGCTGTAAAAAAGCCCCGTCTAAATACGGTAAAAATACTGGTTGATAATACCATATTTAACCATTCTCCGCTGAGTATTTTAAAGATATATATTTATCAACTCTAGTTATGTTTGTCCTGAAGATTAGATGAGAAAGTCATCTAGATTTAACTCAAGGAATCATTAGTGAAGAATTCCCCTCACTTTTCATTAGTAAAATTTTATTAAATGTGCTCAAATTATACCTATTTCAGTGGCAAGAGAAATGTCCTGGGCAGGAATATCCGCCAGCAGCATGCAAGTTGGGCAATGTCGACCTTTTGTGTCAATATTGAGCAGGTTAACAATATTAATGGGTCTACTGAGTATGACAAGCGAAAAAACCTTCTCATGAAGTGAAGTGAAGCAAAATATCAGTTTCTCCGTGGCTGTAGGTTAAATATATTACAGTTAAAACTAGAAGTCCTGTCATGAAATGCGCACACATAACACGTCGATCTGCGCGTTCATCTACGCGTTATGACTATAGTAAGACCATCAAATTCTGTACATATGGCCTGTGCAGAAGCAATGTTTCATCCAATGAACCTCCGGGTAACCCGGAGGCCCATTGGCAGAAACATTGCCTGTGTTTGCTATGATTAACCAGGAGAACCTGCCGTGCTTTGGATGCCATTCGATGTGGCCATTGCGCGCAGTTCCTACGCGCAATTAAGCCTAGATAAGCACACAGTTCGTGACGGACTTCTAGTTTTAACTGTAATTAGTAAACCTTAAAAATCGAGCCTTCTTAAACAAAGGATCTATTGTCATGGTCGATGCTGCATGTATTATACAAGAGCGTTAGAACGTTGAATGCATTCGCTCGCAAAAGACGTTGCTTCACTCTATTTGAGAACTCCTCTATAAGTTTTCACATAATGAAACGCTCAGCACTAACACGCATTCCCATAAATTTTACATTAGGAGTAACAGCAATTAGCTACCAGAACTTCCACTATAATTTTAGCGCAAAAGTTTTTACAGAATACGGAATAGCACTTAAACGAATGATGATGATGTTTTGACCCTTTCCCCAAGTTATAATTTAGAAGTTGGTTAGTGAACTATGTAAACCCTACGAAATAAGGAGCAACTCCCGGGCAGATCCATACTATGCCAATTTTGATTGCACTTAATCGTGCTACAAGACAATGGGAGCACATATAAACACGGGACACTACTTCTGGACAAGTCAAGTCGGAGCCAATCGGCGATCAATGTTCAGATACGCCACCTGGGACCAATGCTATAAAATTTGTACATTTGTAATTTCTAGAATTGTATTTTTCTAGTTATGACTTTAAGTGGGTTGAAATGGACTATTAGCATTTGTAAAGATGTGGCAATTTGCCATTTGGCAAATTGCCATATTTTTTAAAATGCTGATGATTCCTTGTAGTCATTTATATTTATAGGTAGAAAATACAATTCTAGAAAATACAATTGTAAAAGTTTTATAGTATTGACTCCTGGGGTGACCTGGACACGCACTCACCTTTGTGAGTGCGTGTCCAGGTCACCCCAGGGGTCAATACAATAAGACTGTGGGATCAGGCCTGGTGCTTTTACATGATATTTACGCATACTTTTTATTCATCCCGCAGCATATGGAATCGTACTTAGACGAATTCGTTGTTTTCGGTTCACTGAGCTTAGGTGGACAAGTGGAAAGCAAACACAAAATTTGCTTAGCGATTTTATTGAATTTACATTGGCGTTGGAAGGCGATTGGTTAGTGAAACTATTGCTTGTTTTGCTTGGCAACGTTACGAGTGTTGAACACAAAGCAATGAATTCTGACAGCCCGGGTCTTGAAGTGATAAATACCAATCGAGCTGGAGGTATTTTATGAATTTGAACATCCGGCACCATGCCTTGAGTGACACCGACCCGCGTAACGGCGAGGTGTTACATACGGGACAGGTTGTTCAATTTATGAAATACCGCTAGAGAGGTGTGTAACTAACTTACACCCTGTACTTTGTTCAATTACCAAAATGCGCGGACTCAAATATACTCAGTGGATCAGAGACATTCAAATGACGTCACTTGAACATCCAGTCGCTTGTTCTGGCAGGTATTTCAAGATGCTTGCATACCCCGAAACGACAATAGAGCCAGGATGTATAGAATATGGCTATCAGTCTGCGCAGCAATAACCATTTTGCTCAGTTTTCAAGGGCAGTCCGCTCATATTTCTTTGAACGATGGCCAAAAAAGATGAAAAGCTTACATTTGTACAATGATTCGAAAGCATTTGTGGGGAGTATGATGCAAATTCTCTCACAGCTAGATATACACGCATTAAATGTTGACAAAAATTATCATTTTCTTATTTCCGCGGCTCATGTCAAAGTTGAAATGCATCAAGTTTTTGAATTGAACGTTCATACCAAGAAGTAGCATCTTTGCAAAAAATGTTTTCATCAGAACTATGGTTCTATCTATTCAAATGCCATTTTTACAAACATGTAGACCCATGTTTATGACAGTCACGTGAAAAGCATTTTAATATTTTTTGTGTGTGTGCGTTTGTGTGCGTGTGTGTGGGGTGGGGGGGGTGGGGGTGCGGCGAGACCATAGCATATTCTACATAACTTAGCAATGCTAAATACAATCCCGTGCCACGTTTCAACCGACAATGTTCATGTTGGGAAGTCTATAGTATCGACCTTCAATATTAACCCGTACAAGCCTAGCAAAGAAAACTTTACGGAACTTATTGCATGGCAGAAACTGTATGTCAGGCGTCGTCCACCTCTTCGGGCAGACGAGAATTTACTTGAAACTACTGCCAAGATTTTACAACCTTTCGTGCGCAACTATAATGTAGACTGGCAATGGCAGAAGGGCGGTGCCGAGGTTTTTCGAATGTGGGTGTGGGGGTGGGGTCTGCCTCTAGATGTTCAATCCACGAGGGTAGGGAAGTTCCGACTATCACTACATAATTTCTAACAAGTGGAAAATTTCATTTGCACCTCCCTCCTCCACTACCCGTCGCCAGTTGAGTCTAAACTTACCAAGTACCGGCTTTAAGATGCAGAATTTCATTTGTACACGCCCCCCCCCCGCACCCCTCCCCCCCCCCCCCCCCCCCCCCCCCCCATCCTCCTCAACTGTCAACTATCCAACTGAGACACTCGGTAAACACAAATGTCAACTAAAAATCAATATTGAGCTGGAAGGGTGCTTTTCGCTTCTTCCCGGCCAATATTTGGAGAACTTTCACCACTTTTCAGTCAACAATTTCCCTATTTTTGCCAAATTCAAGACAAGTTTAGACACGTTCCACTAGCAGCCTGTCTGAAATTTACAACTTTCTCCAGTTTAGGGCAACTATTGTAAACTGGAATGATGAAAGGCGGTGGGCCTCCTCCCTTCCTTGACAACGTCTCTGGTGCCATTGCATCTGCTGTATCATATCACGGGCGAATAGGCTCGATCCCAGGTTTTAAAGTGTTAAGAAGGACCTTAACTTGAGACATCAAGACGTGGATGATGGACAATTTCCTCACACTGAAAGATAAGACAGAAATGATATACATGGATGTACCACATCAATGAACCAAAATATTCAAAATGGCCTCCGTATTTAAGATTGAAAGATTGCCTCCAGAAGCTGCGTCCGTAATCGTGGTTATTTCCCAGTTGAAATCGACAGCCGATGACATATTTAGCACGTGTGTTGGAATTCATTTTTTAATTTACGCCATATCAGTAATATTCGACCTTTCATGGGCACAAAAACACGAGAGAAGCTTGTTCAAGCCTTTGTTGCTAGTCCCTTTGACTATTGTAGCTCTGTTTTGATAGGTTCTAAAAAATCCACCCGTAAAAAGCTGCAGCACATCCAAAATTGTACGGCACGTTTAACCCTTCACCCAAGGCAGACGATATCAAAATTTATTATTTTAAATATCATTTTTACATTTTTTTCAAAAACTTTCAACAAAACTATATCATGTGACCCCTCGTTGGAACGAGCTCGACGAGCTCGTTCCAACGAGGGGTCACATGATATGGTTTTGTTAAAATTGTCTTGAAAAATAATATTTTTGCACTGCTGAATTTGCATAATACGCGGGCGGATGTGGCCGATTCGTTGGGTAAAGGGTTATTCAGCCGGTCTAGAAAGTACTGCCACAATTCGAGGATTAACAATGTGACGTTGAATGGGGAGTTTGAGGACTACGTTTACTTTGTTAACTTGGGAATACCCTTTATTGACCACTGGGACACACCTTGGGTTAAGAAAGGCATGTACGGACTGCACCTTAGCAGGACTGGAGGAAATATTCGACAGGTATCATTCCCTTTTTAGAGACAAACAGGGAGAAGAATAGGGACAGGACAATACCGAAGGTACCACCAGGGAACAACAGGATCAATAGGGCAAGTCAATAAATCCCGCTACTCTGAAAGTGTAGCACAACATCCAGGGTCTCCACAGGACAGTAAGTGAAATAGCTACATAATCGAGGAGGGGGGCGGTGATATCGTGGGCTTAATCGAAACGTTGTTAAGGCATGATACACGGGTGGACCAGGTAAGGGGTGCGTATGGATAGGTGTAGAGTGAACCGAAGGCAAGAAAATAGGAGGCGGGGACGGCATGTACTTTAAGAATGATTTAAAGCCGCCGTAGATCATAGATCTAGCAGTTGTCAGTACCTCGGCAGAGGTATCTAAAGAAATTGACTGGGTGAAAGCTAAGCTAAAAAACAAAAGTGTTGCTATTGGGATTGTGTACTGCGTAGTGGAGGAAAGCAAACCTGAGTGGAGTGACTCAATACACTCAACACGTTGGTCCAATATCACGGATTTAGGGACACATGGGACTCAGAATAATTCTGATGAGAGACTTTAATGGACACCAAGAACCAAGATGATACGGATGAAGGCATACGGAGTGAGGGATAAAAAAAGTAACAGGAATGGGAGGGAGCTGTTGAAGTTCACAAGTGAGCTCGGTTTGAAGATTCTGAACAAGGATGCAAGATGTAAGGAACCATTGACATGGGAGAGAATGACAGAAGAACAATAATCGACTGCATACGGATTTATGGAGGATGGGGGTGATAGATGTAGAAGTGGGTGATGGGGTAAAAAGGAGTTGGATAGTGCTCACAACTTGATTACAGTTACGATCAAGGCAACAAGAAGCACAATAAGCTTTAAGAAGAGTTGGAAACTCAGAAAGTTTGCTGACTGGAAGCGCATTGAAGAAAAATTGAAACCAAAGCTTGAGAAAGTACACGGGTAAAGCAGCGTCCAGGAAATGGCAGACGCCCCACTTCTCAGCGCCGCGAAAGCAAGCAAGGAAAATATAGGAAAGATTGGGGTGCCAACACGATAACTTCAGCACAGGGTGAATGACGAATTGGAAAAGTCTACAAAGAACAGAAAAGTCAAATGTGGTTCGTACGGGAAGAGCAGAAAACTTAAGGGGTGGGCAGTAATGAGTCCAGTGTAGCAAAAGAAGAATACCAACATGCACGGAATAAAGTAAATAAGATTAAAGAGGTTAATCGGATGAAGGAAACGGCAACCTTAGGACGATACGAATGACAAGGGGGTTGAGATCGAATGTATTTTGGAAATGCTAGAAAAAAGGAACCAATATAAGTTATTGTGATAAATTGACGGAAAAATTGTCTGAGGTTTGCGTCTTGGAGTTTATGTATATGTTCGACTAAGACTCTGCCATAGCCCAAAACCTACATCGTGCAACACGAAAGGCTTATTTACTATACCTGTTATCGTTAAAAGTTGCCTTGTTCAAGGCAACTTTTAACGATCACAGGTTTAGTAAATAAACTTCTCGTGTACCCTACGACGACACTGGATAAGTATTCAGTAAACCAGATAAACTCATTTCATCTCAGTTCAAATCGTAAATCGTCATGTAATTTAAACAACACTTCACCATGAACACCGTTTACTGCACGTGTAAAAAATCCAGAAAAATGAAGCGGCTTGGCAGTCACTCTGTTGATGAAGCAATTACGAAACGGGCGACGCCATTTCAAGTATTTCTCGTTGTGACGTCAGACGGTAATATTTGCTACTGGGGCCGTAAACATAAAATAAACTACGCCACCTCTCATCCAATCAGAGGGCGAGGATTTTACTTTTATTGGAACACAGGGAGTAATTCACAGAGTATTAAAGTAGAGGGCGAAAATATACACGATCATAACCAATTCGAATCGGAACAAGTTAAGCATTTGGAAAAAGTAAATGATAAGCGATGGGGCGTGTCCGACCTATCGGAGTGCCGCAGTGAGCTCGAAGATCATTTGTAATAATAAAAATAGAGGTGGTCCAAACAGTGGTTTCAAAATTGAGAAACGGAAAAGCGAGAGGGACAAATAAAATGTAAAGGCCTAACGGTCCTATCCATCTTAGCCATAGAAGCTCAATACGTTTCAAAAGAGTAGAGAGAAAGCAAGGTCACATATACAGTTAAAACTAGAAGTCCTGTTATGAAATGCGCTCAAATAGCACCTCGGTTTGCGCGTTAATTTGCGCGTTATGACCATAGTAAGGCTATCAAATTCTGAACATATGCCCTGTGCACAAGCAACGTTTCAGCCAATGGACCTACGGGTAACCCGGAGGTCCATTGGCAGAAACATTGCCTGTGTTTGCTATGAGTAACCAGGAGAACCTGCCGTGCTTTGGATGCCATTCGACATGGCAGTTGCGCGCGTTTCCTACGCTCAATTAAGCCTAGATAAGCGCACAATTCATGACAGGACTTTTAGTTTTAACTGTATACACAAAAAAGGGATAGGGAAGTATTGGGTAACTATCGGGGGATCTCCGTCAGTAGAAACTTTAGAAAATTTCCCTGTAAAGACCTGTATGGGAGATTAGAAGATGTCATCGAAGTGAAGGCTTTTGTGGTGAGATCCAGAATGACTTTAGGACAGAATGGAGAGTCACTGCCCATCTTTTCAAACTATTCCAGCTGACAGAATCTGCAAAAGCCCAAAAGAAAAATAGGTTTATAGCGTTTTGAATGTTGTATGGAGAAAGGGTATGTGGGGTGTTTTGGGGGAATTATGAAAGTATTTTATACTATTCCAAAAAGGTAGGGGATATCCAAACTGATGTTGATATTTCTGGAAAATGGTATTGGATACGCGTGATTGGACACATCAATATGTTACCAAGTTAATGTGGATCATGAATGTCACCGGCCTATGAAAACATCGTGCAGGTTTTTCACACGAGCGCCGCGTTAATGTCTGTGGGGTACCTTCTGATTTTTTTATTTGTACTGGACGGGCTTTTTCGGAGGTATCATCGTTCTTTTCTTGGTATAAACACGTTCATCAATAGTTTCTGGTCGAAACGTATGCGAAGACTGACACGTGACGAACGTTTACGTGCCGTCGGCATGCTGGAAGCTGACAACAGACAGACTGCAGTGGTTCAAATTCTCAAAGTTACTCAATCGGTGATTAACAGGTTGTGGACACGCTACAGTCAGACAGGCAATGTTGAAGACAGACTTCGATCAGGTCGTCCAAGGGCGACAACTGCTAACCAGGATCGTTTCATCCGCAGCCCAGCATTACGTAACCTCCATCAAAGTGCCTCAGAAATTGGACAGCAGCTCCACCGAGCGACAGATGTGCGAGTTAGTGGTCAGACTATCCGAAATCGCCTACACAGCTGGAATTTGTACGCTCGACTACCTCGAATAATTCCACATTAGACTGAACGTCACATCGCAGTTAATTGGTGTGGAGCACGACAGCGCTGAGACAATCCTCGGTGGAGCAACGTCATGTTTTCCGATGAGCCGACGTTACCTTAGGCAGCACGGTCGTTTTGGTGGTGGATCGGTTATGGTGTGGGAAGACATAACCATGACAATCAGAACAGCATTACATGTCATCCCAGGACGTGTCAAATGCCAGTAATACAGTGACAACATGTTAGCAGCTTATGAGGTGCCATTTTGCGACGTCACGGCCGTCGACTCATTTTCCAAGATGACAATGCAAGAGCACACAGGGCCCGTGTCGCTACAGAGTTCCTCTAGGAGCAGAACATCACTACACTGCCTTGGCCACCACTAAGTCCAGACCTTTCACCAATCGAGCACGTCTGGGATATGCTTGGCAGGCGCCTACGACAACGCCATCAGCCCCCTACCAATGTCCAGGAACTCACTGCTGCACTGCAGGTAGAATGTAATAACACCAGTCAAGCTGATATTGGACGTTTGATGAGGAGTATGCAATGTCGGATCCGCGCTTGTCTCGCGAACCGAGGAGGATTTACAAGGTACTGAGGTCTTGGACTGAATGTGGTATATTATCTGACTGGCCATCCACGTCTTCTACAGCTCAGTGCGTGGAATGTGTGCTTGTCAGACACCCAACTATCGCTATAATCATTCACCAGATGTCACAGTGCAATGCCTCAACTGTCTTTTTGATGAAAATATAAATATATTTCTTCATATATCTCACTTTTATCAAATATCCCCTGCTTATTTTGAATGGTATATAAATGTGGAAAGTGAATTTAGTCTGGGTAACATAACAACAAAACGGGTAGCTTTGGAGATAGGCCTAAAACAGAGTTGAACCCCTTCGCCAATTCTTTTTTTACATTGTACTTCAAATATTTAGAAGAGGAACCACTGCATACCGACTAGGAGGCAGAAGTTAGAGACCTGAAGATCCCAGGCATATTTTTCGATGATGACATGGCACGAGTGTCAGAAGGACAAAAGGAGTTACAGAAAACGCCGGCAGTAACATGGGGCAAATGGAGACGCGAACAAAATAATGAAAATAACGCAAAATTATATCTGTGGGCTATAAAGTGGAATCTACTCGAAGGTATAGAGTAGGGTGAATTCTGTAATTGAAGGCATGAGCAAACTTCTTAGGGTGGGAGAGACAGGTGACTACGAGTATTTAGGGAAAAAATATAAACATCACTATGAGAGGCATCTTCCAAAAGCACAGGAATAGCTAACTGTGAAGGAAGCAAGATCTCAATAAAATGAAAGTTTCACGGGGAAGCAGCTTCAATAAGGTTTTCGTGGGAAGAACCATTTGGGAAATGGCTGGTGCTTCAAGTATAACATATGGTACGGAAGTGATATATCTAAACGAAACGGGTTGTAAAGAGCCTGCAAACTCTGCGGAATGATGCAGGCTGATGGATAACAGGATCGAGTAATGTCGCAGCACAAGAAGCAATCAGAGGTGAGATTGGGTTTTTGAGAATCAAGGACAGGATACACGTAATGAAACTCTGTTATCTCAACTATTTGGCAACTCTCCCCGATAGCCGTTGATGCATACTATGTTCCAGAATATTTGTAATTCAAATATAAAGACAGGGGAAACTGAGCAAGAGAGGGAGTTAACCCTTTACCTAACGTAACGGCCAAAACCGACCAGCGCTATTCTCAAAAATCGCCAATTAATTTTCATTATTTTTTTCATTTTTTGTCTCAAAAACATAGGTTATGACCCCTCGTTGGAACGAGCTCGTCGAGCTCGTTCCAACGAGGGGTCATAACCTATGTTTTGAGACAAAAAATGAAAAAATTAGTTATTCAAGAATTATTTTTGCAAGTGTCGTCTGCTTTTCAGGTTAGGTAAAGGATTAAGACAGAAAACTATCCAAACTTAGAAGTAGGGACAACTCATGGTAAAAAAATGGTCTGATAAAGTCATGGAGGACTGTAACCGGAATTAACAAGTGGAGGGGTCAAGGCAAAGAGTTCTTTGGGTATTCTGTGTGAGTACCTTGATTGAACCTTTGGGGTCGCGGCTGTTTAAGCTGAGGGGAGTAGAGGGGACCCTGGAACGCTTCGAGTCAGACAGTCCAAAATATCAGTCTAACTGAATAAGATTCATTGGGGGTATATTGTGGAATGGGATGGGAGGATGGAGGATATGTGGCTATTGGGTGACACAGAGGAGAGCGTTAATATGCTTATCTGGGACATTGGAAAGAATGAGGTACGGGATGTCATCAAACAGTTCGTTTCTGGGTGTCGGGGAGACGAGGTGTGGGGATAGGGAGGCATTTGGGAGCTCAGGGTTTATCAAGGCTTTCTCACACTAGAACTGCGACAAATTAGAGGCCGGCCACAGTGTTATTATTATTATTACATTACACCAGTCATTTTTTAGATCTTCACTGCCTTCTGATTCAGCAGAAAATTCAATTCAAAATGTTTATTCTTATTTTTAAATGTATGAAAGGATCTGCATCACCCTAGTTGTCAAACTTGCTTATCAGTTACAAGGCGCAAAGGGTATCGTCGGTCATCATTATAAATTTAACCCGGTTCAACATTCATCTAAATTAAGTTCTGCTTGCGATAGCAGGTGCGTCGGAACGATTTTCAAAGTGTGTGTGTGTGTGGGGGGGGGGGGGGGGGGGGGGCTGGAGCGGACGATGGATGGTCGTCGGTGTGAAAAATTTAAATTCCAGGGTTCCAAAGCCCCCATTTCCATGCATCTGAATGGATATTTTGAGATTTTTCAGGTGATGTATTTGAAAGATTTTACCCTTTGGGAGCCGTTAAAAACGTTGGTAAAGCATACAGATGAGGTCTATTTATCAGCGTTGGTCGTAATGACCAAAGCTGATAAATAGACCTCACCTATATGCTTTACCAGACGTTTACTGCAATTATACCGTCTGCGGATTATCTTGTCTTGGGGTCGATTTGGTACTTGTATGTTTGTAAGATTACGATCTACTTCAGTTAACCGATTTATTAACAAACTGTATACATTTTAGCGTTTGCTGCCACATAATGCAAAACGTGATCCGAAATCCATCAAAACTGAACCCGTACGAGAGAAACATAGCTGGTGAAAACATGGGGGAGGCTCTGGATCCGCCCGATGTTTCACCAGTCATTGGTTGTGTTAAAATATACGCATACAAAAAAACATGGCCCGGCAAAAAAGTGGAGGGGTTGGAGATCCCCCCCCCCCCACAAACACCCCCCACCCTGGTTCCGCCGCCCCTGGATAGTGCATTTGCCGTTGCAGGGCCAAAGCTGTGGAATTCTCTTTCAAACCGGAAAAAAGAAATGGATTTTCATTCAAGCCGTGTTGTAAAACATACCTTTTACATAATGCCTTTGCAATTTTGTACAACCAGAGCGCACCATGTGTGGATTTAGTGCTATTTATACCATGATTAGCTATTCTACTATATATGAAAAGCCTATCACAAAAATTTTAGCTTTTCACACCAACCGTGATGAACACGCCAGCAATGAGATTTCAATAGTAAACATTTACACCTACAGTACACTGCAAAAAATATAGGTTCTCTTTAGCACCAAAACTGGTTCTAATCTTGTCTCTGAGATGGAACCAGTTCTGTTTAAACAATATTTATTTCAAATCAAATAAATTTATAAAGATTAACATTAAATATTAACAGAATTAAACATAAATTTAGGAGGTTTCAGCCGTAAGTTTTGAGCTTATACGAGGTTGTCTCAAATCATTATTAAGCAAAGGAGATATGAATAGTTGGCATATCGAACCAGTTTTGGTTCTGTATAGAACCAATATACCAGGTATTTATATTCGCTTTGTTTCAAAATGTGTGGCGACTGCGTTGAATAAGCTTCAAGTGTACTGTTGAATCTACTTCAGTTCATTTATTATTCTGTTAAAATTGAATGCTAACCTTGGAAAATTTATTTGATTTGAAATAAATACTGTTTAAACTAAACTGGTTCCATCTCAGGGACAAGATAGAAGCAGTTTTGGTTTTATAAAGAACCTTTATTGTTTGCAGTGTAGAACTACATCCCCGTTGACCTTTGGTGACGTCGACCTGAATGCAAACTTGTCTAAATTTATCGCTCGTCGCATCGCGAAGAGTGAAATGGAAGTGGCAATTATTTATTACGTTTTTAAATAGGTTTACCTCATAAGATGCCAAAAATTAACAAACATGCATCGTCTGGTGTTAATAAAGCATGCATAACTCGAAATAGTATGTTATTATGTTATTAAAACGAAAAAGGCTCAGTTTCTTTTTTCCTTTCGTTTCGTCGATAAAATTGACAGCGGAAGTACCGCCCATCGTTGCTCGTGTAAACAAAAACAGATTCGCTCGTATGTTCATCTGGTGCACAGTGAAATTGAGAAAAAATAATAGCGACTCTTAATAATCTGCCGATCATGGTATAAATAAAATATACCCAAAGTAGTTTGGTATACCAAATGTTCAACACTCGTGGTGAAGTGGTGTTAACCGCGCGCCAAAGGCTCGCGGTTAACACCACTTCACCTCTCGTGGTGAACATTTGGTACACCAAGCTACTATGGGTATATTCTATATAAAAATAGTAATATGACATGAGAATCACACTGCAAACTCCGATAACATCGACTCTAGAACAAATACAAATACACATGAAGCCACACCGGAGAGGGTATGGATGAGTAATATCGATGCGCTGCATAAATTCTGTCCACCGTTCCCATCCTAGAGGAGATGCCAGCATAGCTGCTGGTACTGCTTGCGGTTTGATCCCCACTCCCGATTTTATCCGCTTTTTTCTTGTGTGACCGAGCTCACTGAACTCTGTCAAACGAGACAAAATTGGTTAAATTCCTAGTTACATTCAGAAGAAAATTATCATTTTGAAAATTTGAGTTTTTGAAGCGATTTTGTGAATAGGGTTAAAGTTTGAGACGTGTTAGTTAACCCGTTCTTCATACAGATGTTCCCACAAACTCACGTTTTCCCAATATTTCCATCAATCAACAAAAGCCATGTCCCCAATAACAATCGATACACGAACAGATAACTCACAGTTCTATATGACGTTTATCATGAATAGCATTTTCTATTCGGCTTTCAAAAATGATTGTTCTTCGATAGCGACATGTTCTACTTTCTGATAATGTTTTGCCCGATATCCCTGTAATCTTCCCTGCAATTAAAGGCTGCATTAATTCAGTTCCGTGATCTAGATTCTTGATTTTCAAACACATTTGTGTTCGCCTTTGTGTCTGTCATGTTGGTCTCCATATTATTTATATATCCAGATGTTGGCTTGCTTTCCACTTAAAATATCGATTATGGAGTCTTTGCTTTCTTGTATCACATTTTGAGATCGACTCACGGGGATTCCAACCAAGATCCTGAATTTGGGTATACGTCTTAAAAAGTGACGTATTCACCGCGTGCGATTAGACATCTACAGTTAAAACTAGAAGTCCTGTCACGAACAGTGCGCTAATCTGGGCTTAATTGCGCACAATTGCCATATCGAATGGCATCCAAAGCACGGCAGGTTCGCCTGGTTACCCATTGCAAACACAGGCAATATTTCTGCCAATGGACCTCCGGGCTATCCGGAGGTCCATTGGCTGAAGTATTGCTTGTGCACAGACTATATGTACAGAATTTGATAACCTTACTGTGGTCATAACGCGTAGATTAACGCGCAGATCGAAGTGCTACCTGTGCGCGCATTTCATGGCAGAACTTTTAGTTTTAACTGTATTTTCTCACTTACTTCTCGATATAATACTTCTGTAATTGGACACACATCATCTCAGTGTCGATTCCGAAGGGGTGGGGTGGGGGTTCGTCTCGCACCCTCCCCTGGCATTTGAAAACAAAAACTGTAGCTATTTGTGTGCAACAGATTTCGCATAATAACCTTTGGTAGGATGAATTGTTGAGGTTTTCAAAGATGTGTGTGGCGTGACAAGCTAGGAACATTTGGTCCACTGCCAAAGAACGCAAAACTATCATTTAAATAATACAGCATGCAAAGCTCGTATAACACTCATCATATGACATCATTTAACCCTTTACCCAACGCAGACGATATCAAAATTTATAATTTTAAATATCATTTTTTTTAAATTTTTCAACTAAGTTCAACAAAACCATAGCATGTGACCCCTCGTTGGAACGAGCTCGACGAGCTCGTTCCAACGAGGGGTCACATGATATGGTTTTGTTGAAATTTTTTGAAAAATAATATTTTTTCAACGGCTGGATTTGCATATTACGCGGGCGGATGCGGGTGATTCGTTGGGTAAAGGGTTAACCCTTTTATCCATGTGCTTTTTGAATTTCGAAGCATGGGGGATACTTAAAAGATCCACCACCCCACAATTTCCCAGCAACTAGAAAAGATTCGAACATATACCTCAACCTTGTGAACATGTCAGTGCAAACAAATTTTTGACATAACTCCATATGAAACCATTATGACGTAATGTGTTAGAAGGTGTAAAGAAAAACAATAATTTTGTACAATTTGTTTTACAACGTTAGCATTTTTTTCATGGCCTCTAAAATTTAAACAGGATCCCTGTTACAATGATTGTTTAAAAGGACAAAATACACAGCAAGTAAGTTTATTTAGTCACCTTATTTAGGAGAATTTACATAGCGGGGGAGGAATTCGCTAGAATTGTGCACTTGGTAATACCTTCCTGAAATTTGGCATGATGTAAGGGTAGGCATCAGAGATTTCAAAATCGATCGGCTACAAGTTGGCACCATCCTCTAGCCACCACTAGCAGCGAAATCCAAAATGGCCGCCAAGCGGATCGAAAAAAAGCTATTTTCGCCGATCGCACAACTGAAGCTCCAAACCTAACACCATACATGTGCTGTAATTGATGTGAATGATGGAGTGAAGCCCTTGGAACAAGTTGGGGGGAAGATTAATGGATAATGGGATCAGAATTTCCGTCGATGTGTGCGTCTGTGTGTCTGACTGTCAGTATGATCGTCCGTCCGTAGATAAATTAGTGTTGAATGTTTCTCGGGAATGCAATGGTCAAATGAACATGGTATGAGAGATTCCTGTCAACACATGAACAAGGGTACTCGATAGTATGCAGCAGTGGGGATACTTGGACATTTGATAATCCAATTAAAGTGACAGTCTATTCTCAACTTCCGGCATTTTCGATAGATTTATTTTCTAAGAAAATAAAACTATCAAATTTCTAGAGGAGTTCTGGTTCAATCTCAACACCATAGCGACACGTCTGCCAGCAAGGGCAGTGCTGGAATGAACTCGGGATGCATTAGTTCCCGTTGTTAATTATACAATGTTATCTTGCCAGTATAGAACATTGGCAAAATGGGACTAGAAGGGGTGAGTGTATGTTTGCAGTCATTCGAGGTACAGGAATATTTTTTGACTACAAGTAGTATTCTTCATTTTCGGCCAGTTAAGATGTGGTGTGTTCCAAGTCAGGATTAATGTTGCCGACACTTAATGCCCATCCCTCATGGTATGCTACTTTACCAGGGATATAGAGATATAGCCACCACTGGGAGCCAAAACATGACCTTTGATGTCGATGAGTGGTCGAAATGTTTTAGCGAATAACTTATCGAAATATGATCCGGTATGGCAATTTGATACCTTACGTTAGATTTATTAGATCAACTCAGGTATGGATTCATTGAGACATGAGTGCGCTACAAGATGAAGGATTTCCAAGTTGATTTGCTATGGAGTAGGAACTGACTAGTCACATGTGGCCTATGGCCAGAGAAAGACAAGGATACCATAGATGAACACACGGGTGAACGAAGGTATCAACTGTTGTACAGAGGCAAAATAGTTGGGGATATTGTATCATGCTATGCATGAATTAACACCGTCTTGTGCAGTAAATAACAGACTATTTTCCGAAATCTAAAACTGTATTCCTATACCCCGGACAATGTAGCAAGCCACATGGGATGAACATTTGTTAGCAAAATCAACTCAACTAGAAACATGACATGTGTTAACTGGCCGAAAATGGAAAAAAAAATACCAGAATAGGAGATGACTGGTCCTAACATGACAGTATACTACTCAATATTGTTACAACAGCCACCTTCACACTTACACAAAGGTGTGCACCTTAATCCAGCTTTCAAGCATTTGCAATTGCCCTTGCAGGCCTTGGCACAACTACAGTGGAGCATCAGTGCACATGCAGCACTTGCGTCTCCTAGGTGAGTCCAAAATGGGACCAGAATATTGAGACGTGGATTCCACTCCCATCCGTACTGTGATGGGTCTGGCACACATAAGTGTTTCTGCAGAGCACGATGCCAAATGAAAGATGACACAAGAATTACCCTTTTTACATGTTGATACAGAGCTGCTTTGGTGGGCGGGATGTTTTCCATAGACTTAAGGCCATGTGTGAACATATGCCGTCTCGCATCATTGACACGTGTACTGACACAACTGTTACTGTACATCTGTATGGTGAGTTTTTCGATATGCTGCATATGAGGGGAATCCTCTGAAAAGACTTGCGGATTCTCAGTCAATTCTATCATCATTTCAGTTGATGCGGGAAAATTCATCCATGCATTCCATCCTGTCTTCTTCCCAATGCCGAGCATGCTGGATGTTACATCACAACCTGTGAAGGCGTGGAAGAAAGTCAGGGCCTTACAGTAATCAGGTCCAAGTTGTGAAGCTATCTCATGAATTGGCATATCTTTATATGCCTTTCCAATTCCAAACCCAATCCACAGCTCACTGAGTCCAAGGTCACGGAATGTTGCGAAATGGTGCAAAGACAGAATGACGACATCAGAATCAACCGTGCGAAGAAAAGCTATTTTGTGACCTTGTGAGACTGCATGGTTGAGATGAAGCATCATGCGCGTGTCTGCTTCCTCGTGGTTCGATGGAGATATGTCACATAAGCTAACATCCTTATTGCATAGTACATATTCTCCTGATGTCGTTAACAACTGGTACTCGGATGTTGATGTTAATTTCAGCAGTTCAGCAGACAGGAACTTGAAAAATTCGTCTTTATTCTCACTAACTTTCAAGAATGCCTGCCAATTCTTCCCTTTAGGTAAAGGGACGTTCTCGGACACCCGTATCAACCTAACTGCTGTCTCACCGAGGCGTTTTGCTCGCGTCTGATTCTTCAAACTGCCTTCGGGGTAACAGTCATAGATCGCATCAACCCTTGTGGTGTTCGTGTTAATCAGAGATTCGATGTATGGCAATAATTGCAATCGAGCATATTCTCCAAACAGATCCGCTTTCTGTGGTTTGATTACATGGACTACAGCAGGCATATCCAAGATGACAACTGAAGCTTGTCTAGCTGCTGAATTCTTCCCTTGTGCAGGAATAGCTGGTAAACAATTGAGAATTTGAGATTTTGTCCCACTCCGTAGCTTACCTCTATCGGATAATGCTGGCGGATCACGTGCATTCTCGTGCATGAAAAACTCATCCATGTTTGAATCAGGCCGGGCTTGCAGTGAAACGAACATCTGGGTAACTATTGCGGCAGTTGCTTTACTTGACATGAGTTTGTCTCGGCCTTTGTCCAGGTTGGCTGGGGGTGGGTTAAGGAAGGTATATATATTTGCCTTGGGAATAACATCATTCAGGGGTACGGTGCATTCCACAAGCCTTTCCTTCAAGAAAGTGGAATATAAATGCTTGCCCCTTTCGGGTAATGACCGTAAACTCTTACTAACTTCGGGGTCCATATATTCACCAGTATCTAATGTCACCAGCTGACCACTAGTTTCATCATAAGGGTTGATAATGAGTCCCTGATTCACCAGATCGAGGAGAGATTTCAATTGATTCAGAAATTTTTTCTGCTCTGATACCGAACTTTCCGGGTGTTCCGTGTTATCTGATGATGTTGTGTGGAAACTTGCATATTCATACTCATCTATAACACGCAGAACTTCTGACCTTGAAAGCTCAATAACGACTTTCTCTTCAGCCTGGCCATAGAGACCTTTTGGACCACTGTCTTCTTTGAGTAGTTGGATACTATGTTCTTGGCTCTGATCTAAACCCATCATACTGAACTTCCTCTCACTACGCTGGACCACAAAATGGCCTTCCATGAATTTGTTGTGGATTGAAGGATGCCGCCTGGGTAGCTGAGACATGTCTCTCAGAAATACGGGGACCCACCGACAATAATTTGTATGTCCTAGGGCAAAAAAGTAACTGCACAACTCATCGATAGAACACAGTGTACCAGGCCAGTTACCGATTCGTTGGTTCCGAACGAATTGACAGCTTGTCAAGAGAAAGTTCCGAACGATTTCACCCCAATAGCGCGCAGTTGGAGATTGTGAAAGAATCCTCTGTTCCCACATTTCAAATGACTCATGGGGCCCAGTCTGCTGACAGTAAATCTCATAAGCATTCTTTCTGAGGATCTCAAGCCAAGCTAGAGTGAGAAGATATGCCTGTCGCGTCCTCTTGACATGTTTCCCACCAAGTAGGGATGATGCTACACCGGGTGTGAATATCTTTGCGAGGTGAAACATTCGCTCCCAACCAGAACCACCCATAAGCTTACCACCAGCTTCTTGGGTGCACATTTCAAGATGCAGGAATCCAATCATACACACCATTCGATCCTCACCTATCTCCTCTGGGAACAGCCATTGACATTTTTTCTGCCTGGCATACAACGGACAGTCACCTTCAATGACAGGTATCTGGCCGGGGTTTACGAAAGCAGTAGCTTCCCTGACCACATACATAGCATGCTTCTGCATACTGAGTGAGTCCGCTTTCTGCTCACTGAAAACAGGGAATACCCCAATAACTGCACGAGGTTTGACATTGTCTTGATCTTCATGTTTTGAAAAGAAGCCTGAAAAGGTCACAGGGACTTCATCAAGCTGCCAGCTGCCATCAACCTTCCCTTTATTGCTGATCTGTGACACATGAGACAACCAGTCATTCTCTCCCACGTTCAAATCTGCATATTCATTGGGCCGTACATTACATTCATCTGGAGATTCAAGCCTGATGTCCCCACCAAAGTCTTCAACGAAAGGAACAAATGCATAGTCGTCTGGGAGTTCAATTTGTGTGTCTTCTGGAACATCTAAACTCAGTGGTGGGGGATCAGTACCCACATTGTCCCTGCTCAGTTGACCAATGAGTGTGATGGACGTACCATGCATATCAGATCTACCAGATACATCAATGTTATCAGTGGTTCCTATCGAGAAAACATTACGTTTGCAGTTAGCTGGGACTACAACACCTTCGTTCTTGAACCGCAGTGAAACAGCTCTCGCGAAACTCCTGCGAACATCCATTACGCGATCATAAGAGACAGAGAGTCCCATTTGATGAAAATCTCTGATAAGATTTTTCATACGATCATGGGCATGCAACTTCAAACCCACATAAAGAGGCATTGGAGTTTCTCTGTCACGTCTCTGGTGAACATTTTGTGCATGTTCGGAGCGTTTCGCTGAATTGCTGATCAACATCTGTGAAATAGTACAAGCCACTCGAGTCTTGGCATTAACAGTCTCATCATCGCCTAAGTTCTGTATACTACATGTGCCCTCAAGTAGAACTCTAAGAAGAGTCAGGAGTGAGTTGGGTACAGGCTCGCTCAAGCAATAAGATGAAAATGATCCCGTGAAAGGAGCTTGAGATATGAGTATGTGTTTACGCAGAAGAAGACCCACATCAACTATCTTTTTTGCCTCTTCCTCAGACACTATACGAGTTAAAGATTCGGACAACAAGGAGCCAACTCGAAACCTACTTGAAATAAACACATCTCTACCCTGTGTGAAGGCGTCCCAGCCATCGCCCAATTTCTGCAACAAATGTTCTTTGAATCGAGTGGAATGTATTTCTTCACTAAGCCAATCAGAACCGACTTGCTTCAACCTCCGACTGTACAGATTCTTGAGATCGACAAGCTTCATCGCGGAATCGTTGTGTTCAACAAATGTTATGAGCTCTGCCATAACGAGAGGGTCATAGGGCAGGCCTGACGCGGAATGTTCGGCGTTCTTCGACTTTTTAGATTTAGCCGCTCGTGCTTCATTGGCAAGCTTACAATAACAGGTTTTGTGATAGTAAAGATCACTAGCAGCGGAATCAAATGCTGCATTGACCCGAGAAAAAACAACCCAGTTCTCGGCTTCCTTTGCCATAATTTCGAGTTTATTGTTATCAGACATTGATCTGCAAATAGGCTCACTGCTGTCACCTTCGCGTTTGTGACAATAAACACACTGGGGCAGTTTCCTGTCACAGCCAGATTCAAAACTTGTCCGTGTTCTTTTAGGACTCAGCGTGGAGCAGGATGCCACTGCCTCATTTCGCTCTCGCTTGTGTAGCACGCGCTGTACGATGTGAGTCCGAATACTGTCACGGCATGTCTTATGATATATTGCCTTATTCGTCAACAGTGACATCGACATACACTCATCACTCTCTCTCATCAAACAATCAATGGTCAAATTATATGGAAGCTCAACGCCATTATCTAGGAAGCGCGTTATGTCTTCCTCAATAGCTTTATAGGCGTCATGAAAACGAGATTCTCTATACGGACGCATCAATTTCTTGGAACTGTCTTGCTGGCAAAAGCAACAACGTTCCCAGTCAGTACTAGTCCGTACACGAAGAGGATTCTCACTCATTCTGTGAATGATTTTTGTGAACAATCGCGTTCTCGAATTAATTTCGACAGACAAATCAGAATTGCTTGCGGAATTACGCCAAACAAGAGATTGTATGGCAAAGAGACTGCTTCATAAAGAGCGTTGTTTCTCCGGGATCAGCGTCATTCAGGTTTGCCTGAATGACGCTGATCCCGGAGAAACAACGCTCTTTTCAAGTTCCAAGAAATTGATGCGTCCGTATAGAGAATCTCGTTTTATTCTACATCATCTCCCACGTCTGTTTCCAACACGTGCGTGGATCAGAGTTCACTTTCGCGCCCTTACAATCGGATGTATAGTCGGTAGACCGTCGAAAAGGAGGTTCCCTTCAGCCGCTGGCGGCCATTTTGGATTGTGCCGCTACTGGTCGCCACCGGTCGGTGTCAACTTGTAGCCGATCGTTTTTGAGAACCTCATAGCCTACACTAACAGTGTGCCAAATTTCAAGAAGGTATCACCAAGTGCACAATTCACCTGTATGTGACGAATTCCTCCCCCGCTAACAGTTTGATAAAAAAAAACATGATTTTGTTTTCTGACTCCCGGAGACATATCGACCCTAATTACCCGGAGCTTTGCCGGTGCAGCTAGTGTTAAATTTCCATAGGAACCGAGCTTTGCCGGTGCAACTGTTGACGGTGCAAAAGTTCATCTCCTTGAAGCTAGATCCGACAAGTGGTGTACCTACTGCATATATAGTATACTTTGGTATGCAGAGTAATATAGGTAAACACAGAGCTATGGGTATATATTATGGGTAAGTGATGGAAAATGGATGGGGAAGGTGAGTTTTCTTGAAAGTTTTTCCCCGCGAAACGGTTGACGTTGTTATTGACGTCGTGACATCATGATGCGCATGCGACGTCATAGAGACGTTGACCACTGTTGTTGTCCACTATACAATCTGGCAATACGTTGTTCGGGCCAGGGGGTGTCGGACTTCTCGTAGGGGGTGGGGGGGGGGGGGGTCTGGTAGTGGTGGTATATATTCCATATTGGTATACTATTAACCCTTGGGTCTTCATATTTCCCCATGTCTGCTATAGCTAGATCAAGCAATATTGTGGGGATGGGGGTAATTCATGGTCGTCCAGTGTTGTATTGCGAGATAGTCCTCGGTGGTTTAAATTGGCAGTATAGGATGAATGGTCTGTTAGCCTATTACCCCCTTAGTACTATTTACCTACCGATTCCTTTGTATTATCTTATGGGTGGTATTCGTAATTCGTAATGCTATGTCAGGCAGTATTATAATCGTTTGTTTAAAAGTGGTCGTTTAGGATGCATTGAATATATCGCTGTAGGTCCCCTGCTAGTCCTCGGTATTTTTAACCAGCCGATTGCTTTGTATTATTCAATGTATGACCGGTATAGGTAGTACGTTATGGCAGGTCAAATGGTATTGTGGAGTGGGGTGGGGGTAATGCCTGGCAGTATAGAACGGCAGTTTAGTATAGACGATATTTTCCTCTGTGCCCCCCCCCCCCCCACCGAACGCCATTGGTACTACTAATCGACCTAATGCTTTATATGACTGGTCTAAGTAGTATGTTAGACCAGACGTTATTGTGGGGGGGGGGGGGGGGGGGTGGATGGATGGGGTAGTGGTGTAATGCAATGTAGTCGAGTGTGGTAGTATACGATGTAAGCTTTGTACCCTACAGGTCCCATGTTAGCCCTTAGCACTATTAATCCACCTAATGATTCGTGTTATCTTATGACTGGTATAGGTAGTATGCAATGCTAGGCATAGGGATATTGTGAGTAAGGGTAATGTCTGGTAGTTTAGAACGGTAGTATAGTATGGGCGGTATATAGGTCCCCTGTTAGTGATTGGTACTATTAACCAACCAACCGATTGCTTTGTTTTATTAAATGGCTGGTATATGTAGTACGTTATGGCAGGTCTAGTGATATTGTGGGGGTGGGAGTAGTGCTTGGTAGTTTAGAATGGTAGCATAGTATGGGCGATACATACACCTGTAGGTCTCTTGTTGGTCCTTGGTACTTCTGATACACCAGGTGCTTCATATTATCAAGCGGTACACTGGGGTGGGGTTAATGCCTGGTAATATAGAACGGCAGCAGAGTATGGTTGGTATATTTCCCTGTAGGCCCCATCTTAACCGTTGATAGTATTAACCTACCAAATGCTTTGTATCATCCCGTTACTGGTAAGGTGGTACGTAATACCAGTAGTTCCTATCCTATTCCGAGTTCTCTTGTTGTTTCATTTATATAGATCACCCAATCAGTTCACTTTCCTGGCGCTAACTAACCAAACTAACATCCCATGAAATCCCTTTTTTGGAAAACATATGACCTTCGGCATCCCCTTTTTGTCGTATGAGGCCATGAGTGCCATGAGAAAGCCCTCAATGAGGCCTCATTTACTATTCCTCAAAGCCTCTTTTTGTTTTGAGGGCAAGAGGGCCATGAAAAAGTCACTCAATGAGGCTTCATTTACTATTCCTCATAGCCTCATTTTCTTTTGAGGACATGAGGGCCATGAAAAAAATCCTCAATGAGGTATAATTTACCATCCCTCTTAGCCTCATCTCGGTATTTAACAGCCATATCCCATGGAATCCCATTTTTGGGAAACGCCTGTGGCTATGGAATTCCTTTCTTGTCGTATGAGGCCATGAGGGTAATGAGAAAGCGTTCAATGAGGCCTCATTTACTATCCCTCATAGCCTCATTTTCTTTTGAGGGCATGAGTGCCATGAAAAAATCCCACAATGAGGTCTCATTTACTATTCCTCATAGCCTCATTTTCTTTTGAGGTTATGAGGGCCATGAAAAAATCCCTCAATGAGGTATAATTTACTCTCCCTCTTAGCCTCATCTCGGTATTTAACAGCCATATCCCATGAATCCCATTTGGGGGAAACGCCTGTGGCTGCGGAATCCCCTTTTTGGTCGTATGAGGCCATGGGGGCTATGTAAAAACTCTAAATGAGGCCTCATTTACTATCTCGCATGCCCTCAAACGAAAATGGGGCTATGAGGGATGTAAATCTACAGCACCTGGGAGCGCGGTGTTGTTGCGGAAACCGGTTCTCGTCAGATCACCGAAGTTTAGCAATGTCGAGCCCGGTTAGTCCTTGCATGGGTGACCGCCGGAGCGATCGATTCGGACTCCCGCGTTGTGTCATTGGGCAAGGCACTTAAACCCGATTGTCCACATGGTGGCACGATGACGCCGTGTACTAAGGCGTACTGCACGTCGATGGTGCGCATGTCTTCAACCAATCTAACCCTGCCTGTGCTTGAGTGTGGAGTTACGATGTTGTTGAGCTGGCAGCTGCTCGTCGTTGCTCGGTGGATCTCTCCTGGTACTCCGGCTTCCTCCATCCGTAAAACGGTCACCGACATCATATGACCTTGGCTTTTAAAGTGTCGTTAAACCATAATAAATAAATAAATAATAATCAACAGCACCTATTGTATAGGGCTCAGAATTTCGAATGCGAACCTAGGCCGATTGTGTCAGCATAACTTTACAAATTGTGTCATCTTTGTGATTACGTGCACTATACGTTCAGTACGGACGCCGTGCACTGGTCATATTCCACGGGTGACAGGGACGTGGTGGCAGGGAGGTATGGGGGCGGTGTCACCTCCGCCCCTCAATCCTGTCCAGGACCTCCTATAGTTGGAAATTCGGAGAGTAAGTCATGAGTATTTGGAAATTCCATCTGTCTGGATTTTAGAGCATCTGATGTCTCCTTTACTTCCCAAAATTTCAACCCGGTTTCAAACCGGCAAAAATTCCAACTGTTACTATTTGCAACTACAGTGTACGCAAGATCGAGCTTCATAAGTATGCATGATGTCAATCGGTACGAGACTTCTATAGTTCGTTTACTTATCGTAATAAAAAAAATCCTCGAAATGCACTTCAATACAATCGCATCATGTAAAATCGTTATCCTGAGTTAATTCCATCATTCACAGAAACGAAATGATGAAACCTTCCTGCATAAGATCTGCTTTAATGTTAGGACAGTGTGAATTGCTCAGAGTTCTCAGCTTGAGCATTTGTTTAGCACATATTCAATTCCAAGAAAAATACCAAATAATAAAAACCTGTCATATATGTGTTAGCATTTCAGTTACGAGAATCAATTGTATGCCCCTTTCATGTCTTCATTTCAAAAATGTTTCTCGGTTGTGCATTTCCAACTATGTGAGAGACCGGTGGGGTGGGGGTCCCTCCCGGTCCCTCCACCTAGTTGGGAGTTCACTACTCTACGCCCCCAACCGAAAACCTCTAGCCACGTCCCTGACGGGTGGACGATATGTCCACGGACGCAATAATATTAGACTCCAAACACTAATTATAGGAATAATTATCAAAAATGTAATTAATCAAACATCGGGTACAACCGTGTGCTTCACTAATTAAAATTTTGCTGATGATAATTTTTATTACCTGGTAATCGCATGCGTGGGCAGCACTGTTCGCGTGTGGATAACAGCCAACCCACGGTGGCTGTATTGTAATTGTGATGGGTACATAGAATATATATAAAAAATTAATACCTTTCAAAATACACAACATGTTGCTGTTTCCACGGTAGAGTAAAAACAAATTATCATGTTCCATCATGGCATTGTTTGTTCCACTGATTGAGGCAACAAAAGTCGACTGTGTTCACAGGCCGTGAACTAATTGTGTCCTCTAAATGGTTACGCCTGCGAGAGGTTTAATGAATGTGTCAAGACACAGGGGGTTCGTGTCATTTGGATGTAATCGTTCGACTGATACAATCGGCTTGTGACTTGCTACTAATACACCGACTATTGCTGTGTGGCTTGCAAAATGAGTCTAAACAAACGTACAATCGAAGTCGCGGGTCATAATTTTTGCACAACAAATGACAGATTCAGAATAGTAATATAAAATTCCTTCAGTTATCAGGAGGAAACACCGTGGGCTCATTAATCCCTAACTAGGGTTTAATCCCGGGAACGGAAATTCCCGGGTTCCCGATTCTCGGTTGCGAAAGCCGCCCCCGATACCCCGGAAGTCTACAGCACGGAACCGGGAATGAAGCGTGGCACTGTTCGTTTATAGGATTTCGTCAGCCCTTCTACGGCTGAAAGTTTTACAGTCCTGATTCCTGACGAATCATTTTCAACAAATCACTGTATCTCTCAACCAGTTCTGGAGGACCCCCCCCCCCCCCCCCCACCCTCCATATCAACAGCAAGGTTGAAACAAAGTTCAAACTCGTCTTAATTTTCAGAATTACTAGTATAGTATCACTACCTCCTCCAACATCAACACCCTCTTCACCCTCAGCACCCTCTTCAATGCCGCCACCAGCCCCGTCTGCTTAAAGCAGAGCACTGGCGATGGCAGTGAAGAGGAGGATATTGGTGCTGGAGGAGGTAGAGGTGATAATGCGAGTTATTCTGAAAATAAAGACGGGATTGAAACAGGTTTGGGTTTTCATACTCATCTTAGGAAAATAACTTTTTCGTTTGGAGATGGGAGATTACCAATGAAATATGCTCACAATAAATGTGTCATGTTATCCTCGTAAACTTGCTTGATATTACCGGGGAAATTTTCCAGTCCCCTGTCCTGAGAGTAATTTCATTCCCGTTCCCGTTTCCTGGAAACCCAGGGAATATATTAAACCCTAACCCTAATAAACTACTTTGGATTGGTTAAATTCCCATTTGCGTTGTGGAAACCATTTACTGCTTGGAATATTTTGATTTTTTTGTATTTTTGTGTGTAGTGGGTTAATATTTTATAAAGATTGTTTCCCAAAACACACTGTTTGTCAACTCATTGAGAAGGTCTTGAGCTCTATGTTGAGGCAAAACAATGATAAGTGTATTTATTTCAAAAATGTTATTTATTTTATTATTTTTATTTGTCATATTATCTGAGCCTTCTTCGGTTATTAAGCTCATTTATTAAAAATGATAACACACACCTCATCAAGTGCCGGGGATTAATTGTAGACTCAGACTAGGGGGGTGGGGAATGATAAACATTTGTTGTCTGTGGCAGTAGTTGATATTTATTTGAAAACATATTTCATAAGATTTTCGTCATTAAATATTTCACAAGTGACAGACTGTTGGTCTTCTGTACCAGAGGTCCCGAATTCGATCCTCGTCCGGACGACCCGCGTTGTGTCCTTGGGCAAGGCACTTTATCCCGGCCGTCTACATGGGGGCACGATGACGCCAGGTACTAAGGCATACCGCACGTCGATGGTGCACTTGTCATCATCCGCTGTAACCCAGCTTGAGCGGATCTTGAACATAGTTAGAATGTTGAGTAGATGACAGTTGCTCGTTGATGTTCGGTGGTTCTCTCCAGGTACGCCGGCTTCCCCCACCCGTAAAACTGTCACGGTCACGATTAGCCATTGTGCATAAGTATGTGATCTTAAACACGAATAAATAAATATTTCACAAAAAAATCTTTATCGGGTACTCTTTCGTGACGCGGACACTTTGGACAAACAACCCATATCAAGTGGTAACCTAATCGCATGCCTTATAGATGCCGCTGCTTCTTTCTCGTCCAATTGACGGGTCTTATGTGAGGTGTTTGGATCATGTAGTAAATAATATCCTCTACTCGTCCCCAGTTTAAATAGAAATGTACAAAATTTGTCCCGTAACTTAGGTCTGGACCGAGCCTTAGCTCGGTCCAGACCTAAGTTACGGGACAAGTTTTGTAAATTTTGATGTTCACCGGGGACTCGTTCACTGTAAAAAAATTCCGTAATTCTACGGCAAACTACTGTCAGATGACTGTCAAATACAACGGTCTCGAGACCGTAAATTAATTTTAACGGTGTTGCCGTAGAAAAACCCGCGAATTTGATCCAATGAACGTATTTCTCCCGTCACGCTGTCCAAATACGTCCAGAGGCGGTAAAAATGGTGAATTATGGGATCGGCATTGCCGTATGCCACCCTGGAAGTCGCCATTTCCAAGATGGACGCCCGATTTTTTTGAAAGACGAACAACAACGTATTTCTATCAATTTGTATGTTTGTGGCCCAGTGAATCATGTTCATTGCAGTCTTGGACATGGAAATCAAATAACATAAACTGTTTATGCGTATAATTGTTTCGGTAATCATGCAGAATAGCAGACTGTTTGTACTGCGTCACCGATATTCGATGGATCTTATGGCTTGTGGCCACGGATCTCCGCTAAGGCTGGCATACCCTGGGATTTGTTTACCCTTTTTAAATTATGGTTTTCAGTTTATTAAGTGCCATATGGCTGGAACCCTGCTTCCGGTCATTTTGACCGTAATTATTTTGATGGTAATTTTTACGAGAAAATAAAGCAAATGATGGCTGAGATTGTTTACGGTCATATGACCGGCAGCTAGTTTCCAGGCATATGACCGTACAAATAACGGCGAATCTTGAAAAAGAAATTACGGGAATATACGGTAAATGACAGTTAATTTCTTTTACGGTTTGCCGTAATGCTTACGGTCATATGCCTGGAAACTAGCTGCCGGTCCCGTAAAAAAATACGGTAATTTTTTTACAGTGTAGTAAATTATATTCTCTACTCGTCCCCCACCCCCACCGACCATCCCCCCGCCCCCACCCCCAGTTTAAATAGAAATGTACAAAACTCGTCCCGTAACTTAGGTCTGGAACTTAAGTCTGGAAGTTTACTGGACGAGTTTTGTAAATTTTGCTATTCACTGGGGACTCGTTGGTGACCCTCTATTTGTGTTTTTCTTTTTATCAATATCGTGTTTTAGTCTTGTTTAGGAGTTAGGAGTTAAACCCTGACATACATTTCTGATATCCACACTGTTACCAGCCTGAAAGTTAAAATGTACATTTACACCACAACGAAGTATCCCTTTATATCGCTACAGCAGTGCTTGTACAGTACAGTCGCCGTGGACTGATCAGAATCCACGCGTGGGCAGTGATGCCCACGCATGCATTTACCATGTAATACAAATTATAATCAGCACAATTTTAATTAATGACTCACCGGGTTATACCCGGTGCTTCATTAATTAAATTTTTGATGATTATTCCTATAATTAGTGTTTGGAATGTAATATCATTGCATCCGTGGAAATATTGCCCACTCGTGGAAAATGACCAGTCCACGGCGACTGTACTGTAATGCTGTTCTCACGTTCAAAATGTGAGGCCTTTCATAGCTCATAGACTCTGGCAACCTTTCTATTCTAAGATTCGACTGTCGGAGGAGGGATAAGATACAGAGATGCTGAAGATACAGCTATTATGAGACAGGTGTTTGCCATACGTCGTATTTATTCACTTCATACCTGAAGTACTCTGTTCATTATCTATATATCTGATCGCAACAAATGTCTTTGATACACCTGCCACGCAAAAAAAGAGAAAAAAAAAAACAAATATGCGCATTTTTTAGTCATTCCAATAGTCTCTGCAGAGGTGGTTGAGAATATTTTTTCATGCGCAGATCGGTTCATTTTTATCTTTATTTTTTTTATGAACTGCATTAACTTTTCACCCCATAACAGAAACACATTTAACTAATTACTTCAGTGTTTTATGGAAAATATTGCTGTTTTACCGATGATAAGATTGCTTTATTAATATTATCTATCACCTTCTCGCACAGTCTTTCTGTTTAACCTACCGCAAGTAACTATAGAATGTGCTGTTCTCAACGCTTTGAACCCAAGTGACATCTTTTTTCCTGTCCTGTGACTTGGTACAGTTAAAACTAGAAGTCCTGTCATGAAATACGCACAAATAGCACGTCGATCTGCGCTTTAATCTACGCGTTATGACCATAGTAAGGCTATCAAATTCTGTGCATATGACCTGTGCACAAGCAATGTTTCAGCCAATGGACCTCCGGGTAACCCGGAGGTCCATTGGCAGAAACATTGCCTGTGTTTGCTATGAGTTACCAGGAGAACCTGCCGTGCTTTGGATGCCATTCGATATGGCAATTGGGCGCAATTTCTACGCGCAATTAAGCCTAGATAAGCTCACAGTTCATGACAGGACTTCTAGTTTTAACTGCACATAATAATTTTATTAAGTAGGATGACGACACAATGAATGTGTGGTACAGACCAATCAATATGTGAAGTCTACACGTTGAAAATGTGAATTGGTCTACCCCAAAATCATGAATATGGACTCTTCCAATTGCTGTCATTGAACGAACTACAGTTAAAACTAGAAGTCCTGTCACGAATAGTGCGCTTATCTAGGCTTAATTGCGCGTTGGAATCGCGCGCAGTTGCCATATTGAATGGCATCCAAAGCACGGCAGGTTCTCCTGGTTGCTCATAGCAAACACAGGCAATGTTTCTGCCAATGGACCTCCGGGTTACCCGGAGGTCCATTGGCGGAAACATTGCTTGTGCACAGGCCATATGTACATAATTTGATAGCTTTACTTGGGCCATAACGCGCACATTAACGCGCTTATCAACGTGTTATTTGTGCGCATTTCATGACAGGACTTCTAGTTTTAACTGTACGTATATACTATGACTGTTCAAATGATTGCATCCGCTAAAAAGCCCCCTCCACCTCTCCCGAAATCACAGATGTGACATATCTTATTTTATGATCTTTTTTCCAGATTATCAAAGTAACTCAGTGCAGCTACCAACAGCAAATAGTTTGATCAACTTATACATTTCCTTCCCAATTATCCACAAATGAATTATTCTGCCTGGTTTTATCATTATTATGTTTCGGTCAGCTATTACGAGACCATACGTTCAGTACATGATGTGGTTGAACTCAACAGTTGATAAATAAATGGTCATAAATTTATCTTTAAATCCGTTGAGCACGTTCCAGGGGAATAACGGACTTGCTGTTTACTTCCCAAACGCAAATGTAGTGTAACATATGTCGACATTTCATAAATACAGTATTATCCCAGGGCATGGTTCATTCACTCTAAACTTTTGACGTGTGAGGTCCCGGTAATCTCATTTACGTCTTGGTTAGATAAAGCTCTTTCCTGAAAACGATATCTTCACATTTTTCCAGATGTATCGATCTTACCCTAGATAATTTGTCCATTTATTTATTTAGTTAGTTATAAGTTTGTTTATTTGTTGGGGATTAACGACTCTTTCGACAGCCAGAGTGACCCTGTGGCCGTGTGGACTGTTTTACGGGCGGAGGAAGCCGTAGTACACGGGGAGAACCACCGAGCAGCGGCGAGTAATGTCAGACGCTTCAACGTACCAACTCCGCACAAGCAGTGTTAGCATTGGTTGAAGGAAAGTGCGCCTTCGACGTGCCTAAGTACACAGCGCCCCCGTGCCACCACATGAACAATCGGGATTAAGTGCCTTGCCCAGGGACATACGCAGTTACGCCTGACGGAGATCGACCGTGGACCATTCGGTTTGTAGTTCAATGCTGTACGCACTAAGCCTCCCCTGCCCCCTGGTTTATCCGTGAAGAATTAAACCTAGGCAGAAGAGCCGATGATTGTGTTTTTTAATATTTTTAGTAGAGAGAGGCTTTCCACGAAGCTGCCTGAATCTCTCCCCCCACCCCCGCCCCCTCACCCCCGTTGCGCACTTAGTCCTCTTAATTTTACCCAACAAGAATAGAAAATGTCACTTATAAAATAAAACAAATTTTTGAAGAACAAAAAATTATATTTTTTCGCCGAAATAATCTGGCTGATGACCCTGAAAACATACATGCATAGCATCATTGGAACGAGCTCTGGGAGCTCGTTCCAATGAGGCCATACATGTATTCTATTTTAGGCAAAATTGAAAAAATACAATTAAAATAGAACTTTATGAATAGCATTGGTCGTTTTTCCGTTCATTTGGCAGCTTTAACGCCAGTTCCGATTTGTGTTTTATGAAAATAGCTGACGATGTCTTTCGATTAAGACTATGAGGAAGTTAGCTGCGTTGCTGATTCACCGTGCCGTCTTGTTTGTACATATACTGCCAGTTGTTTTTTCTCTCCAAGACTCGGTCCTTCAGGGTCGAGACTTTTTGTTTTTGCATTCTGCGTTTTTCTTATTTTTGTCTTCTTCTCCTAATCATTCCAAATAACTTTTGTGTTCTCCATATCTCCACTACCGGCTTACAATACTTTCTGGAACTTTGCATGCCGATATTTGTCAAAACGAACGTGTTTCTCTTCTCATCTCAGGCAACACCCCTTTTCTCTCAACTCCAGACCAAAATATAGTGAAACTCGACCCTTTTGCAAGTTTCTGCCCAAATATTAATTTTTACCTGCAAAACTGAACAATTTCCAAACAAGGTTTCCGCACTGCGAGCTTTTTAGGACAAAGATTTTGAATTTGATAAATCCAGAAATGATTGTATAATAAGGTGACTTTTAAAATTTTATGTCTTATTCAACCCCCTGAATACCTTTTGTTGAATAAGAGTACTGTTGAAAAAAATCGAAAATTCGTCAAATTGGGTTACTGTTTTCTATCAGTTTGGAGAGATTAACTTCAAACACTTGACTTTTCTGCGTATATGGTTGGCTTCTGGACAGATTTGCTGTTATAAGTATTGCCGCAGGGATAAACCAGCACAAGTTTTGCCTGCTGAATGAATGATACTCACAAAAGCTCTGTTTACATTTGTCTAAAATAAATTCTATTCAACATTCCTAGTGCAATAAAGTCGGGGGTTGTATTTTTATCCAATACCTATTTTGACTACATAAATATTAGTACTGTCAGAAATAAACATTTTTTTCCTGTAAATTCTGCATTTTTTTGTATTTTTTTTTCCAAACGAATAGAAACTATGCCATATTCCTTTTCATAACTGTAATCAAACAGATTCTCTGTTATATGTTTTGTGTACCGCTTTATCCAATACCCGTTTTAGCGATATAAAATTAGTACTGTCGAGAGAAACTAATTTTTCCCGATCTTCCAGTAAATTTTGCATTTTTCTGTATTTTTTTCCCAAAAAGGAAAGCACGTACAGTTAAAACTAGAAGTCCTGTCATGAATTGAGCGCTTATCTAGGCTTAATTGCGCGTAGGAATTGCGCGCAATCGCCATATCGAATGGCATCCAAAACACGGCTGGTTCTCCTGGTTACTCATAGCAAACACAGGCAATGTTTCTGCCAATGGACCTCCGGGTTACCCGGAGGTCCATTAGCTGAAGCATTGCTTGTGCACAGGGCATATGCACAGAATTTGATAGCCTTACTATGGTCATAACGCATAAATTAACGCACAGGCCGACGTGCTATTTGTGCGCATTTCATGACAGGGCTTCTAGTTTTAAATGTAGGTCATATTCCTTTGCAAAACTGTAATCAGCATTTATAAGGCAAAAGATTCTCTGTTATGTTTTGCTTTCTCGCTTCATTCATGATCCGTTTTGGGCTACATACAAATGAGTACTTCATTTTTCAGTTATTTTTTGTTGTTCCTGTACTCATTTATTTCCCGAAAGAAAGTATACAGCTAATATTGGTTTACATTGCTGTGAGGCCCTGAAAACCTCCAAGTTCAGGTCGAATCGAATCTCGAATCGAAACAGGCACCAGATTTCAAATCGAATCGAATCTCATCACTTATCAAATTGTGGATATTGCACCTTCTTACAGCCGTACATATTGCCAGTCTCCACTCACATCTTATGTGCAACGGCGACTCGTACAAATCAAGTAAAAAAGCGGAATATTCCAGAGCAGGAGCAGGACCTTCTTGAACTGCAGGAGACCCGATTACAGAAGAAGAGTTCAAGAGATGACACTTTGCAGGATTTTAAGAACATCTCGACGATTAGAAAAAAAAAAATCGAATCGGCACGATTGAAATCGAATCGAATCGAATCATGAGGACTCTTTCGAATCGAACCGAATTTCAAAATTTCCAGGGTCCTACATTGTTGTGGGTAGCATATAACGGAGAACAAACGTTCTGCAAATGTTTTCGTGTCACGTTTTACCTGAATATGTGTTTTGGCTGTTTGAACAAGTATTGTTTTGAATAGAAATAGTTCTGTGCGAATGTTGCTTATTTCTATGTTTATTTGCCCAGACAAAGATGACAAAAAGGCAAGTAGAGTTGCTCGGTGGTATTCAGCATTTACCTGGAAATACATTTTCTGCTTAATGTTTTGGTGTCTGTTTTAACGCAATGTCTGTCGTGGCTGCCGAGAAAGACGAGAGTCATAAAAATGTAAATTTGATCAACAAAATCTATATGCCTCGAGCTCAAATAATAGGCAATACCCTTTACGACCTAGGAGGCAACAATATTTTTGTAAGATATTTGATCTCAATATTAATTAACCCCGTTAATATGCGGAGCTGTAAACAAGAAATGCAAGAAATATTTTTATTGTTAGAACCAATGGCGAACCTACGGTTGGCAGATATGGCAAGTACCCTGGGCGCCACTTGAATGGTGTGTGTGTGTGTGTGTGGGGGGGGGGGGGGGGGGGGGGGTACAACAGAGCAACAACACCATCCTCGAATTTTCTTCAGATGTATGACCTGTCTTTGATTACCTTGGGAAAATAGAATACGACCAGAATGGGAATTCTAGGGAATATATTTAGTATACTATTAAAAAAAAAATAGAGGATATCCAAACTGATGTTGATATTATCGGAAAATGGTATTGAATACACGTGAATTTAGCGTGGATCATGAATGTCACCAGCCCACGGAAACTTCGTGCAGGTTTTTCGCACAAGCGCCGCATTAATGTCTGTAGTGTACGTTTTGAAGTTTTCATTTGTACTGGAGAGCTTTTTCGGAGGTCTCATCGTTCTTTTCTTGGTATAAACTCGTTCATTAATAGTTTCTGATCGAAACGTAACTTTTGAGGTAATCGAAGACTGACACGTAACGAACGTTTACGTGCCGTTGGCATGTTGGAATCTGGCAACCGCCAGACTGCAGTGGCTCAAATCCTCAACGTTACTCGATCGGTGATTAGCGGGTTGTGGTCACACTAACGTCAGACAGGCAATGTTGATGATAGACGTCGGTCGGGTTGTCCAAGGGCGTCAGCTGCTAACCATGGTCATTTCGCCCGAACCACAGCATTACATGACTGCCATCAAAGCGCCTCAGTAATTGGACAGCAGCGCAACCAGCGACAGGTGTGGAGTCGGTGGTAAGACTATCCGAAATCGCCTACATAGCTGGAATTTGTATGCTCGACGACCTCGAATAATTCCACATTTGACTGAACGTCACATCGCAGGAAGGCGTAAGTGGTGTGGAGCACGACAACGCTGGGACAATCCTCAGTGGAGCAACGTCATGTTTTCCGATAAATCGAGGTTCGCTCTCAACTTCCACGACAGGCGAAACAGAGTGTGGCGGCGTCGGAATGAACGATACCATGACATAACTGTTAGGCAGCACGATCGTTTTGGTGGTGGATCGGTTATGCTGTGGAGGGGCATAACCATGACAACCAGGACAGCATTACATGCCATCCAAGGGCATGTCGCAGGGCAGTACTACCGTGATGACATGTTAGCAGCCCGTGTGGTGCCATTTGCGCCACGTCTCGGCCGTCGATTCATTTTCCAAGATGACAATGCAAGAGCACACGGGACCCGTGTCGCTACAGAGTTTCTCCATGAGCAGAACATCACTACACTGCTTTGGCCAACACTAAGCCCAGACCTTTCACCAATCGAGCACGTCTGGGATATGCTTGGCAGGTACCTACAACAACACCAACAGCCCCTACCAATGTCCAGGAACTCGCCGCTGCACTGCAGGAAGAATGGAATAACATCAGTCAAGCTGATATTGAACGTTTGGTGAAGAGTATGCCACGTTGAATCCGCGCTTGTTTCGCGAACCGAGGAGGATTTACAAAGTATTGAGGTCTTGGACGGAATGTGGTAAATTCTCTGACTGACCGTCCATGTCGTCTGCAGCTCAGTGAGTGGAATGTGTGCTTGTGAGACACCCATCTATCGCTGAAATCATTCACTAGATGTCACAGTGCAATGCCTCAACTGTCTTTTTGATGAACACATGAATATATTTCTTCATATATCTCACTTTTATCAAACATCCCCATACTGTTTTTGAATTGTACATGAAAATCTCCTTGACCTTCCCCAGAAGATGATTTTGAAATGACCGCCCTGACAAAATTCCCAGATGAAAGTTCATAATTATATCTTCCTTTGAATAAATAAAAGAAAATTGAAAAAAAAATGCAGCGCAATATTTTTCACATCAAGATTTGTCGACATTCAAAATATCTCAGTCCTTATGAAACGGAGCTCTTTCACCGAGCTTCACTTTTTCAAAAAAACAATTATCTGGTAGCACTTTGGGTATGACAAATATCGTGCACATCACAAGACATTTCTAGCAGTCCCGTGACACATTTGGCTCCCCTCCCTCTAGTCTTTGGTTTTGGTGCACACCCTCTTGAAAAATAGTTTATAGTTACACTGGAATTCGTGATCATAGCCAATCGTACACGTTCTTTTGGCTTTAACACTGTACACTGTGCTTATTCCCTGCAATAATTAATAAAAACATACGTCAATATATGTTAAAAGTAGGCATCCCGAGCCTGAGTTCCAATGTGTTCTATGTGCCAGTAGGCACATAGAACAAATTAGAACTCAGGGGACGATTCGTCATTCAGAAATTTGCTCTCATCTACAAAGGTGTTTGTTTTTCTTTCGCCGAAGAAGCAAGGAGAATAGGCTAAAAGTGCCATATAATTAGGAAACCCCATAAATGACACACCGAGCTGTCAGTACAAATTAGGGGTGTTCTTTGCATTTGCAATGTTTTAATTTTTCTATTCGCTTCTCTATTTGTTCTCAGTCAACTGTAAAGTGGCGCGGTGGTTCAGTAGGCAGAGGTGCAGACTGCAAACCGAGAGGTCCTCGGTTCGAATCCAACCCTTGGGCAAGACACTTCACCCCCGTGGCCACGTGGGCGCACAGTGGCGTTGTGTAGTAAGGCGTACTGCACGTCGATGGTGCACTTGTCTTCAATCAATGCTAATCCCGCTTGTGTGAATTTAGTATGTTGAGGAGTGGACAGTTGCTCGCCGTTGCTGTGTGGTTCACTCCGGATACTTCGGCTTCCTCCACCCGTAAAACTGCCGTGGTAATGATTAGCCAGTGTGCAGATATATGTGGCATTGAAGAACAAGAAATAAAATAATACAACCAAAACAAAACAAACTACAACTTTACTAAAACATGTATGTGAGTGTAAAAACCTGCAAATTACTGTAAAAACACATTCACTAAAGAAAGAGCCAAAGTGGACATTATTTAGTATTGGTAAGTCTGATGTTGACAGCTATTTTTAATTACGTATTATGTGGGAAGTAATTGCTTCTAATTAGTTTCTTTTAATAAACGAAAACAACAGACAGCTCAGAGAAAAGTAAAAAGTAACAAAGGGGGCCCGGTAACCGGTTCTCGTCAGATCACCGAAGTTAATCAACGTCGAGCCCAGTTAGTCCTCGGATGGGTGACCGTATGAGCGATCGATTCGGACTCCCGCGTTGTGTCTTTGGGCAAGGCATTTAACCCCGATTGTCCACATGGGTGCACGATGACGCCGTGTACTAAGGCGTACTGCACGTCGATGATGCGCATGTCGTCAACCAATCTGACCCTGCGTGTCCTACAGTTACGATGCTGGGGAGCTGGCAGCTGCTCGTCGTTGCTCGGTGGTTCTCTCCAGGTACTCCGGCTTCCTCCACCCGTAAAACTGCCGTGGTCATGATTAGCCATTGTGCAGATATATGTGACATTAAAGAACAATAAATAATAAATAAATAGTAAATATTAGAAGAGAGGAGAAGGTCTAATTAAAAAGCTAGTGATTGTAGAGAAAACACCAACGGCATCAGTAAAAAACAAAGCCAAGTTCACTTTTGCTTTTTATGTCAAGCTAATAAGAATTTATTTATTTATTGGGGTTTAACGACACTTTCAATATGCAGGGTCAGTTTTACGTGTGGAGAGAGTCGGAGTACCCGAAGAGAACCACCGAAGAACGGCGAGAAACTGTCAGCCTGCCCAACGTACTAATTCCACACAAGCTGGGTTAGCATTGGTTAGAGACAGGCGCACAATTGACGTGCAGTACGCCACTGTGCCCCCGCGTGGACAGTCGGGATTAAGTGCCTTGCCCAACGACACAACGCGGTTTGAGCTAATCAGAAGCAACTACTTCACAGATAATTTGTCATTCAGAATACCTATCAGTATCACTCTTCCAAAAACTAAGTAATTATACACTATAATTAGCTAATGTGTGTTTACAGTAATTTACAAGTTTTGTTCTACCCAGGGAGGGGAGGGGGGGGGGGGGTCTGTGGCGTTGCCGTAACTGTTTCTCGTCAGATCACCGAAGTTAAGCAACGACGATCCCGGTTTGTCCTTCGGTGGATGACCGTCTGAGCGATCGATTCGGACTCCAGCGTTGGGCCCTGGGCAAGGCACTCAAGCCCGATTGTCCACATGGGGGCACGATGACGCCGTGTACTAAGGCGTACTGCACGTCGATGGTTCGCATGTCTTCAACCATTCTAACGCTGCCTGTGACCTTGACCTTTGGCGCAATGACCCCTAACTAAATAATGTTCTTCCTCTCAACATGCCTAATCCACAAGCCTAGTTTGAGTTCAGCTGGCCACGCGGAATTTTAGTCAGAGAGCGGAAACCAACTCCGTCTACAGACCGACGGACGGATGGACGGCGCCACGACTATATTCCCCCACCTCCGAATTTTGTTCAGGGGGATAGAAAGCTAACTTCTGTATTGCTATACTAATCTACTGGAAACTGCCTTAAGTTTGTGAAATTACGTGCACATCGATATTAACTCTTTGTATGCTGCTGGCGGATATTCCTGCTCGGCACAGGGTTTCTCTTGTCTCTGATATAAGTATAATTTGGCCATATTTAAAAATATTTTCCTCAGTAAATTGAATAGAATTTTTCACCAATGATTTCTTGTTATATTAAGATTAATTTTTCATTAACTCTAATTATGGCTGCTTCACAGCAGCCATGACTAGATTTGATGAAAAAATATCATGAAAATACTCAGCGGGTTAAGAGTTAAACATTCGCTAACATTTCGACAATTTTTATATGAAATTCTAATAGTCTCAATGTTAAATTTACTGACACCTTTATGACAGTAAGTAGAGCTAACTTTCATGTAAATCTCCTCCAGTGACGAACATTGTCAGCCATGTTAATTATTTACTCCCTTATACCTCATGTTTAGGAGCGCTATGAGCTCCGTGAAAGACAGTATGCATGATATATTATATACTACCGTATGAGATAGCGAGGAATGTCCAACGAATTTATTTATTTATTTATTTATTTATTTATTTATTTATTTATTTATTTATTTATTTATTGGTGTTTAATGTCACTTACTTATGCACTATGGCTAATCGTGACCGCCGTAACAGTTTTAAGGGGGCAAAAAGCAGGAGTACCCGTAGAGAACCACCGAGCATCGACGAGCATCTGCCAGCTCCTCAACATTCTAACTCTGTTCCAGCCCCGTTCATGCAGCGTTACAGCGGTTGAAGACATGTGCACCATCGACGTTCAGAACGCCTTAGTACACGGCGTCATCGTGCCTCCATGTAGGCAACCGGGATAATATGCCTTGCCCAAGGACACAACGCGGGTTGTCCCGGACCGGGAATGTCCAACAAATAGTTCCATATCTGTTGTCACGAAACATATAAGAATAATTATTTATTGGATATGATTTGCTTTCCCATTGTCAAGCTAGGTTGATATGACATCAAACTCGGCTGATATGTCGCCAATCTCGATTGAACCCCGCTAGAGCTGAACACCCCTTCCCCCTCCTGTATACGCTACTAGGCGCAGCCATTTTGTTTATTGCAAAATCCTTCAGCATTATTCGTCAAAAGCAATCAATCAGTAAAATCGGCGTTACCAGGCAATAGGGAGTAATTAGTTTGTATAGTGAGAAATTAATCATGGCAATATGTAAGGATACGGAGGATGGAAAAAAAACCCAAAGTTGTACACAAAATTCACTACAAAGCCACAAAAAAACTACGATTCAGAGCCTAAAGGGGAGATTTGTCGAAGTAAGAGAAGAGAGAGTTGCGCTATCCGAACCTCTCGGCTTCCCCATTGAGAAGCTGAGACGTCCCGATAGCTGAACTAGAAGAGGAAACTTCATACTTTGTGAAAAGAATGAGACACAATAACATTGTTACATAGAGATTATTACCATTATGTGGATGTACAAAATATGTATCCGTGTCGAGCACCGGGTTCTTAGGGCAGATCACGACGAATCGAAGATTCGTCGTGATCTACCCTTAGAATCCGGAGCGAGACTCGGATACATAATTTATACATCCACATAATAGTAATAACCATTTTATCTGACAATAAACTGGGGATAAGTCAAGAATGTAGAGGAATATATAACGAACTATTTATTCGTACGGATGAACAAATGAGGAAAAATGGAACTCACGCGAAAGGAACGTGCTTGTATCCGACCCCCGATACAAACATCTGTATCAGAGGGTCAGAAACATGACATTTGGGGAGTTAATACGCACAAAATACATGTTGACTGTAAGATAAAAAACTGTAACAGGTCTAAGGTTCATATGAAGTTACCTTTGGCTGATATCTCAACCGACATGAAACTTCCCAATTGCTAGACTCTAATAAATCTCTTCGGAATACACGAGCACTACACAGTAAGCGTAAATATATCACTGCGCGTCTTCGATGATTTAATAACAATTAAAACGAATATAATGAAAATAATACCAACGTTTTGAGTAGCTTCTAGAATTATGTTATCCATGACTTCAAGGAAGTTTAAGTATTCACTATCGGCTTTCAGCCTTCAGTGAAAACTCATATTTCCTTGTGGGCGTCCATAAAACAATTCCGGTACCTTCTGCAAAATAGAATGTATCCAATACGCATCCTAGGTCAGGGAGATCATAATCTTCTGCAAGCCAGCGTAAAACCAGAATTCAATAATACTTTCTTGTTTCAGAACTTCGAGCGTATTTTTACCCAAATAAAGTGATATTGATAGTGCGTAAACTAAACAGTAAAATGGAAAAACTATGAACAAATACTAATAAACATTTTGTTTGTGCTTTGGAAGGTAGTAGTATGTTCGGAAAGTTTCACCACTTAGTTACAGAACACCGGGTAGTACCAGATGTGACATGATTCCGTGGTAATGAGAGTTGCCATGCTGCGACGTATTTTCCATGGTGCTACGCTGTGTTAGTGGACGTGTGAAGCATAAGTCATACTGGTAAGACGTGTTTCCGTCGTCCGTTTTCTTTACGGAAGGATTCTATGGTCGGGCGTGGCTACCATGTACCATAGTAAATAATTTCAGCCGACATTATATATCTATGATCCTTTAACTATGCGATAATGATCAGCATAAGATGGATAAGATGACAGGATTCGAATATTGCTATCAATATTAGTTGAGTGATTTAATTGATTGAGAGCATTAATATTCGTCCCCACTGCCAGCCTGGCAAATCTGGTGCTAGATCTGATCGCAGAGCCATTCACGACAGAGATTGGGGGGCAAGTAATAAGTGATAAGTCGTCTCCTGAGTTCCAATGTGTTCTACATGTATGTGCCAATAGGCACATAGAACACATTGGAACTGAGGGGACGAAATGCTTACTGTTTAGTAATATTTCGTGGCATGAAGCAGACCGTTTTCGTCGTGTTTGGACGGAATTATGTTACTGGCACCGCAACCTTGATCGCGACCGGGTGCGTCGTGTGTATTTTCTTGATTAGATTCGTTGACCATATTCGAGCAATCGATATTCGGCACTCAGATATCGACTCGAATTTGATCGAACATGCGTTTCCAGTCGAATTGTTTTTCAATTATTGAATATTCATTCGTTGGGCCATATTCTACAATTCTGCGAGAAGATAAGTGGACTGGGAATTTCGACTGGAGGATCACGACCATGTTACACGATCGTGATCCTCCAGCCGAAATCCCCAATCCATTCATCTTCCCGCAGATTATTCAGTTCCACGGCTTCTCTTTTAACTTCCACCGAATTTGTTATCAAACGAAATTTAAAAACAAATATTTCGTGATCTGGCTACGTGTCAAACACCTTACATTGCTTGCAGCCCCCGAGGTTGGATTAATTCCACATCTGATTTAGTAATGAAGCAGTCCCCACGTACTTAACCACTATGAACTTATTATGACTCCGTCCTCCAAAGAAGAAGTCGGGGGTGTCCAGAGGAGACTACTCACCCGTGCGTACGTGCAAACGTACTTGCGTGCATCCGTCCGTACACATATTTCGCCTTGAACCTCGGGTGCGAAGAATCAAATTTGGCATCCTTTGGTATGTGGATAGAAAAGGTCTAAACGTAGGGGTGTTCTGTCTGCACCTATTTACCAGTGTTGTTGCCTCTTGCTGGACTTAAAAAAATACGTCCATCCGTCGGGTTGTCCCTACAAACATTTCGTCTTGTAGCTCGGATGTAAATGATCGGAGTGGGTTGACGTTTGGTATGAGATAAACCGGTACAGGAGAAACATATTCACATGGCACGGATTTCTTCCGAATTCATTTTCCAGAGTTGTGGCCCTAGTGGAACAATCATCGTTCGCCCATCCGTACAGTGTGGCTACTCGAATTCGTTTGGCATATTTTGGCGTACTGATGAACCGCCATGGAGGAAAGAATTTCCTCGTAGTATATTCTATATGCACGTTCTTGTCAGATGTGGTCCCTGTTGGACTCAGGAAAAAGGCATACGAACAGTTCACCTTGCAGGTCATGTGTGCACAATGGCTTTCGGTTATCTTTTGGGCAGACGGAAAAACATATCCAACTGGTTTAGGTTATTTCCAAACTTTCTCGCCAGGCGAAGCCACGAAGCACTCGCAAATTAGGAAATCTCGAATAATCAGAAATATTCACTTTTTACATGAATGCAAAGCTTATGATCATTGCGGGGAGCTCCTCGAACCCACTCCTGCGAGCAGTCGTAGGTTATATTTGGGACAGAAAAATGGAAACAAATAACATATTAATGTTTTGTTTTCAATATTGCTGGGTAAATATTGTCGTTACTTTAATTAGTTTTAACAATCTTTGTTTCCAACCTTTGATTGTTATATGAACAATCATGAAATATTCGACAGAGAGCTGAAAGCTTATACGTTGTTGTATCCGCTGTTGCTACTTTAGGTAAATGATAAAAACAGTACGGATGAGTAGTTTAGTACTGAAATGCTATGGGAGTGAATCATCCACCCCAGCATACCAGAGTTATTGCATGCACTGAGAAATATTACACAATTGTGAAAAATCGCCAAAGATCACTTTCTCATGATGTACCACCAGTCTGCATCTGATGGTCCACGGGTAAACATTTCCCGTTTTCAAAAACTAAACATGATGGGGAAACATGTCTCTTTCTCGGCAATGATAGTATACAGTACAGTCGCCGTAGACGGGTCATAATCCACGCGTGGGCTGTGATGTCCACGCATGCATTTACCAGGTAATATAAATTATAATCAGCAACATTTTAATTAATGAAGCACCGGGTTGTACCCGGTGCTTCATTAATTAAATTTTTGATGATTATTCCTATAATTAGTGTTTGGAATGTAATATCATTGCATCCATTGAAATATTGTCCACCCGTGGAAAGTGACCAGTCCACGGCGGCTGTACTCTACATGTACAATACAATAAACCTGGATTTCTGCAAAATCGCGGTTATGGGAAGAAGTCTCTACTCGACAAGTATACTTACAATTTGCTTTATGCCAATAAAGGTTTAGCACATGCACCAGGAGGGGCGCAAGGTTTCCCCGGCGTGGGGGCTACGATCTCCGACAAGCTGGGCTAACAAGTCACCGGACCCACCGGGCCGATCATGGTTCGGCCCGGTGGGATAAATTTTTGTTTTTACAATTTTCAGCTTTTGAAGAAAAAATCAAATGGTGCTAACACACGAGTCCTTTGGATCTACTGAAACGAAGGGAGGAGTGGAATGCCATCGAGACAGATACCCGTTTGTCGTTTAGGAGGTCAAATAGGTTATTCAGATCAGATTAGCCGGTCGACACTAACTTACATGTATATCGTCATGAAAAAAGACGTTCTAATACGTTACCCCCCTTGAAATCATTTGCTGAGCGAGGAAGGTCCGGTTTAGGAGGAAGTAATTGTTGAGGAAAGACCTATGGCATCAGTACAACATAGAGCCATGTTTTCTTTTGTTACTATTTAATAAACGAAACCTACAGGCAGCTTTCTGGAATTTCTTTTGTTTTCATTTATTAAAAGTAGGAAAGGGAACTGACTTTTTATGGAAAGCTATTTAAAAGCAACTAATTCACAGATAATCCGTTATTACGAATATCTATCAGTATCACACCTACCAACATCCAGGCCTGGCAATCTAGAAAATCAAGGCGTGCAAAACAGTCGCCCTCCTCAGATTGCTTGGGAGTGCAATTGCACCTGAAATTTTCAATGCAAAAACTTGTTTGCTAGTTTGGTTATATTCACTTCAAGGTATTAATAATGTGACCGAAAAAAATGTACTACATTCAGCTTCAGCTAGAGAGTAGAAAAATTGGTACACATATCTTCTCATTATTCAAAATGTTACATTCAATGCTTATATGGCTGTCTTCTACACTCAAAATGTATCGAAATGAGACACAGAATGGGTCATAAATTATTGCGAATCAATGCAATATTGACAAATCGTTCCCCGAGTTCCAACATATTGGAACTCAGGGGACGAAATGATAATAGATTTTAAAGGCAGTCCCAAACAGGCCTGGCATTCCTGAAAATCAGGAGGTGCACAAAATTGCCCTCCTCAGTTTTTTTTCTAGGCGTGTAGTAGGAGTGCAGCACTCCTGCACTTTTAAAAAATGCCAGGCCTGAACACCAAACGTCCACTTTGGCTCTTTGTTCAGCTAATGTGTTTTTACAGTAGTGTGCAAGTTTCTATTCTTCCCAGGAACGAAATTTAGCAAATCTCACACCTCGACGTTCATATTACTGAAAGGGACAGAAACATTGGCAAAAACTTGTAAGAAGTCAGCTTCTACATTTTTACGCTACTCCACAGGAACATGCTCGGGGTTTGTGAAATGATGCGATGATACAAATTCGCTGTCATTTCGAAATTTAAATTTGTATATGAAATTCAGATACCGTTAGTGTTAAATTTGTCGACACTTTTAGGAAATGATGGCGTGCTAACTTTCCTGTAAATCTCTTCTAATGACAATTATCATATCAACAATTATACCAATAGTGTGTGAATCGTAACATATAATACAGTTTCCATTAATCTAAAAGTGTTGGAGGTGGAATTTGATCATTTTTTTGGCGGGAAGAACACAAACTTGCAAAATACTGTAAAAACACATTCGTTACACGAAGGGCCGAAGTGGACACTTGTTGGCAGGTATACTTCTAATAGATATTCTCAATGAGGGGGACATCCGTGATTGACCTCCCTTGCTCAGCAAATGATTTCAAGGGAGATAACTTTATAGAAAGTCAGTTTTCATGAAGATATTTTTTAAGTCAGTGCCGACCGGCAAGTATGATTAGAATAAACTATTTGGACCTCCTATACAACAAACGGGTACCCATCATAGTGGTATAACATTTTTCTCTTCGTTTCGGTAAATGCAAAAGACTCGTTTGTTTGCACCATTTGCTTTTTTCTTCAAAAGCGGAAAATTGTAAAGGTTTACGGAATACTGAATTGGTGCAGGCATATCAATAATGTATGCATTGGATTAACAGAACTGTATACATAAACATCAGTGACGTGGTCTCATCATTGGTACTTTAACTCTTTACCCAACGAATCGCCCGCATCCGCCCGCGTAATATGCAAATTCAGCAGTTGAAAAAAATTAATTTTTTCAAAATACTTCAACAAAAGCATATTATGTGACCCTTCATTTGAACGAGCTCATTGAGCTCGTTCCAATGAGGGGTCAATGATATCGTTTTGTTGAAATGTTTTTGAAATATCTAAAAAAACAATATATTTAAAATAATAAATTTTGATATCCTCTGCGTTGGGTAAAGGGTTAAAATTGTTGGACAATATAGATATTCAACGTTTTGAAAGTATTTTCTATTTATTTACGTCGGAAGCCCGGTGGCTCAGTGGTTACAGCATTGGATTTCGGACGGAAAGTTCCAGAGTTCGATCCCCGCCAGGAACGACTGCATTGTGTACTTGTACAAGGCATTTCATCTCGATTGTCCACATGGGGCCACAGTGGCGTTGTGTACAAAGGCGTTCTGCACTTGTCTTCAGCCAATGCTAGCCCTGCTTGTGTGGAGTTAGTACCATGGGGAGTTTTTCAGTTGCTCGCCGTTGGTCGGTGGTTCTCTCCGGTACTCCGGTTTCCTCCACCTGTAAAACTTGCCGACTCGAGGTGGCCTTGATTGTCGAAAGTCGTTAAAACCCAATAAAGAAATAAATTTACTAATGTCAACTTTATTTGGCGTAGTGCCCGTTGATGGTGCGCATGTCTTCAACCAGTCTACCCTTGCCTGTGCTGCAGTGCTGAGTTCTGATGTTGGAGAGCTGTAGCTGATCGTCGTTGCTCTGTGGTTCTCTCCGGGGACTTCGGCTTCCTCCACCCGTAAAGCTGTCACCAACACGATATGACCCTGGCTATTAATGTGTCGTTAAACCCTAAAAAATAAATAAATTTATTTCACCGAAACATTGTGCGTATTTCTTCCATATTATTTTCTTCGCACAGAATGTATGAGACTTAAGCTGACTTCAGAGTATGTTTTCAAAAATATATTTGGAAGAATTTGGGAAACATACTTCATATTGTTTTGCTTAAATTAGCATTCATCTTTTGTCCAAAATATTTAAGCACCTGTCCTCTGGGATATTTAATATGGGTATAGGACACAACATGCCTCAACACAAAGCCCCTCTCCGCAAAATCCCTCAACAGGGGCTCTATCAGAGTTTGTAAAATGGCATCCAAGATTCCATAAGTTACAAACATAGAACAAGATTGGTTTGCTCAATGTATCGAATAATTTGAACATTAAAGCCAGAGCGAAATTTATTTTCTCCAAAGGGAACTAGAATATTCCACGATGGGCTTTAGTCTAATTCAGTTTTAAAATGGTTTGCACTTCTGAGAATGTTCCATTATCTGGAAGTGCGTTATTCTGAGATACGAGTATTTTTTGACAACTTTCAGTGATTTGTCAGTCGTCACCGTCATGATGTTTGTGTCCCGTCAGTGTCGGGTATTTGAGAACATGTCAATTGTACAGGTTCTAAAGTAGTCTGCAATCAAAGGGCGATAACGCTTCATAAGTCAACCATTCCACTGAAAGAGTTTGCCGCCAATGTGGAAGATACAATTCAGTCCGAGTAGAGAACAATATATTACGTTTATGTGCAAACAATTCATTATTCTGTCTTTCTCAACACCTTGCATCTGAGAGGATGCCTTTCCGGCCCTGGAAAATGATACATTATAATTTCAATAAGTTGGGTGGCTTCTGATTGAATGTCTGTGGTAGACCTATTAATATTTGCAACGTGCAGCCTTTGGGCTGCACGTTGAAAATATTAATATGTCTTCCCCTAATAATGAATATGTACACATCCAACTGCTGCCGTTGAAATAACACGGAAGATACCACCAGGGTTCAAGGTCTTAAGTAGTCTTGTCGTGATAATTAATAACATCTGCCTAGAACACCTGATAAGTGCAGCGCGTCGTACCGATTAGAATGAATAAGAGTAGTGAAGACCGCGACAAAGACACAGAGAATTTACTGTAGTATTTCACTGCCCCAAACAAGCGTCACCGTCCTATAGTAAATTTTCAACTGGAGTCCCTATAGTCCACAGTGGCAGAGACTTGAAGCAGTGCTTGTTGACTGTGGTAAACAAACTGTGTTTTACTCGTACAGTAGGACCCATTTTCCCGGGATGCCTGGGGTGGAAGTCCCCCAAAAATAGGCAGCATGGATATAAAAGATTGACTGGACTTCGCTTTATCTCCATGTTGCGATCGCGATTAACCATTGTGCAGAAATATGTGATAAGTTAAATGTACACAAATCGTACATCAAAATGGAGGTTATGGTGTATAGAATACGAAAAATGTATGCAGTCAACTCAGCGAGTTGACAGCGGGTTCCAATGGTTCCTTGAAGTTTGCTACTGCATTCCTAACAGAACTGATAATAAATAATATTTCAGGTGTCCAAATTTGCTTCTAATATCCAAGAATAGTGCTAGGAAATCAAACTTCTTCAAAACTCAGCGACAGAGATGCGTGGAGGTAAATTCCAAAACTTTCGGCTTTGTTTTCGTTGTCTGTTTTATTACATTTTGGTCAAGGTCATCTGGGCCGAAAAAAATCGATACCCAATGCCGTTTAAAATCAAATAATGAGAAAGATTGCCTTCATACTACACACTATTATACTATTATTATATGGAGACTGCACAGTTGCCTTATTACTTCCAAGGTATCATGACACCTGTTTGGTTTTTTTAGAATTACGCGATTGTTTTTAGATGAACATTCGAGGTATCGCGTGATATGCGCATGTCCGTCAGACATGGCATACATCTTCAGCAGAATATGCAGACAGTATTATCCTTTCTCCAAATTCAGTCCTGTCTCTGCATCGTAAAGTGCTTTGATTGCGTAGCTTTGTTTTTGGATATCCGAAGAACATTTGGCCATCGTAAAGTTAAGCAATCAAAGCACTTTACGATGCAGTGACAGGACTGAGTTTGGAGAAAGGACAGTATTAAGTGCTTTGATTGCTTAGCTTTGTTCTTGGATATCCGAAGAACATTTGGCCATAAGCTGTTCTCATGAAATGTTATTTTATTATCAGTTCTGGTACGAATACGGTAGCAAACTCCCGGGAACCATTGGTGCCTGCTGTGAAGCCTGTGAGTTGATTGCAAAATATTTATGTGTTTTATACATCACAACCTTCATTTGGTGTTAAATTCGAGTACATATAATTTGAATTACTGCAGTATCAGAAGTGGGAATTTCCCTTACTTACATAGCACCTTAAACACCAATAAAGAAATAAATAGTTCCTATAGTTTTTATTCGTGAGGGATTATAGGCACTGGGAATTATATAGACCGAGGACAATCCAGTGGGAATTCCAAATATAAGTTTTGCAGTCACTGTAAACTTTACTTTTTGAATTCCCACAAAACTGCCCCAATGTCTCTAATTCTTCACTCCACCTGTCTCTGTAATCCCTAGTACCTACAATATATCCTAACTGCAAACTTTCCAGTAGTATTATTTATATTTATATATTGGGGGTTAAGACACTTTCGACAGCCAGGGTCTCCTCGTGTCGGAGAGTTTTACGGGTGGAGGAAGCCAGAGTACCCGGAGAAGCCGAGCAACGGCGAGCAAATGTCAGACTCCCCAACATACTAACTCCACACAAGCAGGGTTAGCATTGGTTGAAGACAATTGCACCATCGACGTGCAGTAGGCCATACTACACAACACCACCGTGCCCCCACGCTGGCAATTGGGATGGCGTGGCTTGCCCAAGGACACAACACGGTTGCCGCTGTTGGGATTCGAACCGAAGACTTCTTGTCTTGCCGCCGGCATCTCCATCGTCTGAGCCACCGCGTTCCCTTTCAGGTAGTAATTAAAATTAAACTAAAATTCACTCTAGAAATGTTCATATGGAGCCCAAAGTGACGCATTTGGATATGGGGAATTCGTTAGTAAAGTGTCGTGTCTACAGTGACGGCCTCTACTTCTGATGAGTCGTTATCATGTCACTCGACGTCCTAAATTGGAGCGTGTTCAAAACGAAATTGCACAAACACTGTTCAACACGGAATGGCCACTCATTCGCGAATGAACATGCAGAACGTGCGCGCTCCTCGGGATAACCAGTCTGCCACTCTCTGCACATTTCGACCCTCAAAATCATGCACAATAGAGGATACCAAACAACCTATTGTGAAATTTGCGATACGAATTCGGTAAATAAGTACTGGATGAGGTCCCGGCCTATTTACTGGACGAGTTTTGCAAATTTCACTCTAAACTGGGAAGGAGTTGAATATTGTAATTGTCGAACAAGAAACAAAATTAAAGACGTCTGAACAGATCGTGAAACAAAAATATCTTTTTTCATATTTTTCAAACATGCAACAAAACCATATCATGTGATCCCTCGTTTTAGGGGTCACATGATACGGTTTTGTTGACATTTTTAAATTTTCTTTTCTTCTGTTGAATTTGTACATCAGCATGGTGGGTGTGGCAGATTCGTTATGTGAAGAGATGTTATTTTAGCACTGGGCTTTGAATAGTCAGTTTGTTCTTAGTAAACCTACAAATGTACACCACGGGTGCAATACTGTAAAGCTTGTAGAATTGTATTTTCTAGTTATGACTTTAAATGGGTTAAAAAGAACTATTATTTTCAAAGATCTGGCAAATTGCCATATCATTTGAAATGCTAATGATTCATTTCAGTCAGTTATATTAATAGGTAGAAAATACAATTCTAGAAAAAAACAATTGTAAAAGTTTTATAGTAGTGGCTCCTCGGTTGCCCTATGTGCTTGTTTCCAGATTAGGTTGCCAATTAGAGCATAACTCATGAGAGTCGCCTTCTGGTAGTCCAAGCATATTAGACGTGGAAGGGTAAAAGTAAGGAACTAAATCAGAGAAAGCTGTTTTTTTTTCTATATTATTTAGGCCATAACATCGCGAATGCGTCACAAAAAGTCCCCTCAAATATGAGTTGAGCATTTTGACTTACACCATTTTTCCATATGAAAAAAACAGACTTTTTTTTCTTTTTCACAATCATCGAAATAATTGGATGCTGTGACAATTTTTCAGCCAAAAATATACAAAAGGCACTTAATATTGTTCAATACACAATTCTTCCACCTGAGAACACATTCACGGCGGAACTTTGAATGTATTTCGCAGGTGTGGATATGAAATAACACAATCCCCCCCACCCCCCAAAAAAAAACAAAAAAAAAAAGCAAAAAAAAAGAATATGACGATTTTTAAGGAAAATTATCGTGTTTGTTGTCGGATTTCTTGGACTTCTCAAAACATCGACGCGAGCAATCAATCGTTCTTAAAAACTGTACAGACATCATTCCGTCACTATAAGCTGCAGAAGTAGTAACTGTGCCTATCGTAAGTGGTCAGTACTTGTTAGAACGTATTAGAAAAAAAACGCGCATGAGCGGGAATAAGAAGAAACATTAATGGAGAAATGAAGTAACTTATATTCCGATATTTTTAATGAAAGTAAAAATTTATGAAAAAAAACTCCTCTGTCAAAACACATGTAATGCACAATGCATTATTAATTCAGTGGCGTCGATACAGAGGGAGAAACGCATTCCCCACCAACAAATTAAAAATGTGGGGAGGGGCGGCACACCTTCCAGCAGTTTTGTCAGAAATTAGGCAGTTGTACAAAATCGACGAAGATACTTTTGTATACATTCAAGTAGAAGGGACCGGGCATTTTACACAAAGTTCATTGAAGTTTTTATCGTTTTATTTTCATCCAGATGTGGGCCGAAACGTACGGAAACGTCCTAGCACCAACGAGAAAAAAAAAATCGTAATTACTCTTTACTAAACCGTAATTACGATTTACTAAACCGTAATTACGATTTAATAAACCGTAATTACGATTTAATAAACCGTAATTACGATTTAGATAAACCGTAATTAGGATTTAATAAACCGTAATTACGATTTAATAAACCGTAATCGCGATTTACTAAACCGTAATTACGATTTATTAAACCGTAATTACGATTTACTAAACCGTAATTACGATTTAATAAACCGTAATTACTATTTAATAAACCTTAATTACGATTTAGATAAACCGTAACTACGATTTAATAAACCGTAATTACGATTTAATAAGCCGCAATTACGATTTAATAAACCGTAATTACTAACCGTAATTATGATTTAATAAACCGTAATTACGATTTAATAAACCGTAATTACGATTTAGATAAACCGTAATTACGATTTACTAAACCGTAATTACGATTTAATAAACCGTAATTGTGATTTAATAAACCGTAATTACGATTTAGATATATCATCGGTTAACCCGGTATCATAGAACAAAGAAGAAGCTGCCAGTTAGGCTAAAAGCTACCAGAATACATCATTCCAGTGCTGAAAATCGTTGCGAGGGTGCGGAGAGAATCCCAGGACCCCCTGTTATGCCTCCTGTCTTCAGTAGTCGAACCAAAAGCCATCTGTTGCTACACCATCCGTCTTACTTCATAGAAAATTAACTCGCACTTTGATAATCTCGCCTGCCCTGGATCGGTGCGTCGAATTACCAAAACGGACCGAAACATGACTGAAACGGACCGAAACATTTGATCAAGTTACCGAAACGGGCGACCAACCTACCGGAAGTCATCGGCCATCCAAAAAGCTGAAACGGGTGATAAGAAGGCCTTTTTCACTGTAAGGAGTGTGCGTCCATTCCCCCACCCCCTTTCGTAACAAACATGGTGAGTTAATATCTCGCAGGTGACTTTTGATAAGTGAATCACAGCACAGGCAGATGCATGTGCATATCATTGGAAGGGGGCACTAAAAAGTGTATATCGACACAGACACTTGGGTCTACCAAAACTATTTTATTGATTTACGAGTAAACGGGAGGTATGGGATGTAGGCCTACTAATTAGTTGTAATTTGGTATCAACGGGTATTTTCAAGACTGAAACCAAATAACTATCAAGAAATAAATATTTTGTATGTTTTGGATTAAGAAAACCGATACATAGGCCAAATGACTGTACTCGGTGGTGTTAAAAACGGAGACTGGACCGAAAAATAGTTGACGCGTTAGGCCTATCGGGCGGGGAGAGGGGGAGGGGGGGGGGGGGGTCATGGCGTTTACAACTGTTTTACAATGTCATCCAGGCTGATGTGTCCAGACATCCATGTTAGTGTAGTTTTAGATTAAACGCTGGTGTCTATCCGTAGTATCTGTGCATGACCCTCCTAACTCGCGTTGTGTAAGTGGGTGGGGTTATGGGAGGTGTGGGCGCAGTTACCACGTTAAAAATTTGTAAAGGCCCCATCCAAACTGATGTTCTGTTATAAATTGTTAAACACTGGCGTCTACCCTTAGTGTATACCCCCCCCCCCCCCCCAAACTCGCATTGTTTACGGGCGGCAGGGTTGTCGGGGTGTCGGTCATCGTGCGAAAAAAAAATTGGGGAGCCGGGGGGGGGGGGGGGTACCATGTTAAAAATGTGTAACACGCCATCCAAACTGATGTGTCAAGATATCCATATTAGTGTGGCTTTGCTAAAAAAAAATCGTAATTACGATTTACTAAACCGTAATTACGGTTTAGCTAAATCGTAATTACGGTTTATCTATCTAAAAGTAATTACGGTTTATTAAATGGTAATTACGGTTTATTAAATCCTAATTACGCGAGATTATCAAAGTGCGAGTTAATTTTCTATGACGTAAGACGGATGGTGTAGCAACAGATGGCTTTTGGTTCGACTACTGAAGGCAGGAGGCATAACAGGGGGTCCTGGGATTCTCTCAGCACCCTCGCAACGATTTTCAGCACTGGAATGATGTATTCTGGTATTAACTCATCATGTTTGTTACGATAGGGGGTGGGGGAATGGAAACACTCCTACAGTGGAAAAGGCCCTCTTATCACCCGTTTCAGCCTTTTGGATGGCCGATGACTTCCGGTAGGTTGGTCGACTGTTTCGGTAGCTTGATCACATGTTTCGGTCCGTTTCAGTCGTGTTTCGGTCCGTTTTGGTAATTCGACGCACCGATGCTGGGCAGGCGAGATTATCAAAGTGCGAGTTAATTTTCTATGAAGTAAGACGGATGGTCTAGCAACAGATGGCTTTTGGTTCGACTACTGTAGACAGGAGGGATAACAGGAGGTCCTGGGATTCTCTCAGCACCCTCGCAACGATTTTCAGCACTGGAATGATGTATTCTGGTAGCTTTTAGCCTAACTGGCAGCTCCTTCTTTGTTCAATGATTACGGGTTAACCGTTGATCAGCACTTTCGCCACCCCCCCCCCCCCCCCCCTTACTCACCCTCGTTGGCAAGGACAAGGAGGCGACAGCCCTGTCACCACACAGTTTGGAATAAGGACAGGGTTTGTTATTCCGAAGGTTCGCTATTCCGAAAGTTCGGTAGGTACCGTATTGCGAAGGTTTGGTATTGCGAAAGTTCGCTGTTCCAAAAGTTCACCTATATTGCAATAACGACGGCTATTACTCCAAAGCGCGTCTTTTTTTCTATTTATGATGCTCTACGATGATTTATTGAACTATCATTCAATAAATATCATTCTAATGTTAATGGTTAATAAAAGTTAGTTTAAAGAAAAATATGTAGGGGAAAGTGGTCAAAACGGTCCCCCGAGATAAAACGAGCAACCGAGCAAACTGCCGTACAGACAACGAATGGGGAGCAACTCTTATTGTTTTGAAAGAAAAACACCCATGCGTATCACCATGATTTAAATCTTAATTACGGTTTATTAAATCGTAATTACGGTTTATCTAAATCGTAATTACGGTTTATTAAACCGTAATTACGGTTTATTAAATCGTAATTGCGGCTTATTAAATCGTAATTGCGGTTTATTAAATCGTAATTACGGTTTAATTTTTTTTTCTCGTTGGCGCTAGGACGTTTCCGTAGAAACGTCCCTGTGCTGAGATGACCCTAAACCATTTAAATGTATCCCATTGGGGTCTTGGGCTTTAAATGGGGTGTTTGGATTTTTTGGTCTATTAAGGGGGGGGGGGGGTGGGGGGGGTGACGTGGGGGGACTGTTTCGCCGAGTACTAAGGTGTATTGCATGTCGATGGTGTACTTGTCTTCAAACAATGCTAACCCTGCTTGAGCGGAGTTAGTACGTTGAGGAGTCGGACAGTTGCTTGCAGTTGCTCGGTGGTTAGCTCCTGGTACTCCGGATTCCTCCACCCATAAAATGGCCGATACGAGGTGAAACTGGTTGTCGAAAGTGTCGTTAAACCTCAATAAATAAATATTAAGGTGTGATTTCAGTGTTTAGGACGACCTGACACGTAGCACGTGGTTCTAACATCGATTTAAATTCAGTTCTGAAATGCGAACTAGTTACTTCAACGCAGCATTCAAACTATTTGCGAGAAGTCGTTAGATTGAAGTGAAAATTCATAACTTGCGTGAAAAGTGGCGAATGTTCTCTTTGTCACTTGTTTGGGTATCTCGGTCGAACGAATCTGTATGTCGAATCCATGCTTGAAACACAAATTGTCTGGATTCTCGGTTGGTCGATGAAAAGTCTTACAGAGGATGTCCATATGGCGTTACTACTTATCTAAAAAATACTTTTGCAGGAATTCCCATGTTTTTTTCTTTAATTTCGCAAAAAAATGAAAGCTATGAAGCCCGAAACTTGTCGATAACGTTGCTTCAAAACGAATACTAAGGTTCAGTGTAGCAATTTCGGGCGTATAGGCTTTCAGAAAAGCGAAAAGAAAATGTCTATTCTTTTAGTAAAAATGAAACTTACCTACTAAACTATTTCTCATCGACCAAGTCACATTTTGCTCTTCTGTCTAATCCCATCTCTACCTACAACAGATGGAAAATCGCCATCGAACAAAGCCCGTCGACCACTTGAATGCATTCACGTCGAAAGGATTTTTCACGATCAGAAGGTCTGACAAGTTCTGGAATGGGATTTAGCTTGTGGTCTCACACGTGGCAGGGGAACAACGGAGAGCACTGATGCAAAACGAGTCCACGATCTTCCCCTCTGACTGCCGATATGCAATGCTCTTGAAACGTTGGTCAAGTCCACACTGCTCACAGTGTCCAACATTGTGACCTTCATAAGAACGCACAAGCAAATGACATAAGCTGTTAGCTTTCCACATAAGTTGTTAGCTTTCCGTCGAATCCCTCTCATATAGGGCGATCTATCTTCATTTACCTTTGTTATTTTGTGTACTGTTGTACATTGTGTTGCTTGTTCTTCTTTGTACCTGTTGCGTACTGTATACAAATAACATAATTTCAAATAAATATTGTTTAAACTAAATGACATTTGACATTGTGACAGACAAATCAGCTAATTGTGACCAGGCATTTATAGGTTTCTTTTGTTTCTGTTTTTTTTTTATATTTTTTCATTTCAGATACATGACTAAACGCCAATGGTACACTTAGCTTCAATATCTGGTCACTTATGATGAGTTAGTAAGTTCGAGAGTCAGTAATAATGTCGGCCTGTTGGTTTAATTATTACCGAGCCTCATTATATCTAGGTTTTAATATATATATAATATATACAGCTTGCTTCCTTCGACCCTGACCGACTTTAATTGCGTAGTGTCCTTGGGCGAGACACTTAATCCCGACACTTTACCCGTGGCGGTACGTTGCCATTGTGTACTAAGGCGGACTAAACGCCAATGGTGTACTTGGCCTCAACATCTGGTCACTTATGGTGAGTTACTAAGTCCAAGAATCTTGTTTTCAGCTGCTGGTCATTTACTTTCAGCTGCTGGTCACTCGACTTATGCAGATTAAGTAAGTTGGAGAGTAAGTTTGTAACAGCATCGTTTCGGTCAGTTTTACGTGTTGATGAAGTCCGTGTGCACCGAGAGAACCACCGAGCAGTTCGGTGGTTCTCTCCGGGTACTCCGATTTTTTCTACCCTAAAATTAGTCCAAAATGATGCTGTTGAAAGTATCGTTCATCCCTATTAAATAAAGAAACAAAAACGGCGCTACATAAAAGATCAATTTAGTTACAATCAACAATCGGTTTGAAAGGCATCAAGGGGCATAACATATAACATACTTACGAAGATCAGATAAATACAGGAAAATGCATACGTGCTTGCGATTTCCTCTTGCCAGATCTTCAACATGGGTTTCCAATCAACATTAACCATCGACTTGAGTTCTGCAATGAATATTGCTACAGTCGGCATCTCTCTAATATCGCGGGTTGACAAGCCGGGTAGAGAAGAAGTATGCAGGTGCGTCACTATGGGGCAGTCGTTGGCACCACCCCCCCCCCCCCCCCCCACGCACTCACACATACATTTAGAGCTCAACTGGGTAAGAACCTCGGTTGTCGGGAAATATCAAGCCGTACTGCTGGAAAGAGCAGTGTTCAGGAGCCTCAAATTCCAATGTGTTATCTTTGACCATCGATCACCAGTCGATCTAGTCGCTACCTCTCGATAATCAGTGTATTTCATTTCTACCAATTTCCTATCGTGACAAATTATTTGGATTATCCGAATTCTTTGTCACGACTCGAAATTATGGATTAATTGTTAATAGTCTACATATACCTCCACATCTTCCATTTTCGAAGAAATTCTGAATTTGTCGTGGATATTGGCTATTTCGAGGTATCTGCGGTGCAGACTCTTGTACGCACTGTAGTAGTATGGAGTGACATTATTTCACGTGACGCTATCTTGAACACAAATCCAAGAACATTATAGAAAAAGGATTTTGGACCCTTTAATCGTTTTCGTAGAACATGTGTATTATGAACTTGACAATAAGACACTCTTCTTGACTTCTCACTGCAGGAGTTTGACGGAAATCGTACATTAACTGGTAGAGTGCTAGAAGCCACTATCAAGGCTTTAATATGAAGAGCAGATACCCCAGCCTAAAATTGTTATATTCTGTGGATGTGCTTCATATTATCGTATAAGTGAAATTACCTAGTCAAAGTGGGTTTGCCTTTTTACAATTTATGGGAGAGTGCCTCTTGGCAAATTTTGATGACCAAAAATAACTTACAGTTAAAACTAGAAGTCCTGTCCTGATGTGCGCACAAATAGTACGTCGATCTGCGCGTTAATCTACGCGTTATGACCATAGTAAAGCTATAAAATTATGTTTTTGTGGCCTGTGCACAAGCAATGTATCAGTCAATGGACCTCCGGGTAACCCGGAGGTCCATTGGCAGAAACATTGCCTGTGTTTGCTATGAGTAACCAGGAGAACCTGTCGTGCTTTGGATGTAGTTCGATATGGCAATTGCGCGCAATTCCTACGCGCAATTAAGTCAAGATAAGCGCACATTTCGTGACAGGACTTCTAGTTTTAACTGTAGCACTCTACCAGTTAATACATGTTCAGAGCTGCTGTTTGGCGATCAAAAGTGGCTTAATTTTGTAGTGTATGCACCGTGTTGGACACACGGAAGAGCACATGCCATCTGAAAGTAGAGTATGTGTGCTATCTGGTACAGCATACATTATGGTTCAGAAGTGGTGTTGTTATCAGGGAAACGTGATTTGAAATATGTGATGAAGAATGGGAGAAGTGACCATTTTGCTACACGAAATAAAAAACTAGTTTGTTTGCTAGGATTCAAAATTTGTATGCGTGTTCATACCTATATTGAGGGCAAATTCTATAGTCGTACTTTACAAACCAACACTCTAAAATTACTTATAATTGGGTTATAAACCAACGAAAATCAATTGGCTTCAGTGAATATTAACCCAATTAGGTTCATATTCATGCAGCCTAGTTGATTTGGTATGATTTTAAAAAATCACGTTTCCATTCTAATCAATTTTTCATTTTAAAAATTAACTCAGATCAACTGGGTTGAGTGAATATGAGCCCAAATGGGTTCATATTCACTCAACCCAATCGATTTGGGTTAATTTTCAACCCAACTGATTTTAGAGTATATTACAGAGGATATCCAGCAAAATGTATATTTTTAGTTGTTTTCGTTGATTTTTTCGGGTTCGTTTCATTTGAATATTTCAGCTGAAAATGATGAGATTTGGAATTTGCTCATTATAAAAAATTAATATATTGAACATCGGGCCTATGCAGACATTTCTACGTGGAATACCATTGGTTAGCATAGGGATAAATTTCTCCTTTTGGAAACAAGTTATAGCTTGATGTACTCATACTTGTGGTTCGATAGTGTGATATAGCCCTGTATGCATATTGACATCAGGTTCACATACTACAACGGCCATAATATCATTACGATTGAAAAGTGGATTAGATTCGATTCGGTTTCGAATCTTTCGCCTGATTCGATTCGAAGGAAAAATCGTGATTCGCCGGACGAAACACATACCTTTTCATATTCCACATAGTGCTCTACAAAGTAGAGCACAATGTGGAATATGAAAAGGTATGTGTTTCGTCTTCCAATTGAAGCGGCATGGACGTTGAATCAGATACTACATGCGGGCATAAATGACAATAATCCATCATTTTGCACGTCGATACCGTCTTTCACAGTTGTGGTGTCATTGGATCACTTCCAACTTTATCGTCTCAAAGCTGTAACACGAGATATACTTTCGATGTCTTAAAACTTTCAACACTAGCATTTTGGGAGGCATCATTTTAGTCAATACTGTCAACGGCGAAATGGTTCAGTAATAATGTCGGGCTGTTGGTTTAATTATTACCGAGCCTCTTTTTATCTAGGTTTTAATATATATATAATATATACAGTTTGCTTCCTTACCGTCGGCATTACTCGCTACAGTACAGCCGCCGTGGACCGGTTATTTTCCTGGGGTGGACAATATTTCCATTGACGCAATAATATTAGATTGTAAACACTAATTATAGAAATAATCATCAACAATTTAATTAATGAAGCACCAGGTACAAGTTGCTGCTTCATTAATTAAAATTTTGCTGATGATGATGTTTATTACTTGATAAACGCATGTATTGACATCATTGCCCACCCGTGGATTACGACCAGTTCATGGAGGCTGGGTATCCCCCCCCCCCCATTAGTCAGACACCCCAGTTGTCATATAATTTATAATCATAGATTATTGGTTTGAGTGAACGGCTAACCCCTTAGTTATCCTCTTCAGAATAAAGTGGGATATGTCAATAAGTCACAGAAGAAAAAAACAACTAATTAGCTTTTAGTGATTTATTTCTTCACCAACGTGTTTTATAACAAAATAAATTAAAATTATGGAATAAATGATAATAACATGAATAATCACACAATTTGTATTTTGTAGTAAATAAACCGAAAATCATATTTTATGAAACAAAGAAAATATAATATACTGTTCATAAAAAAGTAGGGGATATCCAAACTGATGTTGATTTTTTCGGAAAACGATATTGGATACGCGTGATTGGACAGATCAATATGTTACCAAGTTTAGTGTGGATTATGAATAATAATAATAATAACACTTCGGCCGGCCGCTGATTTGTCGCGGTTCTCGTATGAGAAGGCCTTGGTTACCCACGTTCTACCCTATTCCCGCCCTTCTTCTCTCCTCCCAACACTCGGAGACGAACTGCTTGATGACATCCCTTTCCCCATTCTTCCCAATCTCTCCGATTGGCATATTAACCCTCTCCTTTGAGTCGCCCCCAACCACATGTTCTTCATCCTCCCATCCCACTTCCACATTATACTCCCCGTGGATCTTGTTCTTTTAGACTGGTAGTTTGGGCATTCTAGAAGAAAGTGTTCCAGGGTCTCCACCACGCCCAAGTTACACATCAGGCACTCCTTTCCACTGTTTTTCCCAATTTTTCCCCTCAGCTCCAGGGACCGCGACCTCAGCTTGAACAACAGTGCCCCCCCCCCCCCAAAGGTGCCATCAAGATACTCTTCAAAGCCAGGCTTCTCTTTATCACGCAGGCCACCCAAATATCTCTTTGATTTGACCCCCTCTCGCCAATTACGGTTACAATCCTCCATGACCCTTTCTCTGACGGCCTTTTTACTCTGGTTTGCCCCAACGTCAAGGTCCGAGATCTCCAATGAGTAGTTTTCTTCTATGGACCATCCCCCTGTCTTGATATTTGAGTTGAAAGTTCTCAGGAACATTAGTTTACACCATCGGCTATTGGGGAGATTTACCAAATAATTAAGATAACCGAGTTTCAATAGGTCTATCCTGTCCTTGATCCTCATCCATCCATGCTCACCCCTGATTGCTTCTAGCGCTGCGGCATTACTCGACCCTGTTATCCATCGGCCTGCATCGTTCTGCAGGATTCCCAAGCTCTTGGATTTCCCCACGAAAACCTTATTGAAACTGTTTCTCCCTATAAGTTTCATTTGGTTAAGGATTCGCTTCCCTTTCAGAATCAATTTATTTGTGTGGTTTCGGTAGATGCCTCTTCCTGTGATGTTTATATTTACCCCCAGGTACTCATAGTCACTAGTCTCTCCTACACTAAGAAGTCTGCTGCTACCTTCCGGAATGCAGAACTCCCCCACTCTCCACCTTCGAGTGGGGTCCACTTCGCGGCCCACAGGTATAACTTTGCTCTTGCTTTCATTAAGTTCGAGTCTCCATTTGCTCCCATATTTCCCAACAATTCCCAGCATCTTCGCTAGCCCCTCTTCGCTTTCTGACACTAGCACCATACCGTATGCAAAAAATAGCCCTGGGATCTTCAAGTCACCAACTGCAACACACTCGTCGCTATGCAGGAGTTCATTCATCTCCTAAACCTTTGATGTACAATGCAAAAAAATGGCGAAAGGATACACCCCTGTTTTAGGCCTGTCTCCATAGGCACACGTTTTGTTGTAATGTTTTCCAGGCTAAGTTCACTCTGTACATCTTTATATAATGCTTTCATAATCCCAACAAACTCGCCTCCCAAGCTCAGAGCCTCCAGCTTGCGCCACATACCCCCCCCCCCCCTCCCCCTCCTCCATACTCTATCGTATGCCTTTTTAACATCCAAAAAGGCCATAAACATTTTTTTTCTTTTTTGCTTTCGCGGATTCTATAATTTGGGATAACGTGAAAAGATGGTCAGTGACTCTCCTTCCCTTCCTGAAGCCATTCTGGATTTCTCCCAAGAAACCCTTCTCTTCAATCACTTCCTCTGATCTCCCATGCAGGACTTTACAAAAGACTTTTCCAATGTTGCTGCTGACAGAGATCCCTCGATAGTTATCCAAGACGTCTTTTTCCCCCTTTTTGTGAATAAATGTCACTTTACTTTCCCTCCACTCCTTTGGGACCTCTTGAATATCACCGGCCCACGAAAACTTCGTGCAGGTTTCTCGCACGAGCGCCGCGTTAATGCTTGTGGGATACGTTTGGAAATTTTGAAATTTGTATTTGCACTGGACGGACTTTTCGGAGGTCGCGTCGTTCTTTTCTTGGCATAAACTCGTTCATCAATAGTTTCTGGTCGAAACATAACGTTTAAGGTATGCGAAAACTGACACGCGACGAACGTTTACGTGTCGTTGGTATGTTGGAAGCTGACAACAGACAGACTGCAGTGGCTCAAATACTCAACGTTACACAATCGGTGATTAGCAGGTTGTGGTCACCCTACCGTCAGACAGGCAATGTTGATGACAAACGTCGGTCAGATCGTCCAAGGGCGACAAATGAGAGTAGTATGTCATGTACCCGGACGGGCCTCATTGGCAGGACCCCGGTGCAGGACCCCGGAAGTGACATCATGTCACGTGACGTTGTGGCGCCATGTTGTGTTGCCATGGTAACCCGCGTGAGCGGCCATCTTGTGACGTCATCTCCATAGTGATACGTGGTGTGAGTGCGCATGCACAGCGCGTGTTGTTAGGGTGATACGTGTTTCCGTCGTCCATTTTGTGTACTGGAGGCCGCCATCTTGGTTTCTATGGTAGCACGTGATTGCTATGTTACCCAATTTTCTGCAATAGGACGGGGTATGTTCGGAGAGTGAGTTCGATTGAATCGGAGTAAATCTAATTACCACAAACAACCCGACAATCCCTCCAAATCACCAAAATCCACCCAACTTTTACTATTTCGAATTCTTACAGAATTATCTGCTTCTTTCTATATATGCAATAGTTTTCGTCTATCTGGCCATGTTCCTTTGTTCTGGTGTATAATCCAGTAGCGTAGAAGAGCCTATCAACTGGAACAGTTTACCTTATTATTGTTATATTTAGCAATTTCTGGTCTATTCTTGTTAGTTCTGACCCTATTCCAATTACTCTTGTTATTTCATATATCTAGATTATAACTAACCAATCAAATTGCTTGATTTCCCATAATCTGTATGCAGGGTTATCTCCCTTCTGTATAATAAAAGCCTATATCCAATGGCCATATCCCATGGAATCCCATTTTTTGCAAAACACCTGTGGCTATGGAATCCCTTTTTTGTCGTATGAGGCCATGAGGGCTATGTAAAAGCCCCCAATGAGTCCTCATTTTATTATCCCTCATACCCTCATTGTATTAAACGAAAACACTAGACAGCTCGCATCTAATAATTTCAAGGCAGAAAGATTAAAGATTATCAAAAGCCGTTTTTTGACACGATAAGTCAGGGATGCGTAAATTTAGCATGCGTAGTTTCAGTTGTACTTTTATATTTTGAAAAATGTTATCTGAAAATTCTGGAATTTGTTTGTGGTTCCTTTAGCAATTGCCTTCTTCGCCTTCGATTTTAAAACATTAACAATTCCATTCGTCACAATGTTTGTGGGTGTGTGGGCTGTTGAGGTCTGTAATGGCAAATTCAAAGACGGCGGACGAACATGTAATCAATGTCAAACAAATCTGGGCAACTTTAGCTTTTAACATTGTAGGCCTTTTCTGTCTTAACCTTATAACTGTTTTATGACACATCTATGGATCAGTGCTCAAAATAACTTTTTTTCTTTGCGTAGGAAAATGCTACAAATTTTCAAAAAATGAATAGCATTTTGTAAAAATTACATAGCTATTTTTGTATACCAGAGTTATGTTATGCTGTTTTATATTGAATTCGTCTAAGTAGATAGAATAGTTTCCATCCATTTCTGGGCATTTCCAAATGATCTGCAACACATGAAACATTTACTGTGTTTTTTTCAACTGAACTGCCTTTTAGGGTTGCATGGACTTGGATATTTTCAAATAGTGTCTTGGTTGTTCAATAGAGTTCTCAAAATGGAAGTGGGATTTTTAATTTGATGGGCTTGAAGTGATTTTTAATGTACATTTTATGCAAAATGTTGTAAAAACAGGAAGAATTTAAACCAATAGAATTCATCTTACATATGAAGTTGCTAATGATGGTTGATGGAGAGTTAATCTGAGTTATGCCTGGAATGTTTCACAATCAGAAGTAAAGCATCAGTGAACTAGTTTTCAAATTTGTTTGCAAATTTTCATTTACATTTTGCGATACAAGATAATCAACTGCAGCCTAGTAAAATATAATCGCCGTGGGTGGTCGTAATCCGAGCGTGGGCAGTGATGTCCACGCATGAGTTTACCAGCTAGTAAAAATTATGAGCAGCAAATTTTTAATTAATGAAGCACCGGGTTGTACTTAACACCCCGGTGCTTCATTAATTCAATTTTTGTGGAGTATTCCTATAATTAGTGTTTCGAATCTTGTATTACTGCGTCCGTGGAAATATTGCCCATCCCTGGAAAGTGCCCAGTCCACGGCGACCATACTGTACTCGACAGACCGGCCATTGTAATCAAAGTTTCAACCTGCAGCCACAAGGCTAAAGATTGAAATATTAATTAACATATCACACATTTTAAAAATGCACTCCATTAATTCTATTCACTGAACAGGTGTTATTTATTATTATTTATGTATTGGTGTTTAAGGTCACATACTTATGCACAATGGCTAATCATGACCGTGACAGTTTTACGGGTGGATGAAGCCGGAGTACCCGGAGAGAACCACCGAGCAATGACGAGCAGCTGCCGGCTATCCAACATCGTAACTCCGCACAGCAGCACAGGCAGGGTTAGATTGGTTGAAGACATGCGCACCATCGACGTGCAGTACGCCTTAATACACGACATCATCGTGCCCCCATGAGGACAACCAGGGTTAAGTGCCTTGCCCAAGGATACAACGCGGGAGTCCGAATCGATCGCTCAGACGGTCAGCCATCCAAGGACTAACTGGGATCGACGTTACTTAACTTCGGTGATCTGACAAGAATCGGTTACCGCAGCGCCACCGCGACCCCGCTGAACGGGTGTGAATAGGGTTTAATATAAAATCGGTATCCAATGTGTCAAGTCGATGAAGCAAATTGAAAAGAAAATCACAATCACAGTGAACACGAAGGCTCTGATAACTTCGTTAGTAACGTCTTGCTGGTAGTAACGTCAAGAAAATAATTAAGGTCATCTGTCAGTATTTCTCTAGTTGATATGATTAAGGTTCCACACTATTCGATTACGCACACTGGAAATTAATTTGTTTAGTGCATTTAATCATGCAAGTACCAGCTGAGAAATGCTGAGCTGATAAATAATATGAAATTAGAAAAGACTGTAACAAAACCGCATCAATTATATCGCCATTGGTGGATATTAAACATGAATACATCACCAAAATTCGAGTTTTACAGACGTTTCGAAGAGGACTTCATTGCACAAACGTACCTCTAACTTGTAATGGACAGTATTGGTGCTCTGCGAATCGCACATTTTTGATTCGAATCGAATCACTTTTATTATTCTGAATCGAATCGAACCTCGCATATCCAACAATATTGATTAAAATAATATCTTACGCGAAAATTATCTCCCTTGAGATTTCTGAACTTGCGAGACGAAATCCAATTGGGAAGGCAGTGAATGTGGGTGGTGAGGTGTGAAATTTCTAAGACTTGATGTGCATGGATGAATAACAATGAGGTGTGAAATAGCGACACCAATTAAAACAATCACCATGTAATTTTTCATCCATCTCTGCGTTATTGTACAGATCGAGAATGTGTTTTCCTATCAATTTGTAAGTTTTAATTCATCACAGGAAAAAAACTGGAAAACCACATCTGACAGACTTTTATATTATTAAAAAGAACAGTGTCTGTATTTTATGCAACGATGCGCACACTGTTGATACAATGAATATAAAAAAGTTATAGATCACCAAAAGGGTCTGAAAAGGCAGTTTTCTCTTTTTTTAAATGGGTTTCTACTGGGAACAATAGTCCAATGTTCAAATTGATTGGGGAAAAAGTGTAACAAGATAGCTTTATTTGCTTATACTTCGCCACAGGAAAAGAACTGCAGTTTGTGAAATGATGCGCACATCGATGATAAAAATACACGAATATTAAAAACATAAGTTTTTTATAGGAAGTTCCCATCTCTCTCAATGTTAAATGTTTGAACAGCTTTACCAAATTAAGGGGAGGTAATGTTATAGAGAATCGCATCAAGGGAAACATTTTCTTGGCCATGAATCGAACCAGTGGCGTCTTGAAGATGGAGGTTGTGGTGCTATAAACCTGATTTGTTCCTACTGTGATAGCCCAAGTCCCGTCTGATAAAATAATCAACCTGCATTATCAAGACATTAATTCGTAAAAGTCATACCGTGATGACGTAGTTGGATTATTACTCTGTAGGGACTATAGTTCATCGTCGACATTGCTTGGAAACTTTAAATTTGCTTTTAACAGTGATAGGGTCTTGTGATATTGAAATTATCATGGCTGGTGTCACGCTTGCAGATGTTATTTATATTAACCCTTTAACCAACGAATCGGCCACATCCGCCCTCGTAATATGCAAATTCAGCAGCTAAAAATATTATTTTTCAAAAAATTTCAACAAAACCATATCATGTGGCCCCTCATTGGAACGAGCGCGATAAGCTCGTTCCAATGAGGGCCCACATGATATGATTTTCTTGAAATTGTTTGAAAAATTAATAAAAAATGGCATTTAAAATTAGGGCTGTCGCGACTATCATTTTTTGTAATCGACTAAACGTGACCAGTAATCGACGGTTAGTCGATTAATAGTCGCTTCCCATGATTTTTTAGCAAATCATTCTTCTGTTCGTAAAACTCTGAAAATGACAATGGCAGTGTGTTCAGACGAAGTAGGGTTGTGGGAACAACAAATCGGTCCCCACTGAAGCTACATGTAATCCAATCTTGGACCCACAGTCCGTAATATAATTTTTGGGGTTGGTACGTCCTGTAGGACGTACCAACCCCAAAAATAATATTACTGACTGTGGGTCCAAGTTTGAACTAGATTGAAGCCGATGAATTAATATGAATTTACCAAAGAACGTTCCTGCATATGATTCCTTTCTGCAATAAGTTTCTCGAAATTTTGAACATTGAGATCTATGCATTCCCTCGTCTGTTGTTAAAATTGGATCTTAGTCTGAAGTTCCGAACTTTGAGAAGTGATCTGACGTTCTGACTTTCGTCATAATTTTGTCACTTCCGCGCTTTGGGTTTTCCAATGGGTGCATTCGTGTGTACAAGACTGGAGAAATTCAGAAGAATCTATTCTTCTCGAGTAACTGTGAGTGTTCTTTCTTACACAGTCAGTGACAGTCGTACAGTCTTCCGGATATGAATGATAACTATGGTTAGATATTTAAAGTTATTCACCTTCATTGATCATTCACCTCACAAAACAATGCAATTTAGCCCCGACGTGTAGTAGACGTGTACCACCTTGAAAATGAACGACGATCGACTAAAAATAAAAAAAACGTCGACTACTTCAAGAGTCGACGGTTAGTCGACTAATCGAATAATCGCGACAGCCCTATTTAAAATAATAAATTTTGATATCGTCTGTGTTGAGTAAAGGATTAATGTAGCTGAAGTTGCACTTAGCCTTTTATTTCAACAATATTTATGTACGATTTCCATTCGAACAATGCGTTCTGTGAGACGATGAAGCTGACTGATACCAAGCTTTATCATATGACTATGACATTTTTATCCTAAATATCACTACTGTTTGACGATGTTTTCCAAACTGTTGTATCACACCGGGTGAGATTTTTCCGGATCAAAAGTCCATATCACACTCTTACGGAAATCAAAAATCCATATCACACTCCCACGGAAATATCCGAGAGTTTCCGTGAATAGTTTTCGTAACTAGGGAAGTCGTTGTTGTTTTGTCTGCCGGGAAGAATCTGGGTATTTAATTTATAACGGCCAGTGAATCGAAGTGAGCAAATTATGTTACTATTTGCGTGTCATATGATAAACATATCATCATAACAGTGTGTTGATCCGTGTCGTCGCATCACGTCTCGTTGAGGTGGCCAGATTTTCGGATCACACTCGCTGCCTGCGGCTGCTCGTGTGATCCGAAACTCTGGCCACCTCAACTCGACGTGATACTACGACACGGATCAACACACTGTTATGATAATATCTATATATTCCTATGAAAAAGATTCGAGAGCGAACAAATCGGGCAGCCGCTTTCGAATCGAACCGAATATCATCTTAAGATTCGAAATCGAATCGAATTCCGAAGCTTCGCATGGCCCTAGACAGAACTACCTGAAAAAGTGTTCACCAAGATCAGAATAAATGCACACAGACTAGCAACTGAAATTGAGAGACACAAACGGCCACCTATTCCGAGGGAGGAGCAAAGAATACTCTTTCTTCTTGAATGTCTGCTATTTCGCAGTGAACAGTCCAGTCTCCTCAGTGATCTTCATTCCATCCTGCCGGGCATTTACCATATGGACAGTCGGGAATTGGCGAACAGATTAATAAGTTCTTTCGATTTATTTATTGTTTATTGATTGGGGTTTAACGACACTTTCGCATTTGCGGGGGAGGAAATCGGAGAACCCGGACACCTTTACGGGTGGAGGAAGTCGGAATACCCGGAAAGATTCACCGAGCGATGGTAAGCTACTGTCAGGTTCCCCAACATACTAACTCCACACAAGCAGGGTTAGCATTCGTGAAGACAAGTGCACCTTCGACCTGCAGTACGCCTTAGTACACAACGCCACCCTGCCCTCACGTGGGCAATGGGGGTGAAGTGTCTTGCCCAAGAACACAACGCGGTCGCCTAACGCTTTTTCGATCAGGACGGAGCTCCTCGAGTTTTTCGCTACATAAAGGATGTTTATTTAAACCTCTAGCAAGGGTAATACTTTTTGCCGGTAAAAAGGACGGCATCTGGTAAAAAGGACGGTAAGTGTATAAAAACTACGTTTTAAGGTACTAAATGTACCTCTGAATGTGTGAAAAATGATTATTTAAGGAAGTTCACGCAATAATAAATATATAGAGGGAAGATTAAGTATTGTTTGTTTTATTGTAGATTATTTTCAAGACAAAATAGATCATTTCGCCATTGACACTGATCGACACGCCATTTTGTGCAAGCAAAACAACGAATTCGCTGAGGTGCACGACGGGGTGGATATTATCATACTTGCTCGACGGAGGTGCAGCTAATTTTAGATGTTTCTGTTCACTACGAGGGGATTTAACAGAAATGCTTTTTGGAGAGAAACCTTTTATAATTTGAAAATAATCTACAATAAAACAAACAATACTTAATCTTCGTTTTATACTGCTCTCGCTTCATTAAAGTGTTACGTCACACATTCAGAGGTACATTTATTACTTTAAAACAGTTTTTATACGCTTACCGTCCTTTTTACCGGCAAAAAGTTGTGTTCAAGCTTATTTTTGTTAAACGGGGGTTCATATTTTATTTTCAGTTAGCGTTGTTTCGCCAAACACATGCCGAGGTGATAATAAATATTAAAACCAACCATACATCAGTGGATACTTGTTCTAAATTCCTGTAAGTCCCACCTCAGTGATACCCACATGAGCCTATTAAGACTAGGGCCCCTTGTGATCACTCCACCAATTCCTATGTGTGAGCTCACAGTAGTGGGCCCGGAGGGGAGGGGGGCTAAAGGGCCTCAAATGCAAACCGTAACTTACTGTTTTTATCCCCCACGTTTCCTCAGGAGGCACCATAATCGATGTCAGAGCTTCAGAATTTGAAGAAAAAAATATCTGGGAAAGGGCCCACAATCGTGAGAGGGAATACACCCAATTCCATAGTTTAAGCCATTGAAATATGCCAGCGTTATGTCGATCTTGCCACCCCCACCCCCCCCCCCCCCCACCATTTTGAAAATATGGGAAATGGATTGTATATCTAGCGGGGTGTAGCCAGGATTCTGTAATGGCGGGGGGGGGGGGGGGCAATCTTGATATTTGGAAGGTCGTTGTTGGGTCCCCCCCAGGCCTAACTAGGGCTAGACCTCCCCAGAAACAAATTATCGTAAACAATTCATTAGTTACTTATTCCAATCGCCCGCTATACACATTAGTATCTATCATACATGATATGTATAGTGGGCGACCTGAATTAACAAGCAACAGATTTGGAATGCTTCCAATCACTTGATGCCCAATATTGGAGTGCAAGTTCAAGATAGTCTAAAGCGCCAGTGTGTGTCAGAGAAAAGCAGTAGAGATTGTGTTCATATGCCAGTTTCAACGTAATTGCATGTGCTTACTGGGTAGGGAATATAAAGAAGAGAATTAACATGTACAGGGATTGGATACTAGCCTAGTCTTCGATTCTGGTCGCCATCCTGGCTTACCAAGCAACTTAAAACAAACAACAAAGATCTTTGTGAACATAATTTATTGAACAGAGTTTATCATCGTATCGAGTAATAGCCAAATAACAGACAACAGAAAAAAAACATAATTTTGTACAAAGTAATCTTATAAAACGTTGACCGTTGTAAACAACTAATGACCAACCCACTTGTAACGGTCAAAACCGGTCAGCGCTGTATACGAAAATCGCCATTCAACTATTTATATATTTTAATTTTCGGCTTCCAAAACATAGCTTATGACCCCTTGTTTTCTTGCGACCCTAATTTAAACCTTGATGTCGAACAAAGACAGCCCGCTCATATATTTTGTCGGTGACAGATGGACAGGTCCGTATGTATTCCGTAGGTGGGTTCTGCACCAAACAACCTTCAAATGGTACATTTCGATAACCAATGTACTGCACTAAGATGAAACGCCCATTCGGGGCTAGCTGGTACACCATTTTTATGAACAACCATGCTTTCCACCAGGCATTTTGATATGATAAACAGTTGTTCTTATAATTTGGCTAGATGGCGGCACTTTCCTAGACCCAGTGTTTCCCACTTAAATGCATCACAAGGCCAATCGTGTACCTTGGAGAATGTTGTGGAATAAAACACAAACACGTTACCACCATTTGGCCTTGTTGTATTTGTCGTCGAAATAAGGTCCATATTTGGGCTACTGAGAATAGCTAAAAGTTCATGTAGATTGAGACGATCGTCCGAGCTCATGTACGGCTTAGAATCGCTTCCTCCACCACGCAACTGACATCTGAGATTGTCCATATAGATATATTTATAAAAATACTGGGACTTACTAAGTCCCACCAGAAAGGAAGACATTGTGGTATTATGGTTTGGGATAGACTCCATGCACTTCTATATATACTCAAAATATTATAACATCATGCGTTTCATAAGTTACATGAAGGTGTCTTTTGTTGAGAGTTGAAAGACCGCCGCCTCACTTCACAACCATCACCACTACCAACAACAACAACACAACACAAACACACACATCTCAGCTTATTTTTTGTAATGGTTGAAAAAAACACCCCATTTGCACGAAGTGTCCCCAAAACTAAAATAACACCAGACAAGCTGTCCGATGCAAAATTATCAAGAGGCAACTGAAAGCATTCGCTTTGCAGTTGTTTTTTTTTATTACTTTGAAATAAACCGATTGGAAGATATCCCAAAAATCATACGATATTTTCCAGCAACTCAACCTTCCACATGTTTAGTAGGGAAAGGGTTGGGGCGGGATGGATTCATCAAAACTAGCAATACAAATGCTGATTTACACTGTTTATTTAACTTTATATGGGCCCTTTTATGATGTGGTCGCTGTGGGGCCTCCCCAATCTCCGGTTCAGATTAACAGTGAATGGCACTGACCACTAAACCATGACATTCTCTAAATACAATATCGATGGTGGCCCCAGTGGCAGAGCGAGGATCCCCAATCGAAGGCCTGGGCGAGGGTTAAAAACAATAAGTGACAGTTTGCACTTGGGTCCCCCACCCTTACCACGCCCCACCACTGGGAAGAATGTTAAGTTGCTAGACTCTGGGGGAGATCGATCCTGGTGCCTCCTGAAGAAAGGTAGGGGTTAAAAACAGTATGTGACAGTTAACATTTTTATGGGGTGGGTGGGGTGGGGGGGGGCAAACCCAACAACGACCTTCCAAATATCATGATTGCCCCCACCCCCCCCCCCCAAATGGCTGCCCCCCCCCCCTTTATAGAATCCTGGCCACGCCCCCACTAGATAAAAAAAATCCATTTCATATTTTTGAAATGGGGGGGGGGGGGGGGGGGACTAGATCGATATAACGCTTAAACTATGGAATTGTGCGTATTCCCACCCACGATTATGAGCCCTTCACAGGATATTTTTTTTCTTCAAATTCTGAATCTCTGGGGTCGATTCTGGTGCCTCCCGGGGAAACGTGGGGGTTAAAAACAGTTAATTATGGTTTGCATTTGGGGGCCGTCAGCCAGCCCCCCCCCCCCCTCCCTCGGGCCCACCACTGGGAGCTCGCACATAGGGATTGGAGTGAGAACAAGATGCTCCAGTCCTAATGGGCGTCCATGAGAATCATTAGGGTAGGAATACGGGAACTAGTATCCACTGAACTAGTATCCACTGATGTGTGGTTGGTTTCAATATTTATTATCACCTAGGCATGTGTTTGGCGAAACGCTAACTGAAAATAAGTTATGAACCCCCGTTTAAAAAAATAGCTTGAACACAACTTTTTGCCGGTAAGTGTATAAAACTATGTTTTAAAGTACTAAATGTACAACGGAATGTGTGAAAAGTGACAATTTAATGAAGCGGACGCAATAATAAATTATTATAACGAAGATTAAGTATTGTTTGTTTTATTGTAGACTATTTTCAAATTATAAATGCTTTCTCTCCCAAAACCTCTCTGTTAATTCCCCTCGTTGTGAACAGAAACATCTAAATGTTACGCACTCGAATTAGTTACACCTCCATCGAGCAAGTATGATAATAGTCACCCCGTCGTGCATCTCAGCGAATTCGTTGTTTTTCTTGCACAAAATGGCGTGTCGATCAGTGTCGATCAGTGTCGATGGTGAAATGATCTATTTTGTCTTGAAAATAGTCTGCAATAAAACAAACAATACTTAATCTTCCTTCTATATATTTATTATTGCGTAAACGTCCTTAAATAATCATTTTTTCACACATTCAGAGGTACATTTAGTACTTTAAAACGTAGTTTTTATACACTTACCGTCCTTTTTACCGGATACCGTCCTTTTTACCGGCAAAAAGTATTACCCTTGCTTGAGGTTTAAATAAACATCTTTTATGTAACGCAAAACTCCAGGAGTTCCGTCATGATCGAAAGAACGTGAGGCGATACTAATTAAGTATTGTTTGTTTTATTGTAGACTATTTTCAAATTATAAAAGGTTTCTTTCCAAAAAGCCTTTCTGTTAAATCCCCTCGTAGTGAACAGAAACATCTAAAATTAGCTGCACCTCCGTCGAGCAAGTATGATAATATCCACCCCGTCGAGCACCTCAGCGAATTCGTTGTTTTCCTTGCACAAAATGGCGTGTCGATCAGTGTCGATGGTGAAATGATCTATTTTGTCTTGAAAATAGTCTACAATAAAACAAACAATATTTAATCTTCCTTCTATATACTTATTATTGCGTAAGCTTCCTTAAAAATCACTTTCCACACATTCAGAGGTACATTAAGTACTTTAAAACGAAGTTTTTATACACTTACCGTCCTTTTTACCGGATACTGTCCTTTTTACCGGCAAAAAGTATTACCCTCTAGCAACCATACCCGTGAACCAAAGCTTGACTGTTTTATACAATCCATATGTTATTACAATTCTCAAGATATTGTCCTATCAATCGTTTAACTGTTTTTATAGTGTAGTATATGTTTGTTATGTGTTTTGTCGTGTTTCCTTGTTTTGGGAACAATTTATTGATTTATTTATTTATTGAGGTCACACATTTTTGCACAATGGCTAATCATGACCACTTTTGGGAACAAATGACAGTAAATAAATAAATTATAGCACTTGGCAATCAAATAAATCGAAGCATTCAAAAGTTAAATATTATCAATTTACCCCTAAAGGATTTTAAAAAAAATGTATGTGTCTCTTCCAGTTCATCAAAAATTGTCATTTATTCTAAATTGATGGATTATTATTTGGTTAGATTCGAGTAGGCCGTCCGAGATATTTATTTATTTATTTATTTATTTATTTATTTATTTATTTATTTATTTATTTATTTTCTGGTGTTTAAGGTCACATATTTCTGCACAGTGGCTAATGATGACCACGGCAGTTTTACGGGTGGAAGAAGCCAGAGTAACCTGAGAAAACCACCGAGCAACGACGAGCAATTGTCAACTCCCCAACATACTAACAGCACACAAGCAGGGTTAGCATTGGCTGAAGACAAGAGCACTATCGACGTGCAGTAAGCCATAGAGCACTACGTCACCGTGCCACCACGTGGACAATGGGGGTGAAGTATCTTGCCCAAGGACACAAGGCTGGCCGAGATATCGGCCGAAGGTAACTCAATATCAGCCCGAGAACGAAGGTCGAAGGCTGATATTAAGTTACCACTGGCTGATATCTCGGTCGATTTGAAACTTATCAAGTAATAACATTGTTAACCCTTTGAACACTGGTGGAATCATCCATGTCAGTTCAATGACATCAATTGAAAGTGTCTATTTTCGTCATTTGGGGTTAGACCAATTAATATTTTCAACGTGCAGCCATCGGGCTGCACGTTGAAAATATTGATTGGTCTACCCTACACATTCACTTATCATCTATTCTCCTTAATTAAATTATGACGAATCGTTTAACCCTTTACCCAACGCAGACAATATCAAAATTTATTATTTTGAATAATATTTTTTCAAATTTTTCAAAACATTTCAACAAAACCATATCATGTGACCCCTCGTTGGAAGAGCTCGTTCCAACGAGGGGGCCACATGATATGGTTTTGTTAGGTAAAGGGTTAATGGGCCGGAAAAGGGACAGCTCGTATTCAAAGAGTTAATTATTAAACCAGAACCGACAATTACAAGAATTTACAGTTATGTTATAGTTTTCTGATAGTGTTGTTGTTTTTCATTCGAGGTTTCCTTTTCTCCTACTCCTAGTTCAACTATCAAACGTCTCGGCTTCCCCATTGGGGAAGTACCTCCGTTCGTATAGCTGAACAGCCTCTTCTCCCATTTCGACTAATCTTCGCTTACGACTCTAATTTCAGTTTGCGATGAATTTTCTGTGCATCTCTCTTTTTCTTCTCTTCATCTACGCAGCCCTTACTTGGTGCTATCATTGATTTCCTGTCAAACAAAACAATACCCTCTTTTATTACATGATAGTTTGTGAATTATCGCAAATTATGTAAAAGATATTTCTCGATATCCATTGACTCGATGGATATCGAGGAATATCCATCAGTAGCTTCCTAAATAAGGCCACGATACGCCGCATCACTTCGCCTTGAAGGAACGGTCAGCTGATCTTTGTTATTGTTTTGAAACGTTAGCATTTGGGGTCGAATTGGGCTGAAAATTGTGAAATAAAATGTCTCGCAGTATATAATAAAAAAGAAAATCTCTATTTTAGTCAGTGTCCGGAATTATCTCATGAGTGTGGACCTGAAGGTTTTATTTTTCACGAGCTCTTGCCTACCACTGAAAATAATATTTTCAGGAACACACGATGAATTTTTTCAGTAGCTTCCTTAATGACGTTACACTTCGGCGCATGACGTCGCCTTGAACGTCGCCTTGAAGGAACGATCAGCAGTTTTTCGTAATTGTTTTGATACTGTGTCCAGTCGAATTGGACTGAATATTACGCAGTAAAACGTCACGTAGCATATAATAAAAAGAAAATCTACTCTGTTTTAGTGAATATCTTGTGGATCTGAAAATATTAAAGCGCTCGTGAAAAATAAAACTTTCAGGTCCAAACTCATGAGATAATATTAGTTATCCTTGTGTTTTCCAGGGTGTATGGGAATTTACACCGGTTTGGGAACGCATACACCCTGAGGCGAAGACCGGTGTAAACTTCCATACACCCTGGAAAACACAAGGATAACAGATTTATTTCCAAGAATGTTGGTGTACTTAATGCTTTAACCCACATTGTGGGAAAAAACTGATAGAAAATTTCTACTTTGTATGTTTCTTAATAAATCCAGACAAAAATGGATGTCATTGGAACTGGCTCAATGAGCCAGTTCCAAGATATCCATATCTGTAATATTTTATTGCTCATAAATATCAAATTTCCTGTATTTTTATTTTTGTTCACACACAACCTAACAGAAGGTATGCATTATAATTAAAAAATGGGTACTTTTTTTAGCGAAAGATCCTGCTATTGTGTATTCTTGTTTTTTAACTTGCAATCCACAGTAGCTTTTTTACACCGTGGTTAACCACGGTGTAAAAAAAGCTACTGTAGATTGCAAGGTCACCATACCTCTCAGCCAATCAAAATGTAATATTTTGTTTCATTCGGAAATAATCCCTATATTCACTAAAACAGCGTAGATATCCTCTATCTTTTTGGCCTGGTAACGCCAATTTTACTCATTGATTGCTTTCGACAAACAACAGTGATGTTCCGCTCCACAATTTTCCAGGCATTTATAAAAACGACACTCTCTTCAAATGAAAATATTCTGTAACTTAGTTTCCCAAATCCACAAAAAAATATATAACACTATCTGACTAAGTAGAAATAAACAATCTGAATGTGGGTGAAATAATTTATTGTCAAAGCCAAGATTTCAACCTTCAAAATTGCATAAAAAACCTCCGAAACCAGTCATTTTCAGCCACGCAGCAGCAAAAAGTTTCCCACCACCCCAGTACCTACCCCTGCAGCATAGAATCCCCTGTTTCTAAAATGCCCAAAAAATTATATGTTTCCATTTCATTTTTTAGTTACAAGTCTGGTAACAAACCCGTGTAAACATGACATTTTAAAAAATAGCCATTTTTTCAAAGCCACCGTTTCCAATAATTTACCCCTATGCATCAGACCCAAACTTTTGGACCAAAACTTCAAATTCTCTTTTTCAACAAATAGCCTAATGTTATCATATATCTGATACTAAAAATATATCTCCAATTTACATGGTATTAATTTCAACACTTGCCCTATGTTTAGAATTTCACCCCTGTGCAATAGTGCGAAACTGTAGAGTGGAACCTGAACGATTTCGCTGCAAAGAAAATGGCTGCACCTAGTAATGCATCGGGGGGGGGGGGGGGGTGGGGGGGAACACTAGCTTGGTTCATATAAGATGAGCGTCAGATCAGCCGTGTTTGAAGTCATATAAGCCGAGCTCGATAATGGTCAATTATGGGGAAGAAAATCATATCGAAAAAATAATTACTAAATATTGCGAACCATATGGCAATTTGTAGAACGTGCCTTCAGCTCTGTAATGTGGATTTTGTAAAAGTCAACAGTCGTCGTCGACTGGTCGTAATTCCCGCGTGGGTAGCGATGTCCACGCGTGCGTTTACCATGTAATAAAAGACATCAGCAGCGAAATTTTAGCAAATGAAGCACCGGGCTACGATACCCTTTTCACCTTTTAGAACATCAGAAATATGCTCCTGAAACAATTCCGGACCAGATGAAATTCCAAACGGGACTCTGTTAAAACACCATCGCCCAAACGGTGTTATAAAGGTTGTCAGATACTTAGATTGTTCAGCAAGTGGCATTTGCTAAAAACCAGAATTTGCATCTAATTTTGTAAAATATTTGGCTTCTGAGAGCTTACCGAGGGTTTCGTCTACTGACGGTAAAACAAACCTTTCTCTACAAATATTTTCATTCAGTTTGGTATAATCTACGCAAATGCGCACTTTGTTAGTTTTGCCACTGCTGTCGGTACTTTGTGGTACCACAACAATTGGTGAGTACCACTCTGTTGGGCCATCAACTTTTGATATCACGCCAAACTTTTCCATTCTCTCGAGTTCCTCTTTCAATGTATTCATTAGTGGTAGTGGAATTCTTCTTGGAGAACTTATAGAATAAAAGGTTGTGCATTTTGCTTCAAAGTTACACAATATGGTTGAATTTTCATTAACCCCAAACCTTCAAACAAATGGGGATAATCCTCTGAAGGTATCAGATTATCTCCACTGTTTACTGCATTCGCTGTATCAATGAAACTACAACCAAGTATTTTAGATTTTTCAATAGCCGGTCTACCTAAAAGTGGTATTAACTCTTATTTTCCCAGTGTATTTATCCAAAACAATCAAACTGCTTTTACACGGACCAAACAAATTGTGCCCACAGTTACTAATTGCAATGTTACATTTATCTGCAACACTCTTGGGAATACAGTTGACATCTGCTCCAGTATCCAACTTGAACGTAACAGTTTTGGTATTTATCTGCACATCGGCTGTCCAGCCCTTACCAAACCTGTCTTTTGTAATTTCACCCAAAGGAAAATCCAATTTTTTAGACTCGTCATCCCAATGTTTATAAGCCTCTTGTGTGACTTCTCGCACATTTCTTGGGTCTCTATGTCTATGCTGATTCTTTCTATTGAAGCTAATTGTGTTATTCTCCCTAGCTTGTTTTCGCGACTTGTGGCACATGGACGAAAAATTTCACAATTATAACAATCTGCATCCTTAGCAGGACAATTGACTTTCGTATGTTGTGTAGACTTTCCACACCATTTGCACTTATAAATCTGATTTCCTGAATTATAGGAATTATTTGACTTTTTTGTCATCTTATTCCTCACTGCATCTACTTTTGAACCAACAGTTTCAAAATTTTATTGCATTTGAGCAATTAACAGCTTCCTGATGGCGAACAGTTTCCATAGCTTTGGAAAGGGTTAAATTAGAATTAAGCTGCAATTTTTCTGATAGTCTGCTATCTCGCAGGCCAACCACTATTCTATCCCGCAACATTTCGTCTTTTAATGCTCCGCATTCACAGTGTTCAATCAATGTGTACAGTGCCGTTATAAATGGGTCATCAGATTCACCCTCCTCTTGTTTACGAGTATTACATTTTGCACGCTCAAATATGACATTCCTTCGAATTATGAAGTGACTTTCAAATTTAGCTTTGACTGTGTCCCATATCGAGTTTTATCCTCATCCTCACCGAACACGAAAGAAGATAGGATACCATCCGCACAGTCGCCCATCGTGTACACTAACGTACTAATTTGACGTTGCTCAGACTCCTTAGCCAAGCCCGAGGCTTCCCTGAATCTCTCAAACCGACGTATCCACTTGGGCCACTCCTTTGGCTGGTGGAAACTGAACAGTTCTGTAGGTGCAATCTGGTAAGTATTACTCATGCCTGTTGTTTTTGTATGCAACACTATGATAGGGTTAATAACACAGTCCCACGACAGAGCCGTCTTAGCTGTGGTCCACTTCTGACACCATGTCGTGTTATTATCTTGTGACAATAACTGTGTTGGGCAACAGGTTAAGAAAGACAGAACTCCAGTCCATGTGTGTTTATTACGACTATATGACTCAAACTGTGTACAGAGGAAATACTGGTTGTCTAATATATTTCTTATCAGTTATAATATCTCAGACTCAAGGATTGAAGACTATTATAATCCCTGATGGGTACGGGTGTGGGATGGGAAAATCTCACCCTCGGGACGAGATATTTGGTCCAGACACTCGGCAGCCGAGTGTCTGGACCAAATATCTTGTCCCGAGGGTGAGATTTTCCCATCCCACACCCGTACCCATCAGGGATTATTTTTCTCCCCCCACCATACAGCGGTAACGTTAGCCAGAGGTAATCGACGGTCATGTGCTGATATAATCAACTCATTTGGTATTCGTTGTTTTGAAAAACTAATGACACGATCGGAAAGAACATGGAAAAGTTACGTATATACCAAAGGTATATACCACGAAATCAAATAGGAACGGTGGCATCTTGGGGTTTAAAGAGTTTTAGAGCATCAAACTTTGATCACACGGCATTCTGATGTCGTCAATATGAATTAGTTGGTAGCAAAAAACTGATACGATACGCATAACATCATCATAACGTTATGAATGTATAACGTCACGTGGGTGGGGTGGGATACATCTGTCTCTCCCTGCTATCTCACCCTGGACAGACGTATGCTACACATGCAGTGGGGGGGGGGGGGGGGGGAGAAATATGTAACTAAGTGTAACTTACGCTACAATGAACCAGAATTTATTTAGCGTGCACGGTTGATCATCACCCTCAGAAGAAAGAACAAAAACTCCCGATACATTCATTATCCTCTAGTTGTGTGAGGGTGGGATGGGAAAATCTCAACCGAGGGGAAATATATTTGATCCAGACTCGAAGCTTGCCGAGTGTGTGGGTCAAATATCTTTATCAGGTAGTGATATTTTCCCCATCCCACACCACCATTTGGGTGTGTTTTTTCTCCATCCGTACCCACGTGATGTCAAAATGATGCTTAGGCCCGGAAGAGTGGGAGGGACAGTGTAGCCGTCTCACAGAGACTACTTGTTAGCAGCACCGAATAAAATGTACAAGGCCCACTAGGTAGAATTTATTAAGAGTAAAATTTCATTTTGCCACTTTTAGCTTTTGTAAGCTTGAAGGGAGATAATCGCTCCACTAGGCCATGCAAGGAAAGCGATTTTTAGCCCTCATGCATTTTTAAGAAAACCAGGCGTGGATAAAAAGTGAGATTTCCACCATCCCACCCACATCATTCGGGTGTGCCTTTTCTCCCTCCATTACCAGGTGATGTAGTCGAAATCAATATACAAATCTCGATAAACAGGTCTGGCATTTTCAGAAGACCTATTTATTCACGCGACTACTGCTCGCCTTAAAAAAATAAAGGAGGGTGAAAACGAGCCCTCCTGTGCTCAGAATAAAATACTAACCATAACAACCTATTCCTGGAATCAACATCTTTTCTGATTCCTGCTATGTTAGTGGTATCTGTAAGACGGTGACACTGCCCCTCCCACACCTCCGAGACTTGGCCCTTGGGAGTGGGAGTGACAGTGTAGCCGTCTCACAGACTCTACTTGTTAGCAGCACCGAATAAAATGTACAAAACCCACTCGGCAGAGTTTATTAATAGTAAAACTTCATTTTTCCACTTTTAGCTTTTGTTAGCTTGAGAGAGCTAATCGCTCCCCTAGGCCTTGCAAGGGGAACGATTTTTAGCCCTCATGCATATTTAAGAATACCAGGCCTGGATAAAAATTTACTGTTCTCGCGATTGATCGTAGACATAAAATGAATTGAATATTCGAAAAGGGCATCGGAAATTCCCGCATATACCAAAGGTATATACCCCGAAAACGAGCATTAGCTCACGTCAGCGATGGGTTAACATATTGAAGCGTGTTGAAACAGCTGACATTCGCTTCAAAGCACAAGTTCGGGCGACTCCAGGATGGTAATACCAATATAGATTGAGCGGGAATGTACCAGCTCGGTCGTAATTTTCCAGAAAATACGACATGTGCAACATTATATCGTCGTGTCCTTTTACGCAACGGAGTTAATTGTAAACTGTCGATTCTTTCACCGAAATGTGATTTAAGAGCACTGCCAACATGTACAGTACATGGAGAGTGTATTATCACTAAATCACCCGCAGAGTGGAGATTCCACCCGATGAATAATTGCAAATTTGTTGCAAGGCATAACCAGCATCAGCAAAGTTTCAGCCAATGGACCTCCGGGTTAAACCCGGAGGTCCATTGGCTGAAACATTGCTTGTGTTTTTTGTCGATATGTACAAAATTAGAAAGTTATACCTTGGGTGATAACTCCACTCCGCGGGTGATTTAGTTACAATCCACTCTCCACGTACTGTAGTTAATAGATCATATGACAAAACGGATCTCCAATTCGTTCTGTTTAATATATGGAAGTTGTAAACATTGTTTACTATTGGATTTGAGCTCTGCCAAACCTCGGTTCTAAATGAATTAAGAGAACTCGATTTAAAAATTCCATATTAAATGGGAATTTGTGTGGGATCCAGAATTTCTTTTCTGAAACGTAGTTTGAATCACAAACTCATCCTGAATGCTTTTGTTTTAAAACACCGCTGGAACTGCTGAGTTAAAAAACACCTTTAACGAGCTGACCTGTAAATGCACTATTTATCAGGGCACCTAATAACCAACATGTGTGTTCCGAGTTTGGATACTGTCGCTTTAACGATTGCTGAGATTTTTTTCAGATACTCGTACATACAAACACGCGCACGAACAGGTAGAACGTGAACACCGTCCGCTTTTTTGTTCCAACTTATTCATATCGACTTTGGTCATGTCATTTTTTTTCGCAGTCTTTTGTAGTAATTCTGGTAATTTTCTCAGAACTAGGGTTTAATCCCGGGAACGGGAATTTTATGGTTCTCAGTTTGAAACGTCAGTCACGACACCGGAATTTTCCTGTTGTTGTTTTTAAATATAAGTGCCGATACGCGGGGAATTCATAAGACAGAGACGGGAATCAAAGGTTGCGTTCCGCAACCTTTGATACCCACTTCTAGTCTATGAATTCCCCGGGCATTAGCAGTCATCTTCAGAACCGATAACCGGGAAACTCCTGTTTGCGAGATTAAACTATAGTTCCAACGGCGAAGATGACCCCGGAAGAAACTGACATTCGAGTGATCTCATAAACTATAATACGCAATCATTGATACCATGGTTTTTGAATTTAGCGGATATCGTTATTGACTTTCAGAACCTGGAGCCGCAGAGACAAGCAATTTCCGTTCCCGGGATTCAACCTTACTCGGCGCGCTTCTGTAACTGTCATAATGCCTTTGATTTCATGTGCCATTACTTAACAATTTGTCGAATATCTCATAAGTGATTCACGTGAAACGTACATCAACTGATCCTGTGTTGTCTGCTGGGATATCTGGGGGTATATAGAGATACAAACATTCGAACAGACACTGATTGTTATTCTCCCAGTCAAAAGCTGATCGGTTTAGAACTGGATTGCTGGAACGTCTCTCCCCCCTTCAACAAAGTGTCATGTCAGTTAAGACAGTAACTCTTCCCATTGGTAACGGATGATGACGTGAAACCTCTTATGTACACGTAGCCTCGTCGTAACATATTTCACTTCATCAAACAGCATGGTATTTACCTGACACGAAAACTTGAAACATAATACCAACTTTCCAATATCGGCGATTGCATTCAATTGGGCCAGATTCGAAATCATCAACATCATTCGAAACAACTCGAATCCCAGTGACAATTCGATTTCAAACTATTATCGACTTTCTGAAAATGACACATCATCCAGCATTTTTCTTCTGTGGAACTAGACTGACGGTACCCAATCTAACTGGGTGCGATAGCGGAGATCGCGCTACGTCTGGTTTGCACAATTTATCGCTCCTTGGATGGAACAAGTCTGTAGCATTGCAGATGGGTCTTGTTCTACACAAGGGACGATATGTTGCTTTTCGACGATCCATCATGGTTGTGATCCATTCAAAGTGACACCTTCTAGTTTAAATGTCACCGAGTCAGAACCCTTTCCTACACGGTTGTAATATTAATGGAAGTACATTGAACATCGGGTCCACGAACTGGCCTATACAGACATTTCTACAAGGAATACCATTGACTGGCATATGAATAAATTGCTCCCTTCAGAAACAAGAGACCGTTTCATGTACTCATACTTGTTGTTTGATGGTGCGATGTAGCCCAGTACGCATATTGACACTAGATTCACATTTGTGATCGAATGTTCTAGAACGACGGCCACAGTATCCTTGCAATTGGAATGTGGATTCGATTCGAAATTCGATTTGGCTTGGAACCTTTCGCCTGATTCGTTTCGAGATTCGATTTGAAGGAGAAATCGAGATTCGGCGGAACCTAATTGTACACATCGTCCTCATATTCTTTTTCGCAAACATCAAAGTATATTCGTCAAAACGCGATCGGTGTCAGAATTTTGGAACCTTGGAGAAGAGAAAAATTTTAAATATTTTGATGAGAATTGTCAATTTAACCCTTTACCCAACGCAGACGATATCAAAATTTATTATTTTTAATATAATTTTTCAAAAAATTTCAACAAAACCATATCATGTGACCCCCCCCCCCCCCCCATTGGGACGAGCTCAATGAGCTCGTTCCAATGAGGGGTCACATGATATGGTTTTGTTGAAATATTTTGAAAAATTTAATTTTTTCAACTGCTCAATTTGCATATTACGCGGGCGGATGCGGGCGATTCGTTAGGTAAAGGGTTAAAGCTCCCCCACACTTTTCTATATGAGTCCAATGAGCGTCCCAGATATACAGTTGTATAGAGATACGTGCACTCATTCAAACTGGTGTGTGCTAAGTGATGGTGTTTCGCCTGGACGTAAAGCACTTTGTGCATGTTCAAGAATGTCGCTGTAGCTGTCACTCTCTAAAAGCAATCGGGTTAAAAATTAACCAAAATCAACTTGGTTTTATATTTTTTATTTAATCTAATTTGTTTTACAAGGACTGGAGAACAAGTTATGCAACTTATATTAATGCCTCTATTCGGCACAATTGCGCAGGTGTGTGGAATGACCTTCGTAGCACCAACTTCGTGGCCTCGCTCTTCTCGAATACTACGAAGGGATCTTTAGCCTGCACGGAGTGTGTCTCTCTTCGAACTCAGGACAGCAATTTTACACTCCACCCGATAGGACGGTACGTTGTGACAGCATCAACTCCACAATTGCTGCTGATAGAGAGTGTTCGGACACTTTGAGAACTTCCCCCGACCGGAGATCGATTTTAAACTAAATATATGTGTCTGTTCCAGTTCATTAAAAATTGTCATTTACTTCTTTGTGCTTTACTTCTTTCTTCTTGAATGTCTGCTATTTCGCAGTGGTCGGTCCGATCTCACCAGTAATCTTCATTCCATCATGTCGGGCATTTATGACATGGACATTCAGGAATTGGCGAAAATATTAATAGGTTCTTTTGTTCTTGATGTCGCAAGATTATAGGGGTTAAATTGATGTTCGAAATGATGGAGGAACATTTATGTTCTTATCAGTGCTCAGCCGACAGCCAGTGACTGTCGTCTGAACCCCAACTCGAACGTAAACCTTGCCACCTTATCAATGCCCTGTCCGCTTGGGACTCTTTGGATTCCTGAAGGTGCCTGTGGCTTACAACGCCAAAGGGTGATCAACGATAACTCACTGAAAAGATTGTTTATTTACATGTACGAAGAAATAAAATATGAAACAAATTACTCACAAAATTATCCATAACAATGCACTAATTACGCGGATAATAGTTTATTCTTTAGACCCCTCGACGTCTCCCACAGCTAGCTCTGTCCGCTGGATCAACCTCACATCATCTTCATTTTCTCGCCATTTCTGATACATACAAAGTGTCTATTCACTTCTCGTTGCTTCCTCCTCGCCGGGTTAACTTCACAGTCATTCGGACTTAACACATATAATGTTCTGTTTGTGTGACTCTATCAGCGTTCTCACAGTTCAATCACAATTCAATCGGCCTACCACAGTTCACGATCACTTTGCGCCTTGCCTGGCTCTCACGGGGTTAAGTTATTCTTCGCCTTCAGATAGATACTTAACAAAGTTTACATAAAAAATATTCTGCAAAGTGTCCTCAACATCACCAATTCTCGCACCGCCTAAAACTATTTTATCTCGCGAGCTATTCAAGCGCTTACTCAGGCTCTTAATACGGTTTATAGGCCTCAACGTTACAGCTTTTACTTCTTTGGCTACTATGCCACTACGGTTCGCAACCGTTAACAACGTTAACAGACTACTATCGGTTCCTTACAGCACTCACAGTGTTACGACAATACGCGGACTTTCAATCTCGGTGCCTATGACCCTCGACGGCCAAGGCTACACTCGGACCTTCTCTTAGTGCCCTCAGGCCTACTGCCCCTCTGAATTCTACTTCACTCTTTATACAGTCGGAACGTTTAAACATATTAATTCTGATTTAACGAGTGCTTTGTAAAACTAAATGTATGTGTTTGTTCCAGTTCATTAAAAAATTGTCAATTACTTCCTTGTGCTAAATTGATAGGTTATCGTCGAGCTCGTTCCAATGAGGGGTCATAACCTTTGTTTTTGAGACAAACAATGAAAAAATAATGAAAATTAATTGGCGATTTTTTAAGAATAGCGCTGGCCAGTTTTGGCCATTGCGTTGGGTTATCGAATCCTTAAAAACAGAACTGGAAGAGATAAGAAAATCCAAATTAGACGGTATGTTTATCAGGCCAAGGGCTCAGTGGTGAAAAACCAAGTAAATATTTTCTTCAGTATAATAATAACAATAAGAGTAATAATAATAATAATAATAAAATTAAAAATATTTGTTTACCTAAATTAAGTGACAGTACCTCGAAGCAGTTGGAAGGAAAAATTACTTACAAAGAAGCACTCACTTATTTGAAGACAACGAAAAATAGCAAAAATCCTGGGTCAGATGGGTTTACTGTAGAGTTTTTAAATTTTTTGTTTGGAATGATATAGGGAAATACTTAGTTCGATCGCTATACTACGGTCTTGAAAATAAACTTCTTTCAATAACACAGGGACAGAGAGTCATAACTTTACTACCCAAAACTGGAAAACCTCGACAGTTTATTAAAAAATGGAGACCGAACTCTCTGTTGAATGTAACGTATAAGATATTATCGGGGGTACTTGGCGGAACGCCTGAAATATATTCTACCATCAGTAATTAACGAGGATCAAAAGGGATTTATCAAAAGGAGGAGGTACATTGGGGAGGATATTAGACTAGTGGCAGATATATTACATATTACCAGAGAGGGTAATATTCCCGGCCTCCTTCTACTAAATGACTTTGAAAAGGCATTCGATTCTGTATCCTGGACTATTATCAACGATGTTCTCCACGCGTTCAATTTCGGATATAATTTTATAAGTTTTATATCTTCCATCTACTCGAACATTTCATCGTGTTTGCACGTCAATGGGGAACTGTCTGAATTTATTACCATACAGAGGGGTTGCAGATCGGGGGATCCTATATCACCCTACCTATTCCTCTTATGCTCGGAAATCTTAGGAACAATGATAAGATCGTCAGACAAAATAAAAGGAATTTTCATTGGCAATACCGAAATTATGATTTAGCACTATGCCGATGACACATCCCTCTTTCTGGCCTGTTCACCCCGATCACTTGACAGTACAATGAACATACTTAAAACATTTGAGGTGATGTCAGGTCTTAAAATTAATTATGACAAGACAGAAGCGGTATGGATAGGTAGTAAAAAGACTGTACGGAAAGGATAAGCGACAGGTGGAAACTGCACTGGAACCTAACTCATTTCAAACTTCTGGGAATAGATTTCTACGACAATATCGAGTTGATGGTAATCAATAACTACAATAAAAAAATAACAGACATTAAGAGGCTTCTAAATAACTGGTCGAAGCGGAACCTGACACTTCTCGGTAGAGTAACAGTAGTTAGATCCCTGGCCATTTCGAAGTTAGTCTACCTTTTCCTCACACTTCCGAACCCCCCAGATAACTTGATGAAATATTTAAATAAATTATTTTTTTAATTTTATTTGGCAGGTAGTGGATAAAATTAAAATTTACTCACAGTGCGGTGTAAAAATGATCGATATTCAGGCATTTGTAAACTACATGAAAATATCATGGGTAAGAAGACTAATAACCAAAACATCAACCTGGACAACCGTTGCTAATAGATACTGTTCACTTCCCAATAAACGATGGTATTTGTCTAGTTCGATATATTAGAAAAATGTCCAGTCTAATATTTCGTCCCCTGTTTGGAAAGAAGTGGTAAAAGCATGGTCATGTTATACTGAAAAATCACAACCCGTTTCTAGAACCGATTTATATAACACATATTTATGGAACAATAACTATATTAAAATAAACAAAAAAGAAGTACACTATAACAATTGGGAAAATCAGGGAGTAATATTCATCAATGATATACTTGACACAGATGGGATGATATTGTCATTCGAATAGTTCAGGTTTAAATTAAATATTAACACAGACTTTGTCACCTTTATTGGAATCAGACGTGCAGTTTCCATCTACAGTTAAAACTAGAAGTCCTGTCACGAAATGTGCGCTTATCTTGACTTAATTGCGCGTAGGAACTGCGCGCAATTGCCATATCGAACTACATCCAAAGCACGACAGGTTCTCCTGGTTACTCATAGCAAACACAGGCAATGTTTCTGCCAATGGACCTCCGGGTTACCCGGAGGTCCATTGGCTGAAACATTGCTTGTGCACAGGCCATATGTACATAATTTTATAGCTTTACTATGGTTATAACGCGTAGATTAACGCGCAGACGTACTATTTGTGCGCACATCAGGACAGGACTTCTAGATTTAACTGTATCTCAAAACAACTCCCCCCAACCAATTCGTTAAACCCTTCCCAAATCCAATCCAACCATACCAGCTATTAGACACTTTAAATAATCCCAGGGAAATATATCGGAAATTTATTCACAAGCCGCCAGTCACCGTACACAGACGGAAATGGGAAACCGACGTACAGTGCCGACTGGAAAACGGTCGATGGTATTTAGCTCTTTTGAACCCATTCCGATGCACTACAGAAACCAAATACAGATGGTTTCAGTATCGCATCAATACAAGAATATTAGGAACAAATGTGCTGCTTAAAAATGTGGAATCTCCTCCACAGATCTATGTACGTTCTGCCTGTTAAACTCAGAAACTTTAATCCATCTTTTCTGCAAATGTCCCCACATACAGTCTTTCTGGCGAGATTTTACATACTGGATCACCACCAATTCTGAATTCCCACTGAACCTCTCACAAGAAACTATACGTTTCGGTATTCCACTTCTAGATCCAATTTCAGAAATACTTAATTTTTTAATTATATTTGCCAAATTCCATATTTATAGAGCAAAAATTCAGAAATTTTTACCCAACTTCAATACATATACGACTGAAATACGTGTGCAATACTACGTCGAAAGAGTGGCATATTACCAACAGCATGATTCGGGGAAATTCGAAAAGCGCTGGGGCGCTTTTGATTGTAGTATCAAAGACAACAATTCATAATTTGTATGTATGTATTTACACATGTATATATGTTTGTATATGTGTATGTGGAGATGTAAGTATATGTGTATATGTGTATGTGTGTATATATGTATACGTTCCTGACTCAGCATCTCATCTCATACAAAACTAACAAAGCCAAGTAATTTTAAATGTAGGAGAATGACTTAACAAAACCCATACTATCCTCACAGTAAAATCACCACCTTACCCAGCGTGTGTACCTTTATCTCTTTTTCTATAACACTTTCCTATCTCTCTATACGTCTTATTTCTCCTATCACTCATCTTTGGTATCTACATACTACACATATTTATATAAAATGCACTGACTTACACGTTATATATTATATATTATGCATACGTGTACATGTATGTATGTATTTAAGTATGTATATAATATATTTCTCTTTACTTGAATTAAAAAAAAATATAAAAATAATATAACCTATGTTTTTGCGAAAAAAAAAAAAAAAAAAATAGTTATTCAAGAATCCTTTTAGTAAGTCTCGTCTGCTTTTCATGTTAGGTAAAGGGTTAAATAAGTGAACTATATACTGCTACCAATAATTACTACTTATTATTACTACTTTATAGGGCGCTCCTTGGGTTATTAAAATGATCTGAGGTGGACGATAAGACCCAATAACAGCCCGCAAAATAGCGTTAATAATGAAAACGGCCCGCTGGCCCAGAATTGTGGGTAATTTATGTTTCGGAAAAATGACACTAATGTGCTCGAAATTTTGTTGTCCATTTATTCCAACAAAACGGATTAATCCATGATTTATTTCGGATTATTAACTTCATTTAGGATTAAAAAGTGGTGGTGAATATTGATACGATAAATAATCTCATTTTGTAAATAACGGTCTGAGTTTGTAGTTAAAGCGCTTCAGCCAAATTCCAGCAATCCTATTTTCGAGTCATCCAAATAAATTGTACTCAACTTTGAACTTTGACCTTTGTTTGTAAATAAACAGACGACAATCCGATTTTTCTATTTCTAAATCAAAAATGTCTCAGTGGCTTGAAATGGCGTTCTTCTATTTTCTAAATCAAGAATGTCTGCAGTGGTTTGAAATGGCGTTCTTTGGTAAGTGGTAATAATAGTAATAACATATTCCTTTTCGGGCGTCATGGTACATTAACGGCCCTCGAAAAATGATTAACAGCCCTCGGGACCATTAACGTCCCTCGACTTCGTCTCGGGCCTTTAAGTGGCCCTCGGGCTGTTAATCATTTTTTTCTAGGGCCGTTAATGAACCATAACGCGATCAAAAGTACATGTTATTGTTATATTAATGACTTCATTGACACATGAAGTCAGTTTGCATTATATTCTAGAGTGCAGTTGACACATCTTAAAGGCTTCACATTCTATCCACGTGCTTCATATTATCTTTGTATTTCGTGTGATGGATTTGACTTGTTACAATTTATGGGAGAGAGCCCACAGACACACATGGGCGGTCTGGTTTTCCTCACCGTTTGTTTCGCAGAAAATAAATAATAAGAAATAAAATCCCCCTTCTGTCCCAATTTAAAATAAATTCAGATGATAATCTAGGAATTGACTTTTTATGGCCTTATGTCTGTATATTGTAATGAAACCGTTATTAATGAAGTTTCTTCGTCTAATTTATTGTACTTATTAGAACTATAGGCTATAACAGGAATCCGTCTTAACCCTTTACCAAACGCGAATGGCAGACGACACTTGCAAACATAATTCTTGAATTGTTTTTCATTTTTTGCTGCAAAAATATAGCTCATCGAGCTCGTTCCCATGAGGGGTAATAAACTATGTTTTTGCAGCAACAAATGAAAAAAATTAAGAGAATTAAATGGTACTTTGTGTGAATAGCTCTGGCCGGGGACTGGCCGTTACATTAGGTAAAGGGTTAAACTTCCACCACAAGTGTTGTTTTATCAACCAACATGCATCACTGATTCCTACTTAGAAAATCGAGAGCACCACCCCCACCCCCACCCCACCCCCACACTCTGTGCACTAATGAATTTAAACTCATTTTTCCTCTGACATTGTCTATTGACTTATTGTCTGAAAACTCCAGATTTGAACAGAATCAGAACATTTATCAAGTTGAAAGGTTTGGTTGTTCTTGCATCAATGGTGGACGAGCTATCGTGCAGATATGCATATTAACAAACAAACATTCACACAGTTTCATACTCCTTAAAATATTGAAGATGTTTTACTTAGAACACCGCCGTAAAAGGCATAAATATCAACATTCTTCTGTGCGTTCCCTTGACTTTGACCTTTGATATATTTATCTGCAAATGAAGAATTAGTCTGAGCCAGGTCTAATCGCGGGAACGGGAATTACCGGGTTCCCGGTTCCGAAAGCCGGCCCCGATACCCGGGAAATCTACAGCACGGAACCGGGTATGAAGCGTGGAACTGTTTGCGTACTGAAGTTTTCTGAATTGAAACTTTGTAGAATTTCGTCAGCCCTTCCACGCCTGAAATTTTTACAGTCCTGATTGCTGACGACCCATTTTCAACAAATCACTGCAGCTCTCAACCAATTATGGAGGACACCACCAGCACCACCACTACCCTCCTTTTCAACAGCAAGATCCTCTTCACCCGCTTCAAAGCTCAAACTCGTCTTCATTTTCAGAATTACTCATATCACTGTTCACTACCTCCTCCAACATTAACACCCTCTTCACTGTCGTCACCAGTCTCCTCTACTTCAAGCAGTGGGGATGCTGACATCAGTGAAGAAGAGGGTGTTGATGCTGGAGAAGGTAGAGGTGATAATGCGAGTTATTCTGAAAATAAAGACGAGATTGAAGCGGTTTGGGGTTCTTATTCTTATCTTAGGAAAATAACTTTTTCCGTTTGGAGATGGGAGATTGCCAGTGAAATATGATCATTATCATTAAAATAAATGCGTAATGTTACCCTCGTAAATTTGCTTGATATTACCCGGGAAATTTCCCGGTTTCCGGTTCTGAGAGTAATTTCGTTCCCATCCCCGGTTCCTAGAAAACCAGGGAATATATTAACTCCTAGTCTGAACCCCTTTGCACCAACTCACCATAAACTCCCATTCAAAGCGGTAGCTTCTAGTTTAAATGTCACTGGATCAGTTCATTGAACATCGCTTACATGCACTGGCCATGCAGTCATCTCTGTCGTCAACATGTTGTTCTGTGTGTAACAATCTGTTTACATATGTGACTGTCCCTAAATCCCGATAAATTCTGTCTTTTTATTGGTCAGAATGCCTTTGACAAATAGCCATGGCAAACGGTGCACCCAACATTCGACGTATATGAGAGCATGCAACATCCAGGGTATATGGGCACGCGAAACATCGGGGGTGCATGGTTTAAATGAAACCTTTTCGCTTCCACTGGCCTCGATATAAAAATCGAACCCAATAGTCACAAATGTTATCCGATTTCCGACAATTCGATCATATTTTGCCGTTATAAATTAAATAGTCGAATAATTGAAATGAAACAACTTGAGAAAAATAAAATAAGAGCAAATATCGTCCCCTGAGTACCAATGTGTTTTATGTGCCAGTAGGTACATAGAACACATTGAAACTCAGGGGACGATATGTCAATAAAATATTATGACTCGTTTTCCTAACTACCCAAGGGACGTAACTCTATCTGTTGTCTTCTGCGTTTATAAAACAAAACAATTATTCACGATTTTGGTCCAAGTGACTGTAGAGCGTGAGAAATGCGTCCACAAATTTATTTCCACTATGTTTGTATTATGTTTCAAACTGGACAAAAACGTTATCTCCGCCAACATGCATGGAATATGGAGATTTCATACCTGGATGTCTCATTTAAACACCTCGCCTGCGGCTCGGTGTTTAAAAACAAACTTCCAGGTATTAAATATCCATATACTATACATGTTGGCGGAGATAACTTATAATGCCCGACAAAAGTAAAGTCGTACAATTGGCACGCGTCTTTGGTACTAAGGTGTTCGAAACAATTACTCAGTTACATATTAATACGTCAAGATCACGGGACGAATAAGTCAACATGTAGACATGTAAAACAGTTTCGGCAGCGTTTTCGAACACAATCATCTTCAGAGTTTTAGGTGTGGATTAAAACAATGCCTAATAGTTCAAACAAAGGGAGTCGACTGATTGTATCGAGTTTAATATCGTTATAATTATTTTTCAAAATGAAACACTATGTGCTGGCTCTTTTGTTTTAAGTTGATTTGTTTTACGAAAAATGGTTAACAAGTTTTGTAATTTAGATCAACGCCTCTCCCTGGCCCAGTGGTGCAGATATGTGGGATGACCTTCGTAGCGGTCATTTCGGGGCCTCCCTGTTCTGAAATACTTCGAGGGGATCTCACGCCTGCATGGAGTGCGTCTCTATCCGCACACCGAGCAGACAGTTCACGTTCCCATCCGACAGGACGGTACGCTGTGACAGCATCAACTCCACGATTGATGCCGACAGAGAGTGTTCGGATACCTCGAGAACTTTCCTCGACCGAGGATCGTTCCCGGAACCTCTGACATGAGAGACCAGCTCAAGTATCAACTTAGCCTCCACTCGCGGTTGTTCTTCACTGAGGGCTCCAGTTCTTTACTAATTGTTCTGTTGCTTTTCTCACTTTTTGCAATCTCTCCATTGGATGGGTTTCGTTCACCTTCGTGTTTATTGTTTTCATTCCGCTTTCTGCCAGTAGCACACGCTGCAGTCTGTGCTTAACAATGCAGTAAAACGAAACATGCGACGAACAATCATTCCAAAACATCAAAACATGATGCATTCTTCTCAGCCATTAATTTACGATTAATATAATATTAACTACACTTCATTGAATAAAAACATTCTTGGCATTTGCAAGATGGCATGAACCTGCAGTTCTGTTTCCAAGGATAATGCATCGTCGAAACATGTTTGTTATTGTTGAAAACGTTATTAACGTTGTTGCAACGAAGCGAGCATCCAGGCATTTCATCGGCCTTTGGGCTTTACATAACCCTTTAACCAACGTAACGGCAAAAACCGGCCAGAGCTATTCTCAAAAATCGCCAATTAATTTTCATTATTTTTTCCATTTTTGTCTCAAAAACATAGGTTATGACCACTCGTTGGAACGAGCTCGTTCCAACGAGGGGTCATAACCTATGTTTTTGAGACAAAAAATGAGTTATTCATGAATTTATTTTTTGCAAGTGTCGTCTGCTTGTCATGTTAGGGAAAGGGTTAAAGATATCGAACTCGAATGATATATATAACACGTCTGTACTGCGAGTTGGAACGCAGGACTAAGGAGTGTGTGTGTGTGGGGGGGGGGGGGGGGGCAGATGTAAATATAACCTTTCGGCTCTTTCTAATTTTAATGCCTTTTCTGAATAGCGTTTCAGCACAGCGCGTGTTGTAAATTTAGACAGTGTCAGCGGCATTACGTGACACGGTTAGAAGATATTGCCTACTCCTCTGTAGTTTCAGAAATCTCTGCACTTTAGAATAATTATTTATATCCGTACGTAATACTCGTGTCATGCGTACCACAACTGCTCTCTAAAATCAGCTGGGTTAAAAATTAACCTTAAGTCAACTGGGTTGAGTGAATATTCACTCAACCCAGTTGATTTGGGTTGATTTTTATCCCAACTGATTTTAGAGTGTCTGTTTCCATGCTTTATTTTTTAATTTAGTTATTCAGCGGTTGGCGCTCAATATTTAAAGCAAAACCACTTAGCACTGATTACTGATCAATTCGATTAGAGAAGTGAAACGAACTTTTAATTTTTACACGTCAAACTGCTTTCCGGTATTTAACATAACAAGTATTTACTTTGTTTTAAAGCACATTAGATTCCGCTCCACAATTTTCCAGACATTTCCAACAATGACATGTCGAAAGTGCAAGTATTGTCATACGTAGTTACCTAAGCTACAACATATATTACGTTTTATAAACCCACTAATAAACAAACTCCATGTGTGAGGAATAACCCACTGTCAAATGAAAGACTTTGGCCGGGAAAAATGTCATGTACGAAAGCCAAAACCAGACATTTTTAGCCAAAGAGAAGCCGCAAAAGCAGAATGTTGCCACTGCCGCGCCTTCCTACCCCTGAAGCATATTTCCACCTGTTTTGAAATTTTTTTGAAAAGTAAATTATGTTTGTTTCGCGTTTTTGGGGCTCTAGGCCACGGAACACCTTCATCTAAAAATAACATCTAAAATGGCAAATTTTCCGAAGCTCCTGTAAGAAATCCTGCATCCGCTACGGCAATCTCAAGACCCTTTTCGGCGTGTGTCATCTAATGTTTGTTGTATTGCTAGCATCCAACACGCAGATCGCCCCTAATCCAAGAGAAGCTGGGCAATTGTGCTTATATAAAATACCATGTGCTACACGCGATTTTATCGCTTTTAATTTTGAATATAGAACTAAAGTATACTGACGGAAAAAAGAAACGCAAGTTCAGTTTTCGTAAAATATTTATTTTATCCTTACACCAAATGTAGTAACATTTGACACATAGCTACCTTAGTGTAATGCCTAAAGAGTCTTTGTTTAAGACTCAGTTAGCCATGACCACGTGCGACGCTGCATGCTTTCAACAGATGTTTCTACAATGCGTGCATCCGGGGCTCTCCCACGTGCCATGGTCTTGAGAAACATATCAAATCGAAGTTTTGAACAGTACACATCGATTGCACAACATTTCGTTCCAACTCGATTGAAAAGCACAATACTGCGATAGTCCGAAGTTGATAGGGGTAGGACTATTGCTCTAATTATGCGAGGCCAGTCGCAACGTCTCGTCGTCGTGCAATTTGGGCTCCACGAGTCAACGATAGCTCATTTAGTTAGGCGTCTCAGAGCCACAGGAAGATTAGCTGCCAGTCCCAGGAGCCATGTCAAGATTTTGGCATACCTCTCTCACACCCCCATACCCGATTTCAAACGGCGACGGAGACGGCGAGTCAAGTTTTAGGCACTCATGATCGCCGTGTGTGTCCAGGAACAGTTAGGAATCGGCTGCGTAAGTTCAATATAAGGCCACGACGTCCCTAAGTTGGTCCACAACTTACACCCAAGCGACGTCAAGGTCGACTGCAATGACTGCGAGCACATGCACCAAATCGATTTCTCTTGGTCCACTGGAGACGTGTGTTATTCGTTGACGAGTCTCGGTCCTCACTTTATAGGTCAGATGTACGATAGCGTTTGCCGTCGAGGTGAGCGATATTCGAACGCGTACGTTAAAGAAAACGACAGATCCGGGGGATGGTCTGTTATGGTTTGGGGGGATTTCTGATCGCATGAAAATTACTCTCGTCAGTCGTAGGATATCGGGATCAGGTCCTCATGCCTCGCGTGCTTCCACTTATCCATGCGCGTAAGCTTAGGTTGCAGAAGGATAACGCGAGGCCGCACGTTGCCAGGGTTTGTCATGACTTCCTCAACACCAAAACAATGTCCCAGTTCTCGGCTGGCCACCATACAGTCCAGATTTGTTCCCGATCGAGCATTTGTGGAACGAGCTGGACAGGACAACCAAACAACGTCGCCCAGCTCACGTAGGCCCTTCTTCATGAGTGGAATAGCATTTCATTACAATGACGAACTTAGTGTGCTTGAAATAATGTTTTGCTGCGTTGAAGTCAATTTATATCAAAAAATGATATACATGTTTCGAATCCTGACTTTTGGCCGTTTCGTTCCCAAAGTTTTGGACTTTTCGCACAAACCAAATGAGGATTCGCACCCCGGGAGCTTCTTACCTTTGGCGTTTTGTATGCATTTGATGTTTCGTACCCTGACTAATGATCGTTTCGACCCCAAAACGTTGAACATTTCGTTCCTAGCAACGAAAGCCCTTAAGGGAGATTTTGTAGCCCCCCCCCCCCCCTCCAAAACCCCCGTAGTAGAACGTTCTATACACACATGTTCCAGTCATATCCTATTAACTGAGGGTGTTTTCCCAGTCAAAGCTTCTCATTGAGGGAGTGTCCCCAGTCATAGGTTACTTACTGAGGGAGTGTTCCCAGTCATAGGTTACTCACTGAGATATGTTTCCTAGTCATAGGCTACTCACTGAGAGAGTTTTTTCGTAGCATATCTTGAAACTTCACTTATGAAGACATATAATCACGGCTTTCGCCCGCCGAAGGCGCAGGGACGGTGTGGGATAATTTGTCCTCTGCGTTTGAATGTTGTGTTTTAAATTCCACGTTAGAAGAAAGCAAATGACCCACACAATCTACAGACCTAGGTCTCAAACGCAGTGAGCTTCATAACGTAGCGTTTACAATGCTTGCAAAATTGACAGAGTTCATTGTTTTTTTTTTTCACGCAAAATCTGCGCAGGGACGAAGTTTGATCCTTTGACGCCTTGCGAGAGATTTGGGAATGTTCGTTTTGAATGTCACGTCAGATGGAAGAACTGAACTGCATTCAATGGGACTACCCAGCACGCAACACCAGAAAAAAAAACACAAATCGGGGAGAGGGTCCTCCCTCATAAAAAAAAATGTTAAACATGTGCTACCAAATAGAGTTTTCTGGAGGCTTTCGGTCATGATTGGGGGCCTGAGGAATACCAAACATGAACTGTACCGGGTAACATTATTTCTGAAGTGTTACGTCCCTACGGGGTTTCTGAGCATCCAGAAAATAATGCAAATGTGCCTTGCTTTTGATTTGAGGATCCACTTTATTTGGGGCAAGATGGCTAGTTGTTTTCATTTTTAATAGCGTTTTTAAAAAGCTCACCTGTGAATGTTTAGTTTATTACACTGGCATGGTTTAGTATTTGAAACTGGCACTCACGAAATACTTTATTCAATTGTTACCCTGGTTTCTATGTTTTTTACCTGACTGAACAGGCTTAGCAACTGATAACCCAGAACCCGTAAGAATGAATATGTGAAGTTATATTGAACCCAGTAGATATACTTATAGACGGGGCTTTTGTGGTGGGTGGTGTCTTATAAATTATTGTGGGTTTTTTTTCCAAGTTAAGAAACATGAAATGTTATTTACTATTTGTTCTCAACCCTTTGAGACTTTAATTATCTTGACGTTCAAACGTCATCGGGAATTCAGTTTCTTCAACACTTTTTTTCAAAATGCGACGTCAAACGTCGGAAAGTACAAATAACAGATATTTTTTCATATTAGTTATTATCTGCTTGAGGGCTAGCTTATTTTTGGTGGTCTGAATTTGTTATTCAAAACTTGTTTTATTACAAATTATTGGAGAGTGCCCACAGGCACTCTCCAATAATTTGTAATAAAACAAATATATACAAACAAAATATTATTTGTGTTTGACTGAATATGAAATATAAGCAAGGAAAGTGTTGTTTTTTGTTCTGGTAACCTCATTTTTTTGAAAGCCCTGATAGTGGAGTCGAGGTTGAATGGTTTCGCGCAGGGACGTTGTGGGGCAAGTCCCTTTGGACCCCCCTTAACAATTGAAGATTTGGAAGCTGCATGTCTGGGCGTGGTGAAGGTGGAGAAGGATCGGGTACTCGGCAGGTGTCTCTGGTGAGGTGGTCAAATGATGTTGTTGTGTTGACTTTTTGATGGTAATTGACTCAACCCTCGGGTGAGGACCAGAGTGAGAGGGGGTCCTCCCACAAAGGTGCTACCTCTCCCCCGGGGGCACTATGATGGTGATTTTCGGGCAAATAGAGTCTGCTACTTATGCATGTAGTCAGATGTGTAGAGGGCCATCATTGGCAAGTAAAGTCTGCCTCAGGCGGTTCGTGGTAGTTGAAGCTGTGTCGGATTTCAGGATAGCACCTGATGTTATCGTACAATCGTGGAAGAAAACAACGGCCCCTTTCGGGGACCACCCAAAGAGAAAGACCCGAACTTCCCTGGTTCGGGGGCAGGCCTGTATTGGAACCTCTTTGGCTGGGTCAAAATGCGCTCTACAGACATTTACGAAAAAGGGGTAGAGGTGGGGCGCAGGGCCAATGCTCGCCTCTCTTGAGGTGGGTGGCCACTTCTAGGAAGGGACCGAAGGATGTTTGTAGTCCGTCTTGGTTACTCTTATCCATAACGGTTATAGTTGGCATATCGGTTATTTGGGTACTGGCGATCAAAAAAGAAAGCATCTCTGTGTACCTGCTAAAAGAAGAAGGCAGAATTGGTCTCGAATAAAATATATAAAGAAAGAGAGAGGAAAAAACAACTAGTGGAGTCTAGCACTCAACCAGTAAATAAGTCTAGATAGCAGGATTATATTAGTATGTTAAGCTGCGATAACATTTGGCTCAACTGTTGTCACTGAGCACTATTCGGGAGAAAATAGGAACTTAGGTTAAAACTTTAAAAAATATAAAATTAATAACAAAACAAATGACCACCGTGACAAAGTATCAACGCGGTATTTAATTTCCTACGTCATAAGACGTACAAAGTATCAACGGGTTAACAAATATAAAAGTCGAACCTAAACCGATTGTTTTGTCCTAAAATCGAACCGAAACCGAATCTGAAAAATCAAAACCTCCCAGCTCTATGGGTCCCTATCTATTTAAAGCTGCTGGAAAAGGGGAAAATACTGAACCATCTTGTTCACATGATCTACTGACTTCACTGATTCGACATTAATGGGCTAAATTCGGGCTGGTTCTAAAGAGGTTTCTCCGACAATAGTTGAGTCACGCATGAGAGTGGCAGATTTTATGGCCCCACTCAAAATGTGATTTTTTCCTGCCGCTCAACTGGTTTGAGGCAGAATCGTTATGCTGCATTATTGAGAGGCGTAAACTTGATAAAGGGGACAAGTTCCCGTGTCCAATTTTGCTATAGGAAGAATAAAATGGATGCCTGTATTGTCTGAACAACACAACACAACTGTGAAGCTTTCTTTTGAATGTTAGAAACAAGCAGTGAATTTAATACTGTCTGTCTTATGGGGTACCGTGTGAGATACGCTGTTTCTCGCTGTTGTTGGTCATTCGGAAAATACTCAACAATCATTTCCTCGTGAACCTTTGGCTGCATTGATTTGTTTTATGGCATACAGTCTACTTTAATACTGCAGATTCAAGTTTGTTCAAAGAAAGTTTCTCGAACATAAAATGGTCGTGTTCGTAGAGGTCAAAATTAACAGATGAGCCCTCCTCTATTTTTCATTTTTTGGAAGCGATTTGCCGGTTTGACCGAAAGTTGGTATGCCGTATTGTTGGGCGACAGGAACTTGGTAGAGGAACTCAAAAAGAAAGAATCTCCTACACCCTTCCCAGAACCACACGGCTAAAAATAGAAAACAAACTTCAAATACTCTTTTTCTTAAATTCGTGGGGTAAATATTTATCTTGTTCTTCAGAGTATCTATGAGCTGGAGATTCAAACTGGAAAACATTCTTTCCGTGACTAAACAAATCAGTAAAAACCTCTCTCTCTCTCTCTCTCTCTCTCCGCTTCCACTGCTTCCATCCCCGTAGACGACGTGATCCGTATGAACGTTTAGAGATCATTTGAGAAATACCTGGTTATTAGGGCTACCACAGAAATGACCCAATCCGTTGGTATTGTCACCAGAAAGAAAAAAAAACGCTTCTGTTGGGACTAACAATTTTTCTGTTTTTCGCTGATCAGTTTTCGACATGTAGACAATGATATATTCATTAACCCTTTACCTAACGTAACGGTCAAAACCGGCCAGCGCTATTCTCAAAAATCGCCAATTAATTTTCATTATTTTTTTCATTTTTGTCTCAAAAACATAGGTTATGACCCCTCGTTGGAACGAGCTCGTCGAGCTCGTTCCAACGAGTGGTCATAACCTATGTTTTTGAGACCAAAAATGAAAAAAAAATAGTTATTCAAGAATTATTTTTGCAAGTGTCGTCTGCTTTTCAGGTTAGGTAAAGGGTTAACAGGCATCTGGAGACAATACTATAAACAAATTGTATGATTGCATTTTCCCGAATTGTATTTTCCACAAGTGAATATAAATGACGGAAATGAATCATTAGCATTCTAAAAGATATGGCAACTTGCCAAATGGTAAATTGCCACTTCTTCGAAAATACTAATGGTTCATATCAATTACTTATTACGTATACAGAAAATACAATTCTGAAAAATACAGCTGTGAGAGTTTTATAGTATTCTCCCCTGTTCGAGAAATGTTGCAGGTCGGGCGTGCATTTTTTTTAGTTTCCTTTGGGGCGGATCACCTGGGAACCAGCGAAGTCAAGATTCGATTCGTTTTCGAATCATAAGTTGCTATTCAGTTCGAATCGCAATCGGCCGCCCGAATTTCGAATCCTTTCACATGAGGAATATAGTTTGGTATCAGTCATCTGCGTTGATTCACAAACGGATAGTTCGAATGAGCTTTCATAACGCTGAAAATAAAGACTGAGTGAAATTTCTCTTAGACTAACATAAATAGCATATGGACTCATTCCACCACATATGCTAATCCCAGTCTCACTAATCACAACTGCTGTTGCAAACAAATTTACGTTTTCAAAATAATGTCGACGCTGAGCAAGTATTAGTGGCTAGCCATGTACACTTCCTCGTACAGGTAAATTGTGGCACCTGATCATGTTTTTAGTTTGTACAATATTTATTCAAAGAATATGCTTAATTACTTCCCAAAGTGTGACTTACAGGGATTTCCGGGTTTGATTATAAACGAAAACTTCACAAGTGAATTATGCAATCAACAATTGGGTCATGTATCCGTGCGAGCAATCGAAGACACTTTGCCGTGGGTGTAATGGGGACTGCATTGTTTTTTTGTTTTTTTAACCCTTTACATAACATGAAAAGCAGACGACACTTCAAAACAATTTTCATTTTTGTCTCAAAAACATAGGTTATGACCCCTCATTGGAACGAGCTCAGCGAGCTCGTTCCAATGAAGGGTCATAACCTATGTTTTAGAGTCAAAAAATGACAAAATAATGAACATTAATTGGCTATTTTTGAGAACAGCGCTGGTAGGGTTAAATAATTTAATTATCATTAATAATGAAAAGTAATAAACAGAGTAATCGCTTGACTGGACTGGTTACGTGAAATAATTCATTCGAGGCGAGGGACTATATTATAAAACACTCGTACGCATTCGCGCAATCGTGTTTGTACAACGTCTCTCACCTCTCATAAATTATTTCACGTAACAAGTCTAGACAAGCGATTACTTTCTATATATTTTTACAGAAATGAACATGAATAGAAAAGTAACAGTACAGGGCACAGTAGCTCACAATATAACATATATATATATAGTCCAGGCACATTAGACATAAAAATGAGAAAGTAAGGAAAAAAATCGGAGAAAGCTGATTTTTTTATATGTTTCCGGGACACACATTGCGGATAAAGTGTGAAAAGTCCCCGCGAATCCGAGTTGAGCTTTTTTAGTTATAGCGTTTTTTTGATGAAAAAAAAAAATTTAAAAAAATTCGACCCAGCTCCATATTTCTCATTCTTATTCGCCTTAGTAGGGTGAGAATCATAAATATCGTGCTGAATTATATTGAGAATACATATCCCCAACAGAAAATGCCAACTTTGTACCAATCCTCACACGAAAATGTACAAAATTACGGAAAAAAAATTATTGTTTCCATACACACAACGGTACACAACGTCCATTAAATCAAATCTACGACTACTTTGGGAGTTAAATTATATATCAAAAATTGCAGAAAAGCAGTGGCTTTATAATGATATATAACAATAGTCATTTATTCCATAATGAACTGGTGAAACGTGTGAAATATTAACCATACCCCCTAAACTCAAATTCAAACGGCATCGACTTTTTTCATTCAAATACCGTATTATAGCATCATTGTTTCAATTTCCATGTTCGATTAAATCACATAATGTGGTGTTCGCCTACACTCAAGATGCAAACTGAATGTGAGAAACAGGGACTGAACGTTTGTCCAGTGACGTTTGACCAACCACTTTATATCAAAGCAGTGGAGATTGTGTCTTCGTCAGATAAGTTGACAAAAGTTTTCGTTAGACTCGGCGGCTTCCATATGATTATGTCATATTTAGGGGCAATTGGTTCGATCATGGCTGGTAGCGGCTTGGATGAACTTTGGGGGACTGTTTTATGCTGGTGGGTCAATCCATCATTTGATCAGTGGTCATGCATATTCAAGAGCAGTTCGTGCCCATTTGCTAACACAAATTACCATTACAAAACTTGTGTTTGAAGAAAGCCGAACACTAGATAACATAGACTGCACAGAAGTCAATGAAATATTCTGTGGACTTGCCAGAGGTGACTGTACAACAGCTGACGCTGTCAATCAAGAAAGTGTCAACCATCTACTGTCAAAATTACACGAACTGCGCCAGAATGCGTCCGTAGGACGCACAGGAAAGCTTTGGGTACAATACTACGAGCAAATAGGTCTTCTCCAGTTGTTCTTGAGGGCAGAGCGCACAGGCGACTCGGAACTCCACACATATTGTGTTCGCAATATGATTCCAGTATTTCACGCAGGTGGTCATTTTGCATACGCAAAAAGTTCTCATCTCTATTTGCAGCAGATGAATGAGCTAACAGAAATAATGCAACAGGATGATTTGAAGTTGTTCACTGAGAAAGGTTACTTTACCATAAGGCGCTCAGATAAATTCTGGGACGGGATATATTCTGATCAGACCATAGAGCAGTGTTTAATGAGAATGTTCAAGCTCCCTGGTGGTCTCACACATGGCAGGGGAATAACCGATAGCACTGTTGCGAAATGGGTACATGGACTACCTCTTTGCCTTCCGATATGTAATGCTCTCGAAAATTTTGTTCATGTTCACACTGGTCATGGCGAACAACATCGGGATCTCCGTCAAAGTTCACAATTGACTGATGCCAATGATATCACCAAATTATTGAACTGGCTCTGAGTGCATTCCCCCCTTCAGAATAGAGATCCACTACAATTAGTCTCTATAGCGACCGGGCTTGTGGCCGACGAAACTGTGAACTGTGACCAAGTTCGCAAAATTGGTGAATGTTGCGTATCGAATGTTGTAAGCAAAACGTTCAACAGCATCAAACTACGACGTGTTGACACTGTGAAGTCTTTCGCGTCGATGGCAAATAGCATCAAAGTCCGTGGAAGTAAGGTAGTGATTGACCCCACAATTCTGTTCAACCGCATCACATGTGTTATTCAGTCACAAGCAGAGATGGAAGAGTATCTCAAATATGAACTCGCCCCGAAACCACCAGCATTGTTTGATTCTGCTGGAATGAGGAAGACACAGAAAAGCACGCTCGGTAAGATCCTCAAAACATACGGTTCCGAGCAAACTAAAATCCCAGAACATTCTCTGTTTGTTGTAGATGGTGGATTTTTATTGAGGGCAGTTGTATGACCTAAACAGTCGTCATATAAGGACATATGTACATCATATTCCAATTATCTAGTGAGACATTTTGGGGCGAACGTCGTGGTTGTCTTTGCTGGTTATGCTTGTACAATGTCGACAAAGGGCATGGAACAAGCCCGTAGATCTAAAGACAGGTATTCCATTGATATCAATATCTCACCCGAGTTACCAGCCACCACACCCCAATCCGCTTTCCTTGCAAATGCCAAGAACAAAACCCAACTGATCGATCTTCTAATGCAGGAGCTATCTGCTATCAATATTCAGTCCAAGCAGGCCGAGGCTGATGCTAATGTACTGATAGCCGAAACTGCACTTGACATCGCTCAAGATGACAACAATGTTGTCGTTGTGGGAACAGACACAGACTTGTTAGTCATTCTTACCTCTCGAGTTCAACCGGGATGTCATATTCGCATGATGTATTCCATTACCCCAAACTTACTAGTTTCAGTTAGTGAAATAGCAACCAAAATGGGTGACCATAGAAGCAACCTCCTTGTAGCACATTCTATAAGTGGTTGTGACACTACTTCTGCACTCTTTCGAGTTGGTAAGAAGAAAGTATTCAGTACAATTGTCTCCGATATTACTAGCGACTCACAACAGTATGTCAACACAATTTTGGCGGATGACAGTACACCAAGTGCAGTTGCCGCTGCCGGGGAACAACTTCTCCTGATCTTATACGGGAGTAAAACTGTTTCCTCTCTCGACCAATATAGATATGTCACTTACAAGCGTTATGTAGCAAAATCTAAACTGAATAAACCCATCGACCTAGCCTCACTCCCACCAAGCAGCGATGCTGCACAACAACATGTCTACAGATGTTATCTCCAGGTCCAACAATGGCTGGGCACTTCGCTTCCTCCGACGGATTGGGGGTGGTCGCTAGACAATGGACTTCTTGTACCGACTGCAGCCACAAAGCCATGTACCCCCGATAACCTACTGAATCTGATCAGTTGTGGTTGCAAGAGTGCTTGTACAAAAAGGTGTGGGTGTAAGAAGGCAGGACTCTCTTGCTCAGGTTTGTGTAATTGCAGTTCGGATTCTTGTAACAACCACAGAAACACTGTCCTGTCGGAAATTTCTGAGTTCGATGAATAATATGTATATAGGTCATGTCATTTCTGTATATAGCGTTGATAATAGTCAATGTAACTTAATCCATGTTGATTGATTTGTACATTCTGTAAATATTATTTATTGATTGTTGTACATTCTGTAAATATTATTTATTGATCTAATGCTGCCAGACACAGACGTGTCTGTTCGGTCCCAAGCCCGAAAATAGTTGAGTTCTCATGCTGACGAATTTTATGCCAAAAGGGGAATTCGGCCAGAAGCAGAGGGGGTCTTCCATAATGTCTATTTTGTAAGCAATGATAAAAGTCTTCAAATGGTGGTGGATTTTTTATCGTCTGTCCAACTAACATCCCGTTCTGTACTACGACCCTTTGGGCAAATCCGTTAGGAAAATCGTCATTTTTTTGCGTAAATCCGATACTTTTTTGTGAATTTTCAATAATTTTTCGCAGAAATTGTCACAGAATGCACATTTTCCTCTAGGTAAATGTATATTAGACATTATGTAGCTCGAAATACGCGTAAACAAAAAATACAGTTGGATCAATTCGAGGTTACAAAGTTCGTGCGATTTTTTTTGATTTTTTTCAAACGCGTTTTCGAAAAAAGGCTGTAGAAAAAAAAGCTCAACTGGGATTTTAGGGGACTTTTGTCTAATCGTTCAGTGACATGTACTCGACATTCCCTGAAAAAATCAGCTTTCTCCGATTTTTTTCCCTAGTGAAACCTAATGTTCTTGGGCTAATAAATAAACAAATTGCTAATTAAAGGAGGGATTTGACATGAAGCTTGGAGCTTATGTGAGTCATGTTTTTGAACTATAATTCTAACTTGTTAATATCCCAACGTCGTCATTAAGTCATGCCTTGATGATGAAGTTTGAATAGATTATCAGTCGGGATCTTATGCATCACAGCCGGAACAAATCGGGTTTACAGCCTCCCCTCCCCAATCGGCCATCTTCAAGACACCCCTGATTTGATTCCAGAGAGAGGGTACTTAGGTTTGCTGTAACTGAAATGGTAGGGAAATTTTGGTTACCGTGCAGTGTTTTTTTCCATTGACGACAGTACTAATCTTTCCTCCTCTCCCCATCTTATCAAGCTGATTTGGGCAAAAACAACCATCTATCAATTTAGTTTATCATCTCATGAAAAAAAGATACTGAAAAAAAATATAGGTCGCCATGTGAATTTTGCCTTTAAATTTGCAGCTTCTTGTACTCCCGTCCAGTTTCGCACTGAATGAAATAGACATATTTTTACCTACCCCACCCAATTTTAATCTTCTCTCACACATTTCAGAAGACAATAGTCACCAGTATTTTATATCTTTTCCAAAACATGCACTTTAAACATTTTATTCACACTTACAAACTCAGTTCATTTTCCACCAATCGAATAATTCCAGGAACTTTTATCCTCCCTTAAAGGTTGGGTGCAAACCACTAGAGGCGCTGTTTACACGAAACCAATGTATTGTAACCTTTTCTCTTCACATTCCAACGCTATGGGGACGCGAATCGTGCGATTTTATTCCGTGGCTGCTGTGTGTATTCCTCTTTCTTTACACAGTGTAATACATGCAGTACGTGGAGAGTGGATTGTAACTAAATCACCCGCGGAGTGGAGTTATCACCCAAGCTAGAACTTTCAAATGTTGCACTTATCGACAAAAAACACAAGCAATGTTTCAGCCAATGGACCTCCGGGTTTAACCCGGAGGTCCATTGGCTGAAACTTTGCTGGTGCTGGCTATGCTTTGCAACAAATTTGCAATTATTGCTCGAGTGGAATCTCCACTTTGCGGGTGATTTAGTTACAATCCACTCTGCACGAACTGTACATTGAGAAATGTGCTACGTACACCATAGAAGGAAAACTGTCTGCGTATAAGATCGTCATGTTGTTATGGTGTTGTACCCGATAATTCATTAATTAAATTTTTGATGATTATTCATATAATTAGTGTATGGACTCTAATATTATTGCCCACCCGTGGAAAGTGTCCAGTCCACGACGATCATACTGTAGACACATGTGTACTATTTTTCATACCCACCCACAACGTGGTGACTATAGATAACCTTATTGACGAGATTCTCGCAAAAAATAATTCTAGCCCCCGCCCCAGAGTAGGGATGTGTTGAGGTGAGACCAGACTCCTGCGCATGTTGGGTTACCTATCTACGAACAGAAAGCGAAACAAAAGGAGAATTTGAAGTTTACGGCGATGCTGCGATCTAGGTAAGAGTATCCATGGGATCTTGGTGACATCTAGATCGCTGAAGTAAGGGCATGGCCCTTAGATGCCCGGTTATCATGAGGGAGAATAGCACGGCTCATCAGACGACTCCTCGTATTCGAATACGTCTAGGAAATCAGGTAATTACACGCCTGTTCTATGAAATCCCCATCTATAGCAACGCTAAACCATGCGGAAAATGAAAATCTGTTCCGCACATATGTGTGGAAAGGAAATCGTTGACAGACTACTTTAAAATAGAAGCATAATTTCACTGGAAGTTTCTATAAACCGGGCAACGCAATTACAATTTGAATCGCTAGCGATAGCTGAAAATCGTCCCCTGAGTTCCAGTGTGTTCTATGTGCCAGTAGGCGCATAGAACACATTGGAACTCAGGGGACGAAATAGCAACACGGGTGCCCTCGCACATTTGGTTGGCGATACAATGTGTTGTTTTTTTTTGTTGATTGTTGTCAAATGAATTGCTGAGTGTCCTTCTGATAATCTTTTTTTATAGACGCTAAGGCGTGTAATAAACATAGAACGACACGCGTGTGTGAATGGGTTAATCGGTATGGCACTTGTGCCATCGCGGAAGGATAAAACTCAAGGCCTGCGGCCTCTCGTTCTATCCTTCCGCGCTGGCACCCGTGCCATATAGATTAGCCCATTCAAACGCGTGTGTCGTTCTGTGAATGTCTTGCGAGACCAGGACGTAGGAGACTGGGTAGTTGAAGAAACGTCTCTCCCTGTGAAAGAAGAAAGAAGGAACGGCCGGAGTGTTGTTGAAATTACCAAAAATACCAAGCCACGCACCATTACTGTGACTGAAAGCCCGTACAACACAAATGCCCACCCAATCACCAATATGGTTTATGGTGTGCATCCCTTCGATACCCAGACCAGCAAACCGAGCCCACTCGGAGATGGTGATCTGAAGGGTGTTGCCTAGAGAGTGCTCAAACACTGTGAGGGTGCCCTCGAAGGACAGGGCCTAACCCCCACCAGGCGTCGAAAAATACCAATTCGGGAAGAGAGTGTCCAGAGTTGGCACTGCACCTGTGAATGTGGTTGAACTCGTGAAGCTCCCCAAGCAGGTCAAGGCCTTGAAACTGCACATGCGGACACAATTAGCTATCTATTTTGTTAGAAATATTTATTTTTTAACAAAAAAATAGTAAATACTCCAATGATCCAATTAAAATGTTTCAACACATTTCAATATTTATTTTTTTTATTGGTGTTTATATTTCTGCACAATGGCGAATCATGACCATGACAGTTTTACGAGTGGAGGAAGCCCGAGTACCCGGAGAGAACCACCGAGCAATGGCGAGAAACTGTCAGCTCCCCCAACAGACTAACCCCACACAAGCAGGGTTAGCATTGGTTGAAGACAAGTCACAATCGACGTGCAGTACGCCTTAGTACACAACGCCACCGTGCCCCCACGTGGGCAATGGGGGCGAAGTGTCTTGCCCAAGGACACAACGCGGTTGCCACAGGTGGGATTCGAACCGAGGACCTTGCAGCCTGTACTTCCACCTACTGAGCCACCGCGCCCCCACACATTTCAATATCATCTGAACTTCTGAAGTTAACAAAACTCGTAGCTTTAACAGTTCGGCTCGCATTGTCATTGAAATGAGCTAATAAAGCTCGCTCCAGTGAGGGGTAACAAGCTGTAATAAAGAATGCAAGTATTTTTGAGGTTATATTTTCCAGTTAGACACAATCTCAAACTAGCCACCTGGGGCCAATACTATAATTTTTTGCAGTTATATTTTCCCGAATTGTATTTTCTACAAGTGAATTTAAATGACGGAAATTAATCATTAGCATTTTAAAAGATATGGCAATTTGCCAAATGGCAAATTGCCATATCTTTAAAAATGCTAATGGTTCACTGATGGTTCATATCAGTTAGTTATTTCCATAAATAGAAAATACAATCCTGAAAAATACAACTGTAAAAGTTGTATAGTATTATCCCCTGGATTTGACAAGTGTGATGTGAAGAGTTTGGAGGATATTGTTTGAGTCGGTGTAAATATGAATGATAAATATTTCAGTGAGAATAGATAGTAACTATTGTATTTGTTTCAAAAACATTTAATTGCCAATACAAAAACATTATGAACCATTGAGTGACTTATTTTAACCCTTTACCCAACGTAACGAACAAAACCGGTTAGCGCTAATCTCAAAAATCGCCAAATAACATTTATTATATTTTCATTTTGTGTCTCAAAAACATAGGTTATGACCCCTCTCTGTAACGAGCTCGTTTAGCTCGTTCCAATGGGGGATCATAATCTATGTTTTTGAGACAAAAAATGAAACAAATTAGTTATTCAAGAATTCTGTTTGCAAGTGTCATCTGCTTTTCATGTTAGGTAAAGGGTTAACACAGTGAAGAAACTTAATGTCCATTGCTCATTAGTACTACTATTCTACAGTTAAAACTAGAAGTCCTGTCATGAAATGCGCACAAATAGCACGTCGATCGGCGCGTTAGTCTACGCGTTATGACCATAGCAAGGCTATCAATTTCTGTACATTTGGTCTGTACACAAGCAATGTTTCAGCCAATAGACCTCCGGGTAACCCGGAGGTCCATTGGCAGAAACATTGCATGTGTTTGCTATGAGTAACCAAGAGAACCTGCCGTGAATTGGATGGCATTCGATATGGCAATTGCGCGCAATTCCTACGCGCAAGTAAGCCTAAATAAGCGCACAGTTCGTGACAGGAGTTCTAGTTTTAACTGTAATGGAGAATGTCCTTTCCTCAGATGATAATGTCCGTTTTGTAAATAAACATGTTTACTGAAGTATTTTATGCATAACATATAGTCTGGAGTACTTTACTGAACGACAAATCACCCTTTAAGCCATGTTTGGGTCTTAACAGTTTTAAGAACAAGGGGTTCAAATTTTGAACTTCATTTTTTCCAACATTACGGGTTTCGGACCGTATTTGTTTTGGAAACGGTAATGCCGGCATAGCAATACGAGAGATAACGGTGGCAAAAGGATGAAAAAATACAGGAGAGAGAGCACAGTCCAGTAGAACTACATACATAGCGATGCTGCTGGATCACAAAAAAAATGTTCCCCATACCACGAGTGTTTTTTTCTCAGGTCTCACTGCACGTCCTTGATATGGACAGACATCGAAGGGTGACAGCTCGGCCCCGAAGGGGAAACACATCTGAACAAGACAACCAGGGACTTCAACATATTAAACATGACACGAAGTCTTCTGATATGCTTAAATAAGACAACTTTTGGGACTGGTGGATCCGAATCCTAGCATATTTATCACTGAGGGACCTCTCAAGTCTCTTGGATTGTCAGGTGTTCATTCGGTCTCCTAGAATGCACTTTCTGTCTCTATATTATAATGTGAGTGTCTTCTAACCTCCATATGCCATTTGGGTTTTGTTGAGCCGGTCGTATACCGGTACATGTATCTGCAGTACTATCGGCACTGTGGAACTTGCGCTTGTATTGTAACGAAGCGATATCCTTCGCTCTATACTAAACATAACGATTGTAGCCGCCCATTCACAACAATCCGCACAGTTTTTCATTTTCTTTTTTTTGTTTTTAACACATGGCTTATGACACCTCATAGGACGGTGCTCATTCAGCTCGTTCCAATAAGAGGTCAAAGGATATTTTTGGAGGCAAGCAATGGAAATATTCAGTAATTATCTAAAGTTGGTGTAAAAGTTTATTTCTATCTGTTTAACCCTTTGATATGTTTGTACGTCTCACGACGTACGAAATCAAACAGCGCGTTGATATTTTATGGTCATTTGGTTTGTTAATATTTATCGATTTTTAAAGTTTTAATCTCAATTCCTATTTTCTCCCGAATAGTGCTCAGTGACAACCGTTGAGCCAAATGTTATCGCAGCTTAAAATACTAATAAAATCCTGCTGTCAGGACTACTTAACTGGTTGAGTGCTGGACGCTACTATCAGGGCTTTCAAAAAATGAGGATTCCAGAGCAAAAGCCAATACTTTCCTTGCTTATATTTCATATTCATTTAATCACAAATACTATTTTGTTTATATAATTTTGTTTTATTATAAATTATTGGAGAGTGCCTGTGGGCACTCTCCAACAATTTGTAATAAAACAAGTTTTGAATAACAAATTCAGACCACCAAAATAATCTAGCCCTCAACCAGGTAATCATTAATGTGAAAAATATCTTATTTGTACTTTCCGACGTTTGGCGTCGCATTTTGAAAGACGTTGAAGAAGCTGAATTCCCAGTAACGTTTTAACGTCAGGATTATTATAATCCCTGATGGGTACGGGTGTGGGATGGGAAAATCTCACCCGAGGGCAAGATATTTGGGCCAGACACGAGGCTTGTGTCTGGCCCAAATATCTTGCCTTCTGGTGAGATTTTCCCATCCCACACCCGTACCCATCAGGGATTATTGTTCTCCCCCCCACCATACAGCGGTTACGTTAGCCAGAGGTAATCGGCGGTCACGTGCTGATATAATCAACTTATTTGGTATTCGTTGTTTTGAAAAACTAATGACACCATCGGAAAGAGCATGCAAACGTTATGTATATACCAAAGGTATATATCATGAAATCGATTAGGAACGGTGGCATCTTGTGATCTAAAGAGTTTTAGAGCATCAAACTTTGAGCACACGGCATTCTGATGACGTCAATATGAATTAGTGTGTAACAAAAAACTGATACGATATGCATAACGTCATAATAACGTTATAAATGTATAACGTCACGTGGGTGGGGTTGGATAAATCTGTCTCTCCCTGCTATCTCACCCTGGACAGACGTATGTTACACATGCAGTGGGGGGAGAAAACTAAAGTCTCAAAGGGTTAAGTGTTAATACGGGTACATGCGGTTTCTTGCAGTCGCTGATCTCTGGAATAGTGGACCACCCATACTGAAGACAATTTAGAAAATGCAATAGACTGACTCCTCTGGAATATGTTCATAGAAATTGCCACTTCAGATCGTAAAAGTAATGCTTGAATACTTTCGTTCATTCCCGATGTTATATTGAATATATTACACTAATTAGAAAGAAATAAATCCACATTAGTTCTTCTCTGTAATCTCTAATGACAGGAAATAATTGTTATTAGTACAAAAGTCTATTTATTCCGACAGTTTGGAGAAATGTTTTTCGCTGTACTTCATGTAATTACACGTGGAGTGATTTTACTTCCAGGTAATTAGTCATAAGCTAAAATGATAGATAAGTCTGCCGTTTTTTCAAAGTATTTCCTTCGTTTTTAGTACTAGAAAAAAAATACATAAGAAGACAATTTTAGTGAAATTGAGCTACAATTTATCTCTTATGTGATATAATTACAATGCGCTTGAGAGGGAAATCCATCTTTTTCAATTCCCTTCAAGTCAGCAAACCTCATAATCTCAAATTTATATCGACCGTTGCTCGTTGAAAGTTAAGAAAAGAGTGTTTGTATTTGTATTTCTACCAGGAATGTTCACATGGCTTATTGGATTGTGCCAGAAATTCACCAGTCGAGGGCCGACTTCTCCTTTGTTCTTCACCATCAATACGCTTTATTTCTCAGTGTTTTGAGATGCCAAAATGTGTCCCTCTTATTGTACGACCCTCGGAACATCAAATCGAATCCCAAATCGTATTATCAGAAAGCGTTTGCGAGTTGAATCAAATCTAGAATTCAATCTCACGTTTTTTTTTTAAGTTATAAATATTGCACAATCTCCATAGACGTAAATTATGTTTGTTTGGGTAAGTAAATAAAAAACGCGGAATATTCTAGAACGGATTTAACCATCTGAACCCTGGTGGTTTCCACTATGTCAGTTCAATGGAAGCTATTGGAAGAGTCCATATTCATCATTTAGGGGTAGACCAATTCATATTTTCAACGTGCAGCCTTAAGGCTGCACGTTGAAATTATTGATTGGTCTATCCCACGCATTCACTCTTAGCAGCCATCGTCCTTAATGAAATTGTGACGTATCAAGTTCCTGGACCGGAAAAGCGGCCTCTCGGGTTCAAAAGATTTTAAAGCCGTTTCGGACGCGGAACCCCTTTGAATTCTTTTCTCGTCAATCAGGTCTCTTTCACTTGAGACGAAGAGTTCAAGAGGAGACACATAGTGGGATTTTAAGAACATCTCGACGATTTGTAAATTTCTGAATAAGCGCCAATCGAATCGAATCATCGGGAAGGTCGCCAGTCAAATCGAATTTTGAAGCTTCACATGGCTCTATCACTTTAGTGTACTCTCAGTGGAGTTCCAAAACTAATCACCCTGGGGTAAAGTTCAAATGTGAGTATTAAGTTGAGCCTTCTGGTGATATGTGTGCACTTGTATTGTAGATGGCTCTTTATTCCACTCAGGAGACGATAATAGACCAACATACGATTATTACCTTGACTTGAAAGGACGTCGCCCGCTGCTTCAAGGGCAGTGTATGTATTACTATACTATTCAACAAAGTTGGGGATATCCAAGCTGACGTTGATATTTTTGGAAAATGCTATTGGATACGCGTGATTGGACACATCAATATGTTACCAAATTTAGTGTGGATCATGAATGTCACCGTGCAGGTTTTTCGCACGAGTGCCGCGTTAATGTCTGTGGGGTACGTTTTGAAATTTTCATTTGTACTGGACGGGCATTTTCGGATGTCTCATCGTTATTTTCTTGGTATAAACTCGTTCATTTCTGATCGAAACGTAACTTTTGAGGTATGTGAAGACACGTGACGAACGTTTACGTGCCGTTGGCATGCTGGAAGCTGGCAACAGACAGGCTGTAGTGGCTCAAATTCTTAACGTTACTCAATCGGTGATTTGGTCCACGCTACCGTCAGATAGACAATGTTGATGACAAATGTCGGTTAGGTCGTCTAAGGTCTACAACTTCTAACCAGGATCGTTTCATCCGAACCGCAGCATTACGTAACCGCCATGAAAGTGCCGCAGAATTGAACAGCAGCTGCACCAAGCGACAGATGTGCGAGTCTGTGGTCAGACTATCCGATCTCGCCTACACAGCTGGAATGTGTACGCTCGACCACTTCGAATAATTCCACGTTTAACTGAACGTCACATCACAGCAAGGTGCAACTGGTGTGGAGCACGACGCCGCTGGGACGAATCGTCGGAGGAACAACGTCATGTTCTCCGATAAATCGGGGTTCACTCTCGACTTCCACGACATGCGAAACAGAGTGCGACGGCGGCGGCGGAACGAACGATACAATGACGCAACCGTTACGCATCACGATCGTTTTGGTGGTGGATCGTTTATGGTGTGGGGATGCATAACCATGACAAGCAGAACAGTATTACATGTCATCCAAAGGGCGTGTCACAGGGCAGTACAACCATGCCAACATGTTAGCAGCTCATGTAATGCCATTTGCGCGACATCACGGTCATCGATTCATTTTCTAAGATACATGCGCACACAGGGTCCGTATCGCTACAGCGTTCCTCCAGTAGCAGAACATCACTACACTGCCTTGGCCAAGTCCAGACCTTTCCCCAATCGCGCACGTCTGGGATATGCTTGCCAGGCGCCTACGACAACGCCAACACCCCCTACCAATGTCCAGGAACTCGCCACTGCACTGCAGGAAGAATGGAATAACATCAGTCAAGCTGATATTGGACGTTTGGTGGGGAGTATGCCACGTCGGATCGGCGCTTGTCTCGCGAACCGAGGAGGATTTTCAAGGTATTGAGGTCTTGCACTGAATGTGGTAAATTCTCTGACTGACCATCCATGTCTTATACAGCTCAGTGTATGGAATGTGTGCTTGACAGATACCCAACTATCGCTGAAATCATTCACCAGATGTCACAGTGCAATGCCTCAACTGTGTTTTTGATGAAAATATAAATATATATCTTCATATATCTCACTTTTATCAAATATCTCCTATTTTTTTTAAATAGTATACATCAGTCTCCCCCATATATATAAAATCATTTGGGTTAAATATTAATCCAAATTAACTGGATTGAATGAATATGAGACAAATTTCACTCAACACAGTTGATTTGGAAACTTTTCAAGGGTTAACAATTCCTTGTATCATCCTCAAGGAAAGTCAATTATTGTTTTGTAATTATGACAGAGAAAATCGTTTGAAAATTCCGTGCTTTATTACAAATGTTTCCAAGAAAAACGGCATATTCATATGCAACAGAATAAGTTTAATGGCAACATATATTTGTATAAAAAGCAAAATGCATTAACTTATTTGTTCATGTTGTAGTTATTTCTTATAGGAACAGTTCCTAAATACTGGAATAGGGAAATTCTCCCTTTATCCAACGTAACGTCCAAAACCGTCCAGCGCTATTCACAAAAATCGCCAATTAATTTTCATTATTTTTTTCAGTTTTTGTTTCCAAAACATAGGTTATGACCCCTCTTTGGAACGAGCTCGTCGAGCTCGTTCCAAAGAGGGGTCGTAACCTATGTTTTGGAGACAAAAAATGAAAAATATTAGTTATTCAAGAATTGTGTTTGCAAGTGTCGTCTGCTTTTCATGTTAGGTAAAGGGTTAAAGGAATGAATAAACATATTTTTATCGCAGCAGGTATTTGGAACATAAAATCAACCAGCCTGCGCTATTTATTGACAACAATGACAGAGCGGAGAAATATCAACGCGATTTCGATACAAATAGAATAGATCAATAATAATGGAGTATATTAAAACTCCTGACGAGTGTTTTAGCCAATCAAATCACCAGATTTTTCTGTCATATAATAAAAAACATTATATACAAGTATAACATTATATATACACCTGGAACTTAATTAAGCACCCCCTGATATGTTTCATGACAGTGAAGTTGATGTTACTGATTATTATGTTTTAATGATTGTTATGTCTTGCAGTACATTTCATCTCGTGAAACGTGATGCTTCTGGTTACTAGCATACCCAAAACACATCCCCTCGTCCACGTGAAGTATGCTTCCCACGAATGTCACAAAAAACACTATCATCCACAAGCAAAATCTGGGTATAAAACAAGAAAATTTATCACTTCTTTATCCGTAAATGTTGACATGGCAAGGCGGAGACGTTCAGAAGCACTAAGATGGCAAATGTTGACATGCATGCAGCAGGCATGCCATTCAAAGCTATTGGAAGGCAACCTGACTATAGTCATCTGTCATCGACAGACTTGTCCAAAAAATCAACAAACCAACGACATTAAGCCCCACCAAGGTTTGGACAACCCCGAAAGACTTTTTCTCGGGAAGATCGGAGTCTGGCACGCCTCGTTAGGTGTGAACCCTTAACTTCAAGTGGGATTTTGAAACGCCCTTTGTTCCCCAACATGCGTTTGTGCGACAGAACTGTCCTAAACCGTCCCAAAGCACTGGGTATGAGGTCCAGAATGGTCATCAAGCGTCCAGCTGTGTCCGATCAGCATCAACGACGACGTTTTGAGTGGTGTATGGCACGACAACATTTGAACCTCAGGGCATGGAGGAGAGTCCATTGGTCAGGCGAGAGTAGGTTCCTGCTTCACGTCACAGATAGTCACATGAGAGTGTGGAGGCATAGAAATACTGCTTACGTGCCCAGGAACATCAGGCCTACTGTTCCTTATGGTGGAGGATGACTAATGATCTGGGGATGCCTCTCTCATGATTGTAAACTTGAGATGATGACTGTGCGTGGGAATCTCAGTAGCCATCAGTACATCTGGGACATTCTCAGCCAGGTTGTCGTGCCCCATTTTGACAACCACCCGTTGTCTCCTCGTCCTGGATTCATGGACGACAATGCAAGGCCGCATCGTTCCCATGCTGTGAGAGCATTCTTCAGAACAACGCTATTACTACACTAACTTGGTCTGCAATTATCCCCGATTTGAATCCCTTAGAACACACATGGGGCTTTTTGGACGCCGTGTGCATGAAAGGGATCCGCCTGTATACAATTTGGTCGATTTGGAAGCTGCATTGCATGAGTGGCAGCAGTTGCCTCTGGACCGTATCAGAGGGCTCATTCGTTGCATTAGGAGGCGGGTTCAGGCTCTCATTCGGACACGTGGTGGATACACTCGCTACTGACGTCAGACACTGCTATTGTGTGCAGGAGATCACAAGTTACATTTTTTATCAGTAATTTTCGGCATTGTTTCATCATGGACCATTCCAGCACCATACTTATCGAAAGGGCATTTTTCCATCAAAAATATTAGTGACAGATATGTGTAATTAGCGCCATAAAATACTGCATATTTTCATCTTTGTGCTGTCTTCCATTTGTCAGTGGACTATTCTTTCCGCAAACAGTCACTTTTGGCCATCTTAAAGACAGCATGGAAGTAATGATAGTTTCTATTAACACCACTGCGAAAAAACAGGGGGTACTTAACCCTCCGCACACTGATGTCAAAATACCGAAGTTTTCAGCTGCAAAGTTTTTCCACAATGCAACTTAGAATTTAAAAAAATATATCTTGTTTGACAGAGCTCTTTGAGCTCTGTCAAATAAGACATAAATTTGTTAAATTTGTCATGCAGCATGCGTAATATGGAGTAAATGACTAAACATTTGAAATACTACCAGTGCGGGGAGTTAAATTCCAGGTGTATATTTTTCAATATTTTATTTTTAAGAAAACAGTGTTTATTTACATACCATAACACAAAGCATGTCTGATTTTTGAATTGCCATTAAAACGTGTATGAGAGAGAGAGATAGAGAGAGAGAGAGAGAGAGAGAGAGAGAGAGAGAGGGGTGGGGAGAGGGGAGAGAAAGAGAGACATAGAGGGGAGAGAAAGAGAGAGAGAGAGAGAGAGGGGGGAGAGGGGTGGGGCAGAGAGAGAGAGAGAGAGTTTCTGTGGCATTTTCTTCCTTCAGGTTACATTTCGTACTTAACTATCAGTCATATATGACAAAAATATGGCAATTAAGGCACGCCAGGAAAACACATAGAGGATCCTGTTGCAAATTTTCGACATCCCTTGAGGCCTATGTGCTCATATCAAATATTGTGTTGCATTGGTATGTGTATATGTTTTAAGGTGAGGAGTAATCGGATGTATTATCTGGGTGTGCAATCAGCCCATTCTATCTGGACCATCTTTTCTAAAAGTGGTTTATCAACATATTCGATAGTTTGCTGTTTGTTCAGTGTAATAGTAGTTTCCAAGTTCGTTGTGGCAGGCTCGAATGACAGTCAGTAAATGTTATTTTGTACAGTTAAAACTAGAAGTCCTGTCATGAACTGTGCGCTTTTTTAGGCCTAATTGCGCTTAGGTATAGCGCGGAATTGCCATATCGAATGGCATCCACAGCACGGCAAGTTCTCCTGGTTACTCATAGCAAACACAGGCAATGTTTCTACCAATGGACCTCCGGATTACCCGGAGGTCCATTGGCTGTACCATTGCTTGTGCATTGGCCATATGTGCAGAATTTGATAGCCTTACTATGGTCATAACGCGTAGATTAACGCGCAGATCGACGTGCTCTTTGTACGCATTTTATGACAGGACTTCTAGTTTTAACTCTAGATGTAGAATTTAGTACATTTTACAAGAAACTGCAGTAGTTCGTCCATATGACCAGCTGCTGAAGTCGCGAATAATACGACGTCTTCAGTTCTTTGTAGTTTTTTTGCAGGTCTTTTCAAAAATCCATATTCCGAATTGTTCCAAATGAGTAATATCATGAGGCATTCTGTTTCTGGTTTAGTTTTACAAAAGGTACATACGTTATCTGGTGTCATACCGCATCTATAAAAGGAAGACCGCGTTCCAAGAATCTTGGTGTTTGTGCTGCATTGAAACCATTGATATTTAGAATCAATACATTTAAAATGGCATAGTAATGCTGACTACCAGCAAATATTTTCAAATTCTATTCCACATTCCTATTCCCATTTTCCTTCGAATTTAGCATCTTCACCCCCTTTCTGAAGCGATTGATATATACATTTAAAGCTCCCTCCCGAAAGAAGGAAGTCCAAATGGGAGGGTCTGAATGGAACGACCAGAGAAGAAAAACTGCTAGTACTACAAGAATGCTAAATGTAGGTGGGCCCCGTCCTCTTAATACCGGAATACGTAATAAATTAAATTTCTATTTTAAAATTGCCTTAGATGTTTTCATATGTTAAAAAATGTCTTCTCCTCTCCAAAAGGCCGTTAATAAATGTTACCACTTCATCTTTAGCGGGGGAGGAATTCGCTAGAATTGTGCACTTGGTGATACCTTCCTGAAATTTGGCATGATGTAAGGGTAGGCATCAGAGATTTCAAAATCGATCGGCTACAAGTTGGCACCATCCTCTAGCCACCACTAGCAGCGAAATCCAAAATGGCCGCCAAGCGGATCGAAAAAAAGCTATTTTCGCCGATCGCACAACTGAAGCTCCAAACCTAACACCATACATGTGCTGTAATTGATGTGAATGATGGAGTGAAGCCCTTGGAACAAGTTGGGGGGAAGATTAATGGATAATGGGATCAGAATTTCCGTCGATGTGTGCGTCTGTGTGTCTGACTGTCAGTATGATCGTCCGTCCGTAGATAAATTAGTGTTGAATGTTTCTCGGGAATGCAATGGCCAAATGAACATGGTATGAGAGATTCCTGTCAACACATGAACAAGGGTACTCGATAGTATGCAGCAGTGGGGATACTTGGACATTTGATAATCCAATTAAAGTGACAGTCTATTCTCAACTTCCGGCATTTTCGATAGATTTATTTTCTAAGAAAATAAAACTATCAAATTTCTAGAGGAGTTCTGGTTCAATCTCAACACCATAGCGACACGTCTGCCAGCAAGGGCAGTGCTGGAATGAACTCGGGATGCATTAGTTCCCGTTGTTAATTATACAATGTTATCTTGCCAGTATAGAACATTGGCAAAATGGGACTAGAAGGGGTGAGTGTATGTTTGCAGTCATTCGAGGTACAGGAATATTTTTTGACTACAAGTAGTATTCTTCATTTTCGGCCAGTTAAGATGTGGTGTGTTCCAAGTCAGGATTAATGTTGCCGACACTTAATGCCCATCCCTCATGGTATGCTACTTTACCAGGGATATAGAGATATAGCCACCACTGGGAGCCAAAACATGACCTTTGATGTCGATGAGTGGTCGAAATGTTTTAGCGAATAACTTATCGAAATATGATCCGGTATGGCAATTTGATACCTTACGTTAGATTTATTAGATCAACTCAGGTATGGATTCATTGAGACATGAGTGCGCTACAAGATGAAGGATTTCCAAGTTGATTTGCTATGGAGTAGGAACTGACTAGTCACATGTGGCCTATGGCCAGAGAAAGACAAGGATACCATAGATGAACACACGGGTGAACGAAGGTATCAACTGTTGTACAGAGGCAAAATAGTTGGGGATATTGTATCATGCTATGCATGAATTAACACCGTCTTGTGCAGTAAATAACAGACTATTTTCCGAAATCTAAAACTGTATTCCTATACCCCGGACAATGTAGCAAGCCACATGGGATGAACATTTGTTAGCAAAATCAACTCAACTAGAAACATGACATGTGTTAACTGGCCGAAAATGGAAAAAAAAATACCAGAATAGGAGATGACTGGTCCTAACATGACAGTATACTACTCAATATTGTTACAACAGCCACCTTCACACTTACACAAAGGTGTGCACCTTAATCCAGCTTTCAAGCATTTGCAATTGCCCTTGCAGGCCTTGGCACAACTACAGTGGAGCATCAGTGCACATGCAGCACTTGCGTCTCCTAGGTGAGTCCAAAATGGGACCAGAATATTGAGACGTGGATTCCACTCCCATCCGTACTGTGATGGGTCTGGCACACATAAGTGTTTCTGCAGAGCACGATGCCAAATGAAAGATGACACAAGAATTACCCTTTTTACATGTTGATACAGAGCTGCTTTGGTGGGCGGGATGTTTTCCATAGACTTAAGGCCATGTGTGAACATATGCCGTCTCGCATCATTGACACGTGTACTGACACAACTGTTACTGTACATCTGTATGGTGAGTTTTTCGATATGCTGCATATGAGGGGAATCCTCTGAAAAGACTTGCGGATTCTCAGTCAATTCTATCATCATTTCAGTTGATGCGGGAAAATTCATCCATGCATTCCATCCTGTCTTCTTCCCAATGCCGAGCATGCTGGATGTTACATCACAACCTGTGAAGGCGTGGAAGAAAGTCAGGGCCTTACAGTAATCAGGTCCAAGTTGTGAAGCTATCTCATGAATTGGCATATCTTTATATGCCTTTCCAATTCCAAACCCAATCCACAGCTCACTGAGTCCAAGGTCACGGAATGTTGCGAAATGGTGCAAAGACAGAATGACGACATCAGAATCAACCGTGCGAAGAAAAGCTATTTTGTGACCTTGTGAGACTGCATGGTTGAGATGAAGCATCATGCGCGTGTCTGCTTCCTCGTGGTTCGATGGAGATATGTCACATAAGCTAACATCCTTATTGCATAGTACATATTCTCCTGATGTCGTTAACAACTGGTACTCGGATGTTGATGTTAATTTCAGCAGTTCAGCAGACAGGAACTTGAAAAATTCGTCTTTATTCTCACTAACTTTCAAGAATGCCTGCCAATTCTTCCCTTTAGGTAAAGGGACGTTCTCGGACACCCGTATCAACCTAACTGCTGTCTCACCGAGGCGTTTTGCTCGCGTCTGATTCTTCAAACTGCCTTCGGGGTAACAGTCATAGATCGCATCAACCCTTGTGGTGTTCGTGTTAATCAGAGATTCGATGTATGGCAATAATTGCAATCGAGCATATTCTCCAAACAGATCCGCTTTCTGTGGTTTGATTACATGGACTACAGCAGGCATATCCAAGATGACAACTGAAGCTTGTCTAGCTGCTGAATTCTTCCCTTGTGCAGGAATAGCTGGTAAACAATTGAGAATTTGAGATTTTGTCCCACTCCGTAGCTTACCTCTATCGGATAATGCTGGCGGATCACGTGCATTCTCGTGCATGAAAAACTCATCCATGTTTGAATCAGGCCGGGCTTGCAGTGAAACGAACATCTGGGTAACTATTGCGGCAGTTGCTTTACTTGACATGAGTTTGTCTCGGCCTTTGTCCAGGTTGGCTGGGGGTGGGTTAAGGAAGGTATATATATTTGCCTTGGGAATAACATCATTCAGGGGTACGGTGCATTCCACAAGCCTTTCCTTCAAGAAAGTGGAATATAAATGCTTGCCCCTTTCGGGTAATGACCGTAAACTCTTACTAACTTCGAGGTCCATATATTCACCAGTATCTAATGTCACCAGCTGACCACTAGTTTCATCATAAGGGTTGATAATGAGTCCCTGATTCACCAGATCGAGGAGAGATTTCAATTGATTCAGAAATTTTTTCTGCTCTGATACCGAACTTTCCGGGTGTTCCGTGTTATCTGATGATGTTGTGTGGAAACTTGCATATTCATACTCATCTATAACACGCAGAACTTCTGACCTTGAAAGCTCAATAACGACTTTCTCTTCAGCCTGGCCATAGAGACCTTTTGGACCACTGTCTTCTTTGAGTAGTTGGATACTATGTTCTTGGCTCTGATCTAAACCCATCATACTGAACTTCCTCTCACTACGCTGGACCACAAAATGGCCTTCCATGAATTTGTTGTGGATTGAAGGATGCCGCCTGGGTAGCTGAGACATGTCTCTCAGAAATACGGGGACCCACCGACAATAATTTGTATGTCCTAGGGCAAAAAAGTAACTGCACAACTCATCGATAGAACACAGTGTACCAGGCCAGTTACCGATTCGTTGGTTCCGAACGAATTGACAGCTTGTCAAGAGAAAGTTCCGAACGATTTCACCCCAATAGCGCGCAGTTGGAGATTGTGAAAGAATCCTCTGTTCCCACATTTCAAATGACTCATGGGGCCCAGTCTGCTGACAGTAAATCTCATAAGCATTCTTTCTGAGGATCTCAAGCCAAGCTAGAGTGAGAAGATATGCCTGTCGCGTCCTCTTGACATGTTTCCCACCAAGTAGGGATGATGCTACACCGGGTGTGAATATCTTTGCGAGGTGAAACATTCGCTCCCAACCAGAACCACCCATAAGCTTACCACCAGCTTCTTGGGTGCACATTTCAAGATGCAGGAATCCAATCATACACACCATTCGATCCTCACCTATCTCCTCTGGGAACAGCCATTGACATTTTTTCTGCCTGGCATACAACGGACAGTCACCTTCAATGACAGGTATCTGGCCGGGGTTTACGAAAGCAGTAGCTTCCCTGACCACATACATAGCATGCTTCTGCATACTGAGTGAGTCCGCTTTCTGCTCACTGAAAACAGGGAATACCCCAATAACTGCACGAGGTTTGACATTGTCTTGATCTTCATGTTTTGAAAAGAAGCCTGAAAAGGTCACAGGGACTTCATCAAGCTGCCAGCTGCCATCAACCTTCCCTTTATTGCTGATCTGTGACACATGAGACAACCAGTCATTCTCTCCCACGTTCAAATCTGCATATTCATTGGGCCGTACATTACATTCATCTGGAGATTCAAGCCTGATGTCCCCACCAAAGTCTTCAACGAAAGGAACAAATGCATAGTCGTCTGGGAGTTCAATTTGTGTGTCTTCTGGAACATCTAAACTCAGTGGTGGGGGATCAGTACCCACATTGTCCCTGCTCAGTTGACCAATGAGTGTGATGGACGTACCATGCATATCAGATCTACCAGATACATCAATGTTATCAGTGGTTCCTATCGAGAAAACATTACGTTTGCAGTTAGCTGGGACTACAACACCTTCGTTCTTGAACCGCAGTGAAACAGCTCTCGCGAAACTCCTGCGAACATCCATTACGCGATCATAAGAGACAGAGAGTCCCATTTGATGAAAATCTCTGATAAGATTTTTCATACGATCATGGGCATGCAACTTCAAACCCACATAAAGAGGCATTGGAGTTTCTCTGTCACGTCTCTGGTGAACATTTTGTGCATGTTCGGAGCGTTTCGCTGAATTGCTGATCAACATCTGTGAAATAGTACAAGCCACTCGAGTCTTGGCATTAACAGTCTCATCATCGCCTAAGTTCTGTATACTACATGTGCCCTCAAGTAGAACTCTAAGAAGAGTCAGGAGTGAGTTGGGTACAGGCTCGCTCAAGCAATAAGATGAAAATGATCCCGTGAAAGGAGCTTGAGATATGAGTATGTGTTTACGCAGAAGAAGACCCACATCAACTATCTTTTTTGCCTCTTCCTCAGACACTATACGAGTTAAAGATTCGGACAACAAGGAGCCAACTCGAAACCTACTTGAAATAAACACATCTCTACCCTGTGTGAAGGCGTCCCAGCCATCGCCCAATTTCTGCAACAAATGTTCTTTGAATCGAGTGGAATGTATTTCTTCACTAAGCCAATCAGAACCGACTTGCTTCAACCTCCGACTGTACAGATTCTTGAGATCGACAAGCTTCATCGCGGAATCGTTGTGTTCAACAAATGTTATGAGCTCTGCCATAACGAGAGGGTCATAGGGCAGGCCTGACGCGGAATGTTCGGCGTTCTTCGACTTTTTAGATTTAGCCGCTCGTGCTTCATTGGCAAGCTTACAATAACAGGTTTTGTGATAGTAAAGATCACTAGCAGCGGAATCAAATGCTGCATTGACCCGAGAAAAAACAACCCAGTTCTCGGCTTCCTTTGCCATAATTTTGAGTTTATTGTTATCAGACATTGATCTGCAAATAGGCTCACTGCTGTCACCTTCGCGTTTGTGACAATAAACACACTGGGGCAGTTTCCTGTCACAGCCAGATTCAAAACTTGTCCGTGTTCTTTTAGGACTCAGCGTGGAGCAGGATGCCACTGCCTCATTTCGCTCTCGCTTGTGTAGCACGCGCTGTACGATGTGAGTCCGAATACTGTCACGGCATGTCTTATGATATATTGCCTTATTCGTCAACAGTGACATCGACATACACTCATCACTCTCTCTCATCAAACAATCAATGGTCAAATTATATGGAAGCTCAACGCCATTATCTAGGAAGCGCGTTATGTCTTCCTCAATAGCTTTATAGGCGTCATGAAAACGAGATTCTCTATACGGACGCATCAATTTCTTGGAACTGTCTTGCTGGCAAAAGCAACAACGTTCCCAGTCAGTACTAGTCCGTACACGAAGAGGATTCTCACTCATTCTGTGAATGATTTTTGTGAACAATCGCGTTCTCGAATTAATTTCGACAGACAAATCAGAATTGCTTGCGGAATTACGCCAAACAAGAGATTGTATGGCAAAGAGACTGCTTCATAAAGAGCGTTGTTTCTCCGGGATCAGCGTCATTCAGGTTTGCCTGAATGACGCTGATCCCGGAGAAACAACGCTCTTTTCAAGTTCCAAGAAATTGATGCGTCCGTATAGAGAATCTCGTTTTATTCTACATCATCTCCCACGTCTGTTTCCAACACGTGCGTGGATCAGAGTTCACTTTCGCGCCCTTACAATCGGATGTATAGTCGGTAGACCGTCGAAAAGGAGGTTCCCTTCAGCCGCTGGCGGCCATTTTGGATTGTGCCGCTACTGGTCGCCACCGGTCGGTGTCAACTTGTAGCCGATCGTTTTTGAGAACCTCATAGCCTACACTAACAGTGTGCCAAATTTCAAGAAGGTATCACCAAGTGCACAATTCACCTGTATGTGACGAATTCCTCCCCCGCTACTTCCCATTTTTGATATATACAGTACGCGGAGAGTGGATTGTAACTAAATCACCCGCGGAGTGGAGTTATTACCCACGCTATAACTTTAAAATTTTGTACATATCGACAAAAAACACAAGCAATGTTTCAGCCAATGGACCTCCGGGTTTAACCCGGAGGCCCATTGGCTGAAACTTTGCTTGTGCTGGTTATGCTTTGCAACAAATTTAAAATTATTGCTGGGGTGGAATCTCCACTCTGCGGGTGATTTAGTGATAATACACTCTCCACGTACTGTACGTCTCTTTTAAGCATCTTTATATTTTTGTAATTCCAAATACTCGGGAATAGATATTTTTCGCTACTTGCTACCCTTAGATGCTTACAAAATAGGTACCAAGACTCGAAAACATTCTGTTTATCTAATGAAGGTGTCACACTTTTTAACAGCTCCTTTAAAGGCGTGTCGTGAGAAACCATTCGTTTGACCCACGATGGTTTCAAAGAACTTATAAATAATGGAATGTCCGTCATGTCACCCCACCTGTCTCATATTCTTGTGCTGTGCTAGAGTCTTACGAATTATTCTCTCATGCCCAAACCATATGAGTCAATTTAGAATACTGGTTAGTTCTTTAATGAATTTGTGTATGAGTTAGGGAGACTCAAGAACAAATGTACTAATTTTGACAGCCAGCCGATTTAACAATTGTAATTAATGTTTCCTGGAACATTTATTTTCCTTTTTGCTCAAGCTGAAAAAGCTTTTGTTTCTTGGGATTGACACAAATAGAGTTTAGAAATCTTTCATTCGTCAATGCGTCTGACAAATGTATTTTTAAAAAAGTTTTGTATTTATTTTGAACACTTTCTGTTTTATGATTCATGATATATTGTATTGTGCAATTCCAGGATAAATTATTGTTTCCAGTCAGAGACGTGCTGTGTTACTGTGAGTGTCGGTAAGACAGGATATGGGTTTCGATGTGCAAATCTGTCATTAGCTTGGTCAATGGCAAGTTTTTGTAAGTTGGGTTTGTCGGCATGGAAACTGATGCCAAGCTTTCTCTTGAATATTGAATCAAGTGCCATGTAGAGTACAGAACAGTCATCGCGGACTGCTCGTAATCCACGCGTGGGCAGTAATGTTCACGCTTGCGTTTACCAGGTAATAAAAATTCCCATCAGCAAAATGTTAATTAATGAATCACCGGGTTGTAACCTGTGCTTCCTTAATTAATTTTTTGATGATTATTCCTATAATTGGTGTTTGGAATCTTATAGCATTGCGTCCGTGGAAATATTGGAAAAGTGAGTGACCAGTCCACGAACGCTACATTGTATACTGGACATATTTTCTGTATTTTTTTTTTTTTTTTTTTGTATTGAAGCAAAATTACCATTATTTTATTGTTTGAAAGAAATATGCATTTCCTTATCGTTCAGTTCCGGCCATACAAGGAACATACATTCCGTGCATAACTGCACTACTTCAATGCTAGCTTTTCTTTTGTTACTTTCGGTTTCGTGTAGCTAGATGATGTACTAATACACTCTACTTATTCATTCCCTGGCAGTTCTCCGATTCGATGGGTTGTTTAAATAACTGTTAATGTTATGACAAGCTTTTTACCGAAAGGGTATTTTTTATAATTGTTTGATTGTATTAAAAAGTGCATTCGCTATCTCATGAATACAGAGGAAATAGATAGGAATTAACGCGCGCTTGTATCTGTTTGTTGCATTATACAACATTTTGTATCAGACACCCCGATACACGATACATTTATTGTGAGATACAAAATTAAATTCAGGCACGAGAATCCTCATGACTCTTCAGTAAAGTGAGATTTCTGTGTTCAAACTGGAACCAAAACCAATATGACACTAATTAAACCCCCGTTTCAAAGAAGTGGGGCTATATAGGAATCGCCCTGTACGTCCGTACGTCTGTACGTCCGTCCGTACGTCCGTCCGTGCGTCTTTCCGTCCGGACCAATTCTTGTGTGCGCAACTCCTCCTACATTAATGAACCGATTACTTTTTGATCTGCGACAATTTCAACCAGGTTATCTCTCTTGAACTTTGATTTAATATGGGTTTCTATATGAAATTCTTGTGTGCGCAACTCCTCCTACATTTATCAATCAATTTGGACAAAACTTTTCAGACATCATCACTACTAAGTGAACATGCGCATATTCCAAGATTTTTGATCTGCGACAATTTTAACCAGGTTATCTCCCTTTGACTTAGATTTATTGTGTCTTTCCATCCGAACAAATTCTTGTGTGCGCAACTCCTCCTACATTAATGAACCGATTTTGATGAAACCTTTCAAACATCATCTCTACTAAGTAAACATGTGCATATTCCAAACTTTTTAATCTGCGACAATTTTAACCAGGTTATCTCTCTTGAACTTTGATTTAATATGGGTTTCTACATGAAATTATTGTGTGCGCAACTCCTCCTACATTTATCAATCAATTTGGACAAAACTTTTCAGACATCGTCACTACTAAGTGAACATGCGCATATTCCAAGATTTTTGATCTGCGACAATTTTAACCAGGTTATCTCCCTTTGACTTAGATTTATTATGTCTTTCCGTTCGAACAAATTCTTGTGTGTGCTACTCCTCCTACATTAATGAACCGATTTTGATGAAACCTTCATCTCTACTAAGTGAACATGTGCACATTCCAAACTTTTTGATCTGCGACAATTTTAACCAGGTTATCTCTCTTGAACTTTGATTTAATATGGGTTTCTGCATGAAATTCTTGTGTGCGCAACTCCTCCTACATTTATCAATCAATTTGGACGAAAGTTTACAGACATCATCACTACTAAGTGAACATGCGCATATTCCAAAATTTTTAAGCTGTGGCAATTTTAATTAGGTTATCTCCCTTTAACTTAGATTTATTATGGGTTTCTACATGAAATTCTTGTGCGTGCAACTCCTTCTACATTTATCAATCAATTTTGACGAAACCTTTCAAACATTATCACAACTAAGTGAACAAACGCATATTCCCAAATTTTTGATCTGCGACAATTTTAACCAGGTTATCTCCCTTTAACTTGGATTTATTATGGGTTTTCAAATGGGATTCTTGTGTGTGCAACTCCTCCTACATTAATGAACCGATTTTGAATACATGTTGCACATTGTAAATGTGTTTTTCCAAATGTAAACCATATATGTGTGGGCTCTTTAAGTATTCAGTGCTGTTCTGTGGAAGGCCACATGCAATTACAAATTTCAACAACAAAAAATGATCTTTATGTATACATTTCCCTATGGCCTTCGCCTACATGATCAGAAGTGCATTCCTCTAAAAACCCAAAGCGGGGGTATTAATCACCTTCAGTGATAGTTCTAGTTTATTCCATCCGCAAGGAATTTCAAATAGTTATGAATGTACTTTACGGGGGTGTGGTGTGCCTCGGTTGATTTTGCGGCAGAAACATCAGGTACTAGACGATGGATGCCGTATTCTCGTGTTATAACGTTTTTGTGTGATTCTAGCATGTATATCAAACGGCACGTCTCACAAATGATACATTATTTGACCATTAAGAAACAGAATCTATCATACTAAACGAATGCACCATTTTCCTTCTAGAATTTTTTTTGTAGGAGTTATACACCAGAGCCTGTTTTTCTAAGTAGTAGCACACTTACAGTAGATGGGAATTTTCAAGTATCAGACACTGGAGGATTCCGATATAAACTAGGGTTTTAATCCAGAGAACGCGAATTTTCTGGCTGTTGTTTCTGAGAGTCAGTCACGATGTCGGGAATTTTCAGGTCTTTGTTTCTGAATATCAGTCCCGATACCCGGTAATTTTTTGGAAAGAATCTGGAACCCGTTTGCGAGATTAAACTACAGATCCAACGGCGCTGCTGGTTTCGAAATTGATGTTCAGCGGAATCACCTAAACTATAATACGTAACTATTCATATAATGGTCTGTGGACTTCGCAGGTATTGTGACTGGCGTTTAAAATCGTGAATTGTCCGTTCCCTGTATTACACATTAACCCTTTGAAAATGTGAGGCTGATTTTTCGGTCAACGACATAATTCCTGTCACATTTTTGTTTTAATGTAAGAAGTCTACACACGGGGCATTGGTGATAAAACAAGAAACTGCAGCCAGAGGCTGCAGACTGCAGTTATTATTTTGTCCTCCCTGTATAATGATATCGGACTGACCCATCTCCCATCTCACTGTAAGTGTTCACGAAGGCGATACCATTCCAGGAACCGACGGTTCAAGGGGTTAATATAAACCGAGGGATTTCCTACGTATTGTTTTTTAATGATGGAATTGATTTTTTATGTGGTTCATGGTTCATCTGGTTCATGTGTACCGTTATGCAAAATTGTTCCTCTGTCACAGCCCATATGCAGCTCGGAGTCCTCAACAATTTCACCTTTAAAATGATCCCGGTGTACTGAATAAAGCGATCGGGAGTAATCAAAAGAACATAGGCTGTCAGGCCACTGACAATCAATAATCAGACGTCTTTACTTCTCGGACATAGTTTTAACCCTCCACCTAACATGAAAAGCAGACGACACTTGCAAAAAAAAAAATCTTGAATAACTAATTGTTTTCATTTTTTGTCTCAAAAACATAGGTTATGACCCCTCGTTGGAACGAGCTCGACGAGCTCGTTCCAACGAGGGGTCATAACCTATGTTTTTGAGACAAAAAATGAAAATATTTTGAAAATTAATTGGCGATTTTTGAGAATAGCGCTGGCCGGTTTTGGCCGTTACGTTGGGTAAAGGGTTAAACTTAACCTTTTGCACCCCTGTATTATGTTCAATGTGTGTCTCAGTGGTAGACTGTTAGACTTCTATGCTAGTAGTTCCGAGTTCGATCCCCGTCTGGGACGACCCGCGTTGTGTACTTGGGCAAGGCACTTTGTCCCGGTTGCCGACATGGGGACACGATGACGCCGTGTACTAAGGCGTACTGCACGTCGATGGTGCACACGTCTTCAACCGCTGTAGCCATGCTTGAGCGGAGGTTGAACATAGTTAGAATGTTGAGGAGCTGACAGTTGCTCGTCGACGCTCGGTCGTTCTCTCCGGGTACTCCGCCTTCCTCCACCCGTAAAACTGTCATGGTCACGATTAGCCATTGTGCATATGTTTATGACCTTAAACACCAATAAATAAATAATAAATAAATAGAAATATTCAAGGTCAGTTAAATGGCAGACATTGGAAGAGTCCATGTCCATTATGTGGGGGTAAAGCAATATTAATATTTTCAACGCGCAGCCATTGGGATGGATATTGAATATATTAATTGTTTTACCCCACACGTTCACTGAGCAGCCATCCTACTGAAATTATGACGTATCGTGTCCGTGGATCAGAAAAGCGGTCTCCGGATCAAAGGGTTAAACCCTAATTACCAGTATTCTGTTTTAACCCTTTACCCAACGTAACGGCCAAAACATGCCAGTGCTATTCACAAAAATCACCATTCAATTTTCATTATCATTTCCATTTTTTGTCTCAAAACCATAGCTTATGACACTCATTGGAACGAGCTCGTCATAAGCTATGGTTTTGTCGCAAAAAGTCAAAAAAAATAGTTATTCAAGAATTTTATTTGCAAGTGTCGTCTGCTTTTCGCGTTAGGTAAAGGGTTAAAACATAATACAAACGGATTCGTGGTTAAACTTAACACGAGTAAGTGGTAACGCGAATGGGAACTGGCCATCTCTATTTTAGGATAGCTCACTCTTTCATGGAATTTAGAATATATACATTTATTTGGTCATTATCACTTCCTGCTTTCTAATTCCGCACATGCGTGGATTTATAATGTTAGTAAGATCAATGTTTTCGTTGTTCTATACATATAAAACAATTTATTCGCAAGGTAAAATACACTAATACCACAAAACGTGCAACACTTTTCTGATTGCTTAATTGTTAGATGACTGCATCTGTTTTGACCACAGATTTCTTTTACCTGTGATTGGATAGTGCCAGTGTAACCGAGGAATGTGTCATGGCTCAGTCAATGTTGCTTATTAGACATGGGATTGAAATTCGAACGGAATGGTCGACGGTACGGTGCTGACCAACGGTAATTGTGGTGTTTGCTTGGACATGACACTTAATCCCGATTGCTAACACGGGGACACGGTGCCGGTGTGCTCAAATGCGAACTGTACGACTTCAACTACGTCGATCCCTGCTTGCGCAGAGTTTTTTTATTAGGGTTTAACGACACATTAACAGCCAGGGTTATATCATATCGGTGACAGTTTTACGGGTGGAGGAACCCGGAGTACCTGGAGAGAACCACCGAGCAACGACGAGCAGCTGTCAGCTCACCAACATCGTAACTCTGAACTCTGCACCGCGGCACAGGCAGGGTTAGATTGGTTGAAGACAAGCGCATCTTCGACGTGCAGTACGCCTTAGTACACAGCGTCACCTTGTCCCCATGTAGGCAATCGGGGTTAAGTGCCTTGCCTAAGGATACAACGCGGGAACTTGAATCAGTCGCTGAAATGGTCCACCCATCCAACTACTAACCGCGCTCGACGTCGGTAAACTTCGGTGATCTGACGAGAACCGGTTACCGCGATGCCACCGCGCCCCCTTGCACAGAGTTAGTGCGTCATGAAGTGTTCCAGTTGTTTGCCGCTGCTCGGTGTCTCTCTCCGGGTACTGCAGTTTTCTGCACCCTTAAAACTGTTCGACACAGTGCGGCTCTCGCTGTTGAAAGTGTCGTGAAACTTAAAACAAAACAAAATATGATTCTTGCGAAGATTAATAAGCAACCTTCTTCAAGAGAGTGAAGATGTTAGGGCCGCAGCCCGTAGTGCTTATTAAACTGCATATTTGGGCGTCCAGCACTCCACTTAACAAACTCGCATTTTGAAACGAAACTTTGAAGTTTCCACAGACTTTATGGAGCCTCTTAATGAGGGGTCCGATAATGGGTTTTTGTGGTTCGAATTGTGTGTATGAAGAATTAGGAGCTCTGCACCTTACACAAGGCCTGAGTCCATGTATTGTGCATACCGACCCCATATATTTCACGAGGTCGGCGTCAAATGTTATTTCAAATCGTACGAAAAAAAATGTTTTGCTGTTGGCCTTGTGTGGAACACTTGTACGGTAGCACAGTACAGGGGAGGGTTCAAAAGTTTGCTAAAATTGTTTATCTTTTTTTTATTTTTTCTCCTTTTTATCTTTTCTTTTTTTTTTTGTCTGTTGATTTGCAGCTTAGTGGCCAAAGAGATTTTAGAAATCTCAAATTTCACTGACCTATTAATTCGGTGATTTTTTTTATAACAAATCGTTGCCTTAGTGCTAGAATGGTCTATGTCCCACAGGGGACATAGAACATTCTACCACTCATGCGACGAATTGACTACCGGAACTATTAAATCGGTACTCATTAACAAAACATACGCCCAACCCACCCATCCATCACTTTAGCAACACACGCATTTTCCGTGTTTTTAATAACATCACTATTAATCAAAGGGACGTACATGATTGTAATCGGATATACTCCAAAGTGATTTTACAAGAAATGATTTATTAATTCGGTAGTTTGACAAAAAACATGAGCCCAACCGATCGGTCCACAGCGTTGGCAACGTAGGTGTGTTTTATTGTTTTTAACAGCATCACAATAAAACAAAGACGTAAGTGAATGTAATCGGATATGGCATTAACGCTATTTTATAACAAATGATTGTCGAAGCTATTAATTCGGTAGTTTTTCATAAAAATGGGTCCACCCCACGGTTCAGTCACGTTGGCAACACACTGTTTTCCTTGTTTTTATCCCCATTACCATTTATAAACGAGGAGGATATGTCGGATAAGGTGCCTATGTGATTTTATAACAAATGAGTTTCTACGTTATTAATTCGATAGTTTGTCAAGAACGCGTGTCCATCCCACCAGTCCATCGCAGTGGAAACGCACGCGTTTCTTCTCATTTTTCACTACCCCACAACTAACCCTTTACCCAACGGAGACGATATCAAAATTTATTATTTTAAATATCATTTTTTCAATTTTTTCAAAAAATTTCAAGAAAACCATATCATGTGACCCCTCGTCACAGGGGTCACATGATATGGTTTTCTTGAAATGTTTTTAAAAATAATATTTTTTCAACTGCTGAATTTGCATATTATCCGGGCAGATGGGGGTGATTCGTTTTTTAAAGGGTTAATCAAACAGAGTACATAAATGCAAACGAACATGGCGCCGACGTGCATGGTTGTACCAAAAATGATTGCCGCAGCTACTAACTCGGTTGTTTATAAAAATACTGGTCCGCCACGTTGGCAACAAAGTGTTCATTGTTGTTAAAACTGTCAAAACGTTCCAATAGGTCAACGATCCAAACAAAAAACACCATTCATATGTGTTTATTTTCATTTTTTTTTTTATATTTTGGTCCCAGAACAATGGTCCTGTCACCTCACCTGAACAAGTCAGGTAAACGCGTTCCCGTGATAGCTGTACACCCCGATAAAATTATCTCTCCTGAAAGCAGGTCCAGTTAAGAAACATGTAGATCCTGATAAAACCACCTAATATCATTGAAAAATGGAGCGAAGTTTCCTTTTGTTACTTTTAATAAGCAAAAAAACACACAAAAAAATTTAAAAAATGGACAACTCTCAGAGCTATCTGTTATTTTTTTATTAAATGTTACAAAAAGTTTTTATAGCATGCTCATTAGAAGCAACCAAGAAACTGTTCGCTTTGCCTCTTTGTTTTGCGAATGTGTTTTTACAGTAATTTTCAAGTTTTTATTATTCCCAGGAAATGAATTAGGAAATCTTACCTGATCAACTTTTATTTTGAATAAAAGGACAGTGTGTGTATTATCTGTCAGGGTGCGCACACTGTACTGTTCATATTCTTTTGATATTATTTATTTATTTATTTATTTATTTATTTATTATTTATTTATTTATTTATTTATTTATTTATTTATTTATTTATTTATTTATTTATTTATTTATTTATTTATTGGTGTTTTAAGGTCATATACTTATGCACAATGGCTGATCATGACCTTGACAGTTTTACGGGTGAAGGAAGCCGAAGTTCCCGGAGAGAACCACCGAGCAATGACGAGCAGCTGCCAGCTTCCCAACATCGTAACTCCGCACTGCAGCAAAGACAGGGTTAGATTGGTTGAAGACGTGCGTACCATCGACGTGCAGTACGCCTTATTACACGGCCTCATCGTGCCCCCATGTGGACACCCGGGGTTAAGTCCCTTGCCCGTACGTTGATACAATTAACAGAAAGAAGGGTTAGCCCTTTACCCAACGTAACGGCCAAAACCGGCGGTGCTATTCTCAAAAATCGCCAATTAATTTTCAATATTTTTTTTATTTTTTGTCTCCAAAACATAGGTTATGACCCCTAGTTGGAACGAGTTCGTCGGGCTCGTTCCAACATGGGTTCATAATCTATGTTTTTGAGACAAAAAATGAAAAAGAAATAGTTATTCAAGATTTTTTTTTGCAAGTGTCGTCTGCTTTTTATGTTAGGTAAAGGGTCAATGAACATTCCGGCCAGGAACATGAAACGTCATAACGTCATTAAATAGGATGGCTGTTCAGTAAATGTGTGGGGAAGACCAATCAATATTTTCAACGTGCAGCTCCGAGACTGCACGTTGAAAATATTGACTGGTCTACCCCAAATAATGAATATGGACTCTTCTAATTGCTGCCATTGAACCAGCATGGAAGATACCACTAGAGTTTAAGGTATCACATAACTAAATATTTTCCCATAGGCGACCATTATAACGTTCAGGCGGAAAAAAAATATGATCGCATCACTTTGATTTTGGCATTCAAATATCTCTGTCAAGTATAGCCCCTTCAGACAACTTTTTCTGATCTGTAAGCAGGGGGTCACGCAACAAATAAGAGAGAAAAACTGACACAAAGGGAAGTACTGGTCACGTGCACATATTTTTCAGGGAATTTCCTACAAAAACACACAAAAAGTAAATTGTATTTTTTAGGTCCAAAAGTACGGTGGCTGATTTAGGCCACCCTCAGTACTTTTTTTATCTCGAGATCTCGAGATAATATCTCAAGATCTCGAGAAACTATCTCAAGATCTCGAGATAATTATCTCAAGATCTCGAGATAATATCTCAAGATCTCGAGATAATATCTCGAGATCTCGAGATAATATCTCGAGATCTTGAGATAATTATCTCGAGATCTCGAGATAGTTTCTCGAGATCTTGAGATATTATCTCGAGATCTTGAGATATTATCTCGAGATCTTGAGATATTATCTCGAGATCTCGAGATAAAAAAAGTATTGAGGGTGGCCTAAATCAGCCACCGTACAAAAGTCATCAAATCAGCCTCTTTTTTATCAGGAATATTCAACAATAATGCAAGATGTCAATAGAATGTTTCAAACGTTTATTGAAACAATGGATTTTCCCAAGACTGTTTATTTTTAGAGATTGCATCATTTTCGAGTGCAACATTTTAAGGCGTTTCACTCTAATTTCAATATTTAGTACCTTAAAGGGTTAAAAGATGGCGCACTGTTTTCTTATTTTTAGACATCGAATAATAGTCAAACGTCCAAACTGATTGAGGAGTATTGGAGAAAAATTATAAAAAGCCATTTTGGTATTTTTATACAACTCCACCGGAAGATGTCATGAAGTTTGTGCAATGATGCGCACATTAATGATACAACTTCACTAACATTTTGAAATTTAAATTTATACATAACATTGCCATAACATTAGTGTTAAATTTGCAGATCGTATCAGAAAATTAAGGGGAGCTAACTTTCCGTCAAATCTCTTCCAATGACGAAAATTGTCACTCATGGTTTTGAGTTCAAAGTGAAAGTTACTAATGAAATAGAGCAAATGTCCTCAGCAGATCATGTTAGGTTCAGTGCTATGGTCTCTTCCTCGATCCGATCCCGACGGGGTCAAAATCTGTTCTTGACACAACAACACTGGTGGGTCGAGATTATGTAGGCCAAAATCTATTATACTAAAATAATAGAGCTTTTCGTTCTAGAATCTTCTTCGCTTTTGATGGGGTTTAACTCTTCGCATGCCGCTGGTGGTTATTCGTGCCTAGGACAGGATTTCTCTTGTACTGGGATAGGTATAGTATGAACACATTTAGCAAATTACGCCATGTTAATTAAATTAATTTTTTCAGCAGTGATTCTTTCAGTTAAATGTAGATCAATTTTTCATCTAATCTAGTCATGGCTGCTCTATTGCAGCCATGACTAGATTTGAAGAACAATAACATGAAAATACTGAAAGGGTCAAGAGATATTCAGCAGAAAGTGTTTTTCCAAGTGGTTGTACTTCTAATATGGACGGGAATTTTCATGTATCAGACGCTAAAGTTATTTATTTTCTGTGAAATTAACAACAAAACTGTAGGAATTCTGATGCAAACTGAAGGAATCAGCACGCTTTATTTTTTAAAGACGAGCATAGGATCACACGAGTATCTGGGACATGTTACTTTGTCACAATTTGTCTGTTACCCCGAGTCATCAACAATTTCTTCTTCAAAATGATTCCCGTGTACAGAATGAAGCCAAAACAAACAAAACAAAAACCAATAGACTTTCGGGTAACTTACAATCAATAATCCGAAGACTTCACTTTTCGGACACAGTGTCAAAGCCAACCCCTGATTTCCAGTTTTTTTTAAAGACAAAGGTAGTAGGAGAGGATGAAACGTGCCTTATTGGCCGGAGGGAGTGCCGGAGAGGGAAGTGAAGTAGTAGGAGATGTGTATACCCGGCTACAGTCCCCACCAGTTCCAAATAGTCCCATCAGAGCCCCCTAGTTCCCACCAGTCCCCAAATCACCCCCAAAACGACTATATTTGGTATGAATTCTTCAGGACAAATTTTTTAGGATCGCCATACCTTTCACATAGTCCTCATGGCCTCATCCGACAAAAAAGGGATTCTCCAAAAGGTATCCTCAAATAATACAATACCAGGCCACAGGTATCCTCAAATACCGAAATGAGGCTAAGAGGGATAGTAAATTAGGCCTCATTGAGGGATTTTTTCATGGCCCTCATGGCCACAAAAGAAATGAGATTAAGAGGGATAGTAAATTAGACCTCATTGAGGGATTTTCTCCTGGCCCTCATGGCCTCATACATCAAAAAAGGGATTCTCCAGAGCATATCCTGTATAGGTATCCTCAAATAATACAATACCAGGCCATAGGTATCCTCAAATACCGAAATGAGGCTAAGAGGGATAGTACATTAGGCCCCATTGAGGGATTTTTTCATGGCCTTCGTGGCCTCAAAAGAAATGAGGTTTAGAGGGATAGTAAATTAGACCTCATTGAGGGCTTTTCTCATGACCCTCATGGCCTCATACGACAAACAAGGGATTCTCCAAAAGGCATCCTCAAATAAAACAATACCAGGCCATAGGTATCCTCAAACACCGAAATGAGGGATAGTAAATTAGGCCTCATTGAGGAGTTTTTGCATGGCCCTCATGACCTCAAACGAAATGAGGTTAAGGGGGGTAATAAATTAGACCTCATTGAGGGATTTACTAAGGGCTCTCATGCCCTCATATCTTAGGAATCCAGGAGAAACATAACACGGGTGAGCGGTAGCTTGGATGAAAAATGGCCATCTCAATGTTTTTGACTCCACACTCTTTCTTGGAATTTACGGGGTCACATTTAATTCAGCAGTTCATTATTTCTCCACTATTTCTGTCGTCCTCTTAATTCCGCACTTGTGCTGGGTTTTTTCTAGGGTTTCAAAATGAAGACTGACTCACGGAAAAAAAGACGACTGGAGAATGTGAGGTGTAGTATTTTTTGTTATTTTTTTTGACGAGTGAGATTCTTCCGTGCTGTCGGGACAGAAAAAACGTCGATAGATGGTCGACAAGATTGTGACCAAGTCAGGATCCAGTCGAAATCCGCTGACTTTTTTGACACGATAGTATTGTATGTCCAAGCATGCAAACACAGTCCTTCCAATAAATATATAGAGGATATGGAATGAGTGTTTTTCTCATATAATATTTATGAAACGAGTCTACGACTTTTCCGTTTTGGCGAGCCTCCGGCGAGCCCAAACGGGACATTCGAACGAGTTTCATAAATATTATATGAGACAAACACTCATTTCATATTCTATTTATCATATGACACACACACGCCCAAATTAGCCACTTAGTATGACTTTTTAACCCATCACCTAACTTGAGTTGCAGACGGCACTTGGAAAAAACATCCTCGTATAACTAAAAAAATTCACATTTTGCTTCCAAAACATAAGTTATGACCCCCTCATTGGGACGAGCTCGTCGAGCTCGTTCCAATGAGGGGTCATAACCTATGTTTTGGAAGCAAAAAGTGAAAATATAAAAAAAATGAATGGCGTTTTTCTTGTAGGTAAAATATTAATACAATATACCCCACCCTAAATAGGACAGAGAACGTAAATTCTCCCTACTGAAATTATGCAAATATCACCCAGTTATATTTTGTTTAGCCAATCAAAATGTCCAGTTTTGAAATTGACCAATGAAAGCTCCCAACTCTAATTATGCAAATTATGAAAATGTGGCCCAGTTTTATTTTGTTCAGCCAATTAAATTGTCCAGTTTTGAAAATGACGAATGAAATTGACGGAAGACTTTATTTATCACTGATTAATATGAAAGCAATATATCAAATGTTTTAAAGTGAACAAACCGGACGAGTCATATGATAAAATTCAATCAGTCCCCAGGACGAAAACACGAGTCGACTCGTTTGAAAACGACCCCTGTGAAGACTCAATCTAAATTTACTACATCGTACATCGAAAAACTACCCCGAGCCTAGGTTTACCACCTAGGATGGCCAGTTTCAGATTACAAATACTACACCGTTAACACAGTAATATTACCTGCAGATCGTGTTAAAATAAGGAGCTTGGTATGAGCCCGTCAAAAAGGGTGGGTTATCGTTTGGCGCAAATAAACCAATTCAGAGTGTTTAAGACTGGCGTGCTGGCCCGAAAACCTATGGGTACCGGGAAGGCTCCCCCTACCCCAACCGCACCATGTCTGTCGGGAATGTTTATTGTCCGTGGAAAAAAATGCTGGCTGCTCGAATGCCACATTGTCTCGGTAGGCTGATAATTTGAAGAAAAAAGTTGACCATTTGGCGAAACCACAATTGTTATTATTATTCAAAAAGAACCCTGTGTTTCAAATATTTTTTGTGTAAAAGCGCTCGTGAAATGTATATGGCGATCGAATAGTACACGGACACTGTTTTGTATTATTGTTGTTACAAAGAATTATTTTTGTTAAACGAATTAATTAAAACAATAAACGAAAGTTTCCAACCTGGAACTGTGAAACTTTTACAATTCGTCGCCTGAGTGCTAGAATATTCTATGTCCCTTATGGGACATAGAACATTCTAGCACTCAGGCGACAAATTGCATTCGCAAAAATTGTATTTTATACCTAATATGACAATACGCAAGGCGTAAGAAGGAGCCCCAAAGTATCCAACATATTGAAACTTGAAACATTTCATTCCACAACCATTACTCCAAAAACATTGCATGCAATCGACTTCCTGCAATTGTTTAATTTCAGCCAAACATTTTCGTATCACAGTACTAAATATATGCCCATAGGCGACCATTTATAACGCTCGGGTGAAAAAAAACTATGGTCGCATCATTTTAAATTTGAATTTCAAATATCTTTTCTCAAGTATAGCCCTTCAGTCTGATCCTTAAACAGGGGGTCATGCAACAAATGAGAGAGAAAACTAACAGAAAGGGAAGTGCTGGTCACATGTACATATTTCTCAAGGAATTCCCAAACAAAACACACCAATAGTCAAATGAATTGTTTGGTCCAAAAAGTCCTCAAATCACTCTCTTTATTCATTTGGAACATTCAACAGTAATTCAAGATGTCAGCAGAATGCTTCAAATGTTTATTGAACACTATATTTTCCGCAAGACTGCTTAGTTTTGGCGATAACATAATTTCCGAGTGCAATTTTTCGAGGCAGGAAAATCTTTAAAATATTTACAACAGTTATACCTGTGAGCAAACCAAACCCTACCAAACATAATTTACCTCTTTCATGTGATGAAAGACTCATTTCTGCAATAGAATTAAAATCTTGTCTTATGCCTAGTCAAATGTACGGGAAATTTGTTCCTTCGAAAAGGAGTGTCCAATCTGTGTCAAATGGACTTAAAAACTGGTTTTGTCTCCGACAGAATTCCTGCTTTGTTACCTAATGACTAGACTGGGAGGAATAAGAATTCACAGCTTTCTTTGAAAACTACCCTAATCCCAACATAAAACTAAAATTTGCATCAGCACACAATACCTTTTGATAAAGTCTGCTTTAATTAACCACACATCAGCATAAATAGTACCCCACCCCCATGAAACAATATGTCGATTTTGTTTCAAAATTGAGGTTGTGCAGGGCTTATATTTCCTCCAAGTTTGGGAGAATCCATTTAGATTCTTGCGAAAATGGTTGCGAGAATTCAGACCTGCTCTGAGTGCCCCGGGATTACATGAGGCCAATATGGTTGAACCCCTGTTGTATACTGATAACACATGTTAATCCTTTAACCACTACAGCTTTTTAGTTTTCAAAACATCAACTACTGATTTTTTAAGAAAAACAAGAGCCACACCCCCACCTAAGGGGCCATAATCGCTCACCTGACAAAGTGGTTCAGGGTAGTATTTTGGGTCACATTCAGTTAGTCATGGTTCATCAAAACAACATAGGTAGGAATGATGTTATGAAATTATTCGTAACTCTAGTGTCCATGTCAGGTGATTATTAGCAGAGGTCTTCCAGTTTGCTTCCAATTCTGTCTGCTGTAGACAAGTACTGCCAAACTTCCAAAGTTGTAGTGTCACTGCAGAAAAGCAAATTCTATGGAAAAACTCTAGGGAATGGATTTGAACATTAATGAACAACTTTGAACCTAATCCGCCCCTGCCCAAATATTAAGCCAGGGACTCGAACTGAGCAAACTAACATCTGACCCCCTTCCCCTTCCTGCGATACTAAATATGAAAGGATTCTTAATGGCAGATATGAAGACGAATATTTTAAAAGAAATCACTTCCTGTTGTATTCAGTTATATTTCAGCTCCAACAGAGAGCTCAAATATTAACCCAGGGACCCGATTTGAAAAACACTTCAATTTGATCCCACATGAGATAATGTATACCAAGTATGAAAGCATCGTGAATGGAGGATCTGAAGAATATTTGTTAATGAAATCTCCTCATATTGCACTAAGCTGAAATTCGGGCTCCCATAGGGAGCACAAATATTAACCCAGATTCTCCATTTGAACAAACTTGAATCTGACCTCTCTAGAGATGTTGTAAACGAAATATCAAAAGATTCTAATTGATTGTTCTGGAGAAGAACACTTTTAAATAAATTCTCTCCTCATAGTGCAACAAGTTAAAATAATAATCCAGGGACTCGATTTGAACAAACTTGAGTGTGACGACCCCCACCCCCCCCCCCTCCCCGCTCCCTCCCGCTCCTCGAGATGCTGTATACCAAATATGAAAGCATTCTGACTGGTGGATGTGAAGAAGATTGTTAAAGAAATTCCCTCTCATTTACTAAGTTAAACATTGGGCTCCAACAGAAACCCCAAATATTTACGCAGGCACCCAATTGGAACAAATTTAGATCTGACCTCCCCAGCGATGTTATGCACCAAATATTTAAGCATTCTAACTGGTGGGTCTGAAGAAAAAGATTTTTAAAGGAATGTTCTCATGTTTCACCGAGTTAATTTGAGCTCCCACAACGAGCCCAAATATTAACTCAGAGACTCGTTTTGATCAAAAATGAATCTGACTCTCTTAGAGATGCTGTATGTCAAATATGAAAAAAATCTGACTGGTGGATCTGAAGAAATTGATTTTTAAAGAAATTTCCTCTTACTGCACTGAGTTAAACTTTGGGCTTTAATAGATAGACCAAATAATAACCCAGAGACCCGATACCTCAGGGACTCGATTTGAATAAACTTGAATCCCATCACCCCCCCCCCCCCAACACACACACACACACACCCACCCTCCTCTCCCCTAGAGATGCTGTATACCCAGTATCAAAAGATCCTTATAGATGGTTCTGGAGAAGATTTGTTTTTAATTTTGGAAAACAATGAATGGGTGCTATCAGAGAAATGCATCTTTTGTTGGCCCCTGTTGGCGTGGCAAACAGGGAATTGACATATGATAAGGAACATGAATATCAAATTTGATTCAATTCAGCCCAGTTGTTTATGAGGAGAGGTAGATAAAGTAAAGTTCACAACGGGCAGATAGACGGATGGTCGACAGACAGAAAGTTATCACTTAAGCTCCCCCTGACTAACATACAGTCAGGTGTTCTAAAAATAAACAATATTCACCAAGCATAATATTTCTGGATGCTACTGAAACCGGCTGATGAGCCGGTTCGAATGACAGTCATATGTGTACAACTTTTATTGCCAGTGTCACGACATTCCTGGTCATGTTAGTTTGTTTTGGTTAATTTGCTGCCTTTGTGCTAGGTAAAAGGTTAAACTGACTCAGTTCTTTTCACGTGAATCCTAGCAGCGGTGCTATGATAATCTACATAGTTTCTCACTAGTTTCGTTGTACGGATCTCTACGTGAATCGATTTTCAGATTCTCGTCGAAATATAAGCCCTGGCTGAGGCTATATTCTTCACCAATATCAATAGAAAGTGCCATTTTATCTCAACAAATGATGTCAAATTTTCTTTTACCTAGTGAAGGGGTAAAATATTGCCTTGATTGTGCACCCACACCCCTCAGTATGACATTTTCCATAATAAAAAAAAACTATATTAATTTATAAATTAATTGATGCTGACACATATTGAATTTCCCATTTTTTATTTAATCACATTCTGGCTTTTGATGACATTTCACAATGTGTCTGGTGAATATTTTCCAATCTTTGTAAGAAAAAGCCTCAGTTTTCTCAGTTAAGGCTCGTCGAGTCATAAAACAGAATGACCAGTACCTGCTACTGTGGTGTCTCCTGGCACTGTTGAAATTCTAAAAGCATCAAATATTGATTCTGCTGTGGTGTGCTTGTGCTGCAAGTATTCATACGTGCACTTTCACTACTTTGGTTTTAATCCTTACAGACACACAGTCTGTCAAACGGAGTGAAACTGTAGAATATATACTACCCAATGTTTGCTAAGCACCACATATTTGACACATCATTGTGAAATTTGCTTGTGACATATTTGCAATAGTTTTGGTGGATATGATTAAGGTTGTATTGAGATGGTCCCCAGTGTTTACATTAGCTCCCTTGACAGGCAGTCGTTTCGTGACAATCATGGAAAGCATGTTCCCCTTCATTTTCATGATGTTTTCGTGTAGTGTCTACATGTGCATGACATGTGTAGTGTATTCAATCTTCCTTTCAACACAAACCCTTGAGATTTCATGATTGAATATGGCGGAGGCAAATGTAAGAAGACATTTGTCTGAAACAGAAATGTGGCGGGCTATTGGGATGGTGGAGCAAGGGGCTAAGCATCAGGTTGGTGAAGCCCTTCCTGTGCACCTTACGCTGATCACCAGAGCCCGAGCAAGATTTCAGTAGTACGGCTCACCAGTAAGACAGCATGGTGGTAGCAGAGACAGGGCAACATCTGCAGCTGACGACCGGTTTTTGATCATTCAGGCCCGTAGGAACCGCTTTTCCACAGCAACGCAGCTTCGCAGTGACCTTCAGAAGCCACCCGAGGTAAATGTTTCGACGCAGAATATCCGGACAAGGTTGCACGAAGGTGGTCTCCGATCGAGAAGACCGTGTATTTGCATTCAGCTGTCCCAGAACCACCGCCAGGTACGATATTAATGGGCCATGGATCACGTTGGATGGGCCAGAGAAGATTGTCGACCTGTCCTTTTTACAGTTGAATCAAGGTATTGTCTAGACAACACAGATAGGCGATCTAGGGTATGGAGAAGACCAATGGAACGATTCCATGCAGCCAACATTACTGAGTATGACCGCTATGATAGAGGGTCAGTAATGGTCTGGTGCGGCATCAGCTGGGATGAACGTACATAACTCTATGCCCTTGACCGTGGTACATTGACTGCACGGCGGTATATTGATGAGATCCTTAATGCCCACGTCAGATTGTATGCAGGTGCAGTGGGTGATAGATTCATTCTCATGGACGTTAATGCCCGTCATCACGTTATTCATGCTGTCTGGGAGTACCTACAGAGTGAGGGATTGAGCGTATGGAGTGGTCAGCAATATCCCATGACCTCGATCCAATCGAACATGTCTGGAATGAGTTGCAGCTTGCAAATTTAGTCCGTCCAGTCCAACCAAGAAGTGTCCAGGAGCTTGGTGCCATGCTGGTCGAAGAATGGAACAACATCCTACAAAGAACCACCAGGAACCTGACTGGGTGCATGAAAAGGCGTTGTCAAGCTGTAATTAACTGTAATGGGTCTCTTCCTCGATATTGATCCCATACCAGTTCGCTCCGTCAACTTTGGCAAATTTGAAAATTTTCCACTTTCACCAACAATATCTATTTTCCAAAATTATCGAATTCCAAAGCTAAAAAAATAATGTCAAACACAAACAAAATCCTAATTTCTGTACTTAAATCATTAAAGATAGCATTAAATAAAATATATATACACTTTTCATAACAATATTTCAACTAAAACGTAAAACGGGTAGTTGGATACACTTGGTGCTTTGCAAACTTTGAATAGTATATGTTCCCAAAGAGGACAAATCAGTTATAGTACAATCGCCGTGGACGGGTTGTAATACACACGTGGGCAGTGATGGGGTGGGTGAAAGATAGTTGCAAATTATTTAAAATGTAGATCCAGGCAAATGAAAAGCAAAGAAACATTTCATCAGAAGGACAAGCAGACGGACATGCAGTGACACATTTTGGAAGCCTACATAAAAGTAGGGACTGCCTTGAGATAACAAAATAGGTTGTCAAACAGAAACCAAGAGGCCCCAGGGGGAGGGGGGGGGGGGTGCTGAGGCCGCATCTCTGTCATGGAAGGCTAAATATCAACCCAGGGAATTTATTTGAACAAGTTGCATCTGCCCCTCCTGAAAAAAGCTTACACCAAATATCCAAAGATTCTGACCGGTGGATCTGAAAAGAATAAAAAGGATTTTTAAAGAATATTCCTCAGATTGAACTAAGTTATAATTCGGGCTTCCACACGAAGCCCAAATATGAACCCAGGGACTTAACTTGAACAACCTTGAATCTCACCTCCCTAAGGATGCTGTATGCCAATATCAAAATGTTCTGACTACTGGATTTTAAAGAATATTCCTCTTTTTGAACTAAGTTATAATTTGGGCTCCCATAGGGAGCCGCAATATGAACCAAGCGACTTGGCTTAAACTATCTTGAATCGCACCCCTCTAAGGATGCTGCGTACCAAATCTCAAAAGATTCTGATGTGTGGATCGGAAGAAGAAGATTTTTAAAGAATATTCCTCATATTGCACTAATCTTTTCATAGAGAGCCCAAATATGGACACGTGAATTTGATTTCAACAAACACGTGAATGCATCTTCCAAAGATGTTATATGCGCAATATGAAAGCCTTTGGAGCAGTGGTATGGAAGAAGAAGATTCTTTAATGTTTTTTTCTGTGACTCACAGTGATAAAAAATGATGACTCATCAATTGTTCCAAGTCCTGGAAAACATTCCTATGATAAAACCGATGGCAATTTTTTTGGACCATTCCTTTCTGTTGTTCCTAAGGAAGCTTCACATAAAATACAAATTCTTAGTGCCATGAAATTTTGGAGATATAGTCGTTTTGAATTTTTTCTATATATCTCCTGCGGTTCCCATAGGGCGACGGGGAATTTTGTTTTGCATAAATTAGGTTCTTATGACCCAAAAAGCCCATCATATCAAATTGGCATCAACTGGGCCTCTCAGTTCGGAAAATAGAAATGTTGGTACAATTCGGGCTCCCATAGGAAACCCAAATATGAACCCAGGGACTAGGCTTTAACAAACTTATATCTCGCTTCCCTAAGGATACCGTATATCAAATATCCAAAGATTCTGACTGGTGGATGTGAAGAAGAATATTTTTGAAGAATATCCTTCATATTGAATAAGTTATAATTCTGGCTCCCCCACTGAGCCCAAATATGAACCCAAGATATTTCTTAAAAAACTTCCTCATTTTGAACTAAGTTATAATTCAGGCTCCCACAGTGAGCCCAAATATGAACTCAGGGAGTTGGTGTGAACAAACTTGAATCCCCCCCCCCCCCCCTCTCGAGGATGCTGCATACCAAATATCTAAACATTCCAACTGCTAGATCTGAAGAACATTTTTAAAGAAAAGTCCTCATTTTGAACTAAGTTATAATTCGGGCTCCCACAGTGAGCCAGGGTTTCGCAAAAATATTTTTGCGGGACCCATTTATTTCTTGGGGGACCCATTTCCAGCATGTGTCTTAATCACATGGATTATGCTTATTTATCTTCAAATACATAGATCGTTAGATTTTTCGAACACTACATCAAAGGTTATTGCAGTAATCATGTTTACATAAATTAATTAGAGCTGATACGGTTAACCGATTAATCGACTAACCAATGATCAACGAAAAAAGTAATTGATCCGCTAACCGTTACGTTTGAACTACAGTATTGTATGGGTTAACTAAGGAACAAACTTGCTCCATAACAGGCAAACATTGTCACACTGGCTCACATCAATTATATGAGGCAGAGTAAGGTATGTCGGTTATGTGTTGACATACTTGACAGGAAGGGGTAGGTGACAGGTGATTATCGCATAAATGAGAATTAAGCCTACTATAACGCAGACGCAATCTGCAATGGTATATTTCGGCTGCGCGTGATTTCGCGCCACTGTAAAACACCGGTGGTCGTTAATTTCCAACATTTAGGAACGTCTTGGAATTGGTCTGAGATGAGTTCTCGAGGACAGATAAGGGCAGCTTGTTCCACTGGTCTGTGACGCTGGGGATAAAAGACGATTGATACAATTGTGTCCGACAAAAAGGAACTCTGTGGTTATGACATGACCGGAGGTTGTGCGATAGATTCGACGATGAGACGATCGGGGAACTTTATTGGTAAATATATGGAGGCAACATATGATGATACATTTTAAAGTACTGTAACAGCTTGTGCTTACGACGCTTACGGTGTTCTTACGACGTCTTTATTGAAGAGAATCCCATCGTGTTTCGGAATAAAGGAAAAACTTACTACAATTGACAATTGCCTCAGGGATGATCCTTGCGGCTGAGATATATATTTTCTCTAGTTCGTCGACTTTAGCAGCCGAACAATTATCCCAAACAGAATTTGCGTATTCGAGTAGAGGCCTAATGAATGCAAAGTATCGATCGAGATTACATTTTTATTTCCTAAGAAGGTCTAAACGAGATCAGTCTTTAGAGGAGATGTAGTCGATATGGTCGTTCCAAGTACAGGTGTTATTTAATTTGACCCCTAAATTTTTGTGGTTAATGACTTCATATATCCGTGTATCACCAAAGAGGAGAGGTGTGTGGGAAATGGGATTGGTTTTGCGTGATATAAGCATACTCTCTGCTTTGTGGGGATTAAACTCAACCAGCCACGTCTTGGTCCAGTGTTCTATTGTGGCCAAGTCTTGATTTATCAAAGTCGAAGCTTGTTCTGGATTCTCTACAATTAAATATAAGGATGTATCATCTGCAAAGAGGCGTACTGCTACCTAGTAAGTCTTCTGTTATGTCATTAATATAAATCAGGAACAGTAAAGGACCAAGTATCAACTCTTATGGAACACCAGCATTAATTGATTTCCATGATGACGCATCCGATCCTATCACAACCCGTTGCAATCTATCCGAAAGATATGATCGTAAGAACAACAGTAATTCACCCGAGACATCAATTCTGATCAGCTTGTGAATAAGACCATAGTGCCATACCTTGTCGAAAGCCTTACTGACATCGTAGACGACCACGCTGACCACTTTGCCTTCGTCGAGAGCTCGACTGAATTCGTCGTATATGTCAGTCACCTGGAGGACAATTGAATCACCGGGTACAAAGCCTGATTGGAATTGAATGAGAACATTGTTATCAATCAGAAATTGCCACAAGCGTTTGAAGACACATTTTTTCAAATATTTTTTCCAACGCGGGCTAATCGGTGATATCGGGCGATAATTAGTAACCGAATTTGAGGTCTGTTTTTTCAAAATTGAGGAGACATTTGCTCTTTTCCACAGTAAAGGAAAATAGGAGTTGTTCAATAGAATATTAAATAGGATTGTTGGAGACTCAAATAAGGACAATTTACATTCTTTAACCCTTTACCCAACGAATCGCCCGTATCTACCCGCGTAATATGCAGATTCAGCAGCTAAAAAAATATTATTTTTCGAAAAAAGTTTAACAAAACCATATCATGTGACCTCTCATTGGAACGAGCTCGTCGAGCTCGTTCCAATGAGGGGTCACATGATATGGTTTTGCTGAAATGTTTCGAAAAAAAATAAAAAAACATATTTAAAATATTAAATTTGGATATCGTCTGCGTTGGGCAAAGGGTTAAGAAGACGTGGACATACAAGATCGGGACCGGACGCCTTAGATACCTTTATCAAATTAATTGCTTCATATACTTCACTACAATGTAGAGTGACACTATCAATGACTTGTGAAGGTTGGAATGAGAAGTCAGGTAGGGAGGCTTTCGAATCGTCGACTGTTGAGATAGAACTGAAGTACTCGTTGAACATTTCTACTCTCTCAACGCTTGAGGAGTATACTTTATTTAGATGGATAATAGTTGGGATTCCTACTGCTTTTCTGCTACCGATGAACGTTTTTTGTGTCTTCTACCACTGTGAGGGTGTTGTTTCGTTGTTCCTCGGGATGGTCTGGACTTTAGATAGACATGTTGCTTTGGCCTTCCTAATGGCCGATACAACTTCATTCCGTTTGCGTTTATATTTGGCGTTCGGATAACCAGTGCGTTTGGCTATGCGATAGAACCGTTTTCTCTGTCTTATTGGTAGTCCAATTTCGTTGTGGAACCATTTCGACTGATCTGGTCGCAAAGTAATAAGTTTGTTCGGGATATGTTTAGATGCCGTGTCGAGTAATTTGTTCGTGAAGTTGGAAATGATAGTACCGAGACATAAATTATCAAAGAGAGAATTCAAATCAACATTCGAGAGGGTCTCGTTTAGTGCTTCATAGCTGCCTTGAGGATACAGCCATACCCTTCTCTTAAAGGAGAGGGGATGTGGTTTCTGTCCATGGACTTGACTTGTACAAACTTAAATCTTACCCGCCTAATGATGCTGCATACCAAATATCAAAAGATTCTGATTGGTGGATCTGAAGAAGAAGATTTTTAAAGAATATGCCTCATACTGCACTGATTTCAACATTTGGACTCCCATAGAGAGCCCAAATATGGAACCAGGTACAGTTAAAACTAGAAGTCCTGTCATGAAATGCTCACAAATAGCACGTTGATATGCGCGTTAATGTACGCGTTACGGACCAAGTAAAGCTATCAAATTATGTACATATGGCCTGTGCACAAGCAATGTTTCAGCCAATGGACCTCCGGGTAACCCGGAGGTCCATTGGCAGAAACATTGCATGCGTTTGCTATGAGTAACCAAAAGAGCCTGCCGTGCTTTAGATGCCATTCGATATGGCAATTGCGCACAATTCCAACGCGCAGTTAAGCCTAGATAAGCGCACTATTCGTGACAGGACTTCTAGATTTAACTGTATTTGAATTCAATAAACATGTGAAAATATCTTCCAAAAATGTTATATGTGAAATTTGAAAGCTTTTGGAGCAGTGGTTTGGGAGAAGAGTCCTAAATGCTTTCCCCATTACCCACAAGGTTAAAAAATGCTGACTCGGCATTTTTCAAAGTCCCGAAAAAGTACCCCATGATAGAACCGATAGCAATTCTTTGGACCATTCCATTCGGTTTGTCCTAAGGAAGTTTTACACCAAATAAGAATTCTCAGTGCCGTGTAGGTTTGGAGATATGGGCGTTTTTAAATTTTATATTTTTAGCTCCATCTGTTCCCTTGGGGTGACGGGAAATTTGTTTTGGCATAAATTAGGTACTTATGACCCAATAAACCCTCATATTAAATTTGGTTCAAATCAGCCTCTTGGTTTGGAAAATAGAAATTTTAGGCGGGACGAAAATTTTTGCCCCTCCCATAACGAAGGCAAATATAGCCCTACAAACTTCTCTTGAACAAATCTAAGTCTGCACCTCAAAAAGAAGCTGCAAACCAAATAGCAAGTCTCTGCTACTACTGGTTCATGAGAAGAAGATTTTTTAAGATGTTGGCATACTTTTACTGGGCGTGGCCCTACTGAGGGGCAGGGCAACTTGATTTGAACAAAATCAAAATGCGATGTCATAACAAACAGCCATCTCAAATTTCACTTAAATCGGTTCAGCAGTTCAGGAGAAGACGCAAACACCATGTTCACGGACGACAGACGGACGACGGACGGCGAGTGATCACTATAGGTCACCCTGACTGAAAGTCAGGTGAGCTAAAAACTCAGTGGACCATGAGTGCTGCAGTTGGGCGAGAGACTTGGTTCAAGGAGAGAAGAAACTTGTAACTGTTGGCTGTCGAAAGTGTTGTTAAAACCCAATAAATAAATAAACAAGATGCCCCATGGGGCCTGAAGCGCTCATCTTGAACAGAAAACGATATAAACAGAGACCAAGAATTAATCTATATTAAGCAATCCATCTCCATAGGATACACTGTCAATCCTTGAGCCCCTCAGGAGTGACAAAAACAGTCCAAGCATCAGGCTTTTTCATCAGTTGATCATAATGTAAAATGTGGAACTCCCCTCTGAAGCCCATTGATACAAACTATGTAGATTAATCTCAATTACACACCTCTAGAGGGTACTGAGTAAAAAATGTCTAATTCTTCAGCTACATGCCCAATTCCGGCTCCCTTAGGGAGCCCAAATATTAACCCAGGCTCTCCATTTGAACAAAGTTGAATCTGACGTCCTCAGAGATGTTATATACCAAATATGAAAGCATCCTGACTGGTGGATCTGAAGAAGAAAACTTTACAGATATTTCCTCATATTGCACTAAGTAAAAATTTGGGCTACCACAGCGAGCCCAAATTTTAACCTACAGACCCGATTTGAAAAAAACTTGAATCGCCCCCCCCCCCCCCACCCCTTCCTGAGATGTATACCAGATTTGAAAGCATTCTGACTGGTGGATCTGAAGAAGATTTTTAATGAAACTTCCTCATATTGCCCGAAGTTAACAATTGGGCTACCAAAGGAAGCCCAAATATTAACCTAGGGACTTGGTTTGAACAATCGTGAATCTGACCCTCATAACAATGATGTACCCCAAACATTAAAAGATTCTGACTGGTGGTTCTGAAGATTTTTAAAGAATATTCCCCATATTGTCCTAAGTTAAAAAATATGGGCTCCTGCATTGAGTCCAAATACGAACCAATGGGCTTCATTTTAACAGACTTGTATCTGGCCCCTCTATGGACGCTGTATACTAAATATCAAAAGATTCTGACCATTGGTTCTGGAGAAAAGATTTTCTAAAATGTTTGCAAATATGCTGACTAGGCATTATTTTGATGCCCTCTTCAGAACTCCCTAACATAACAGATGGCATTGTTTTTACCATTCAATTCTACTGGGCCTAAGGATGCTTCATACCATAAAACAGTTCTCTGTTCTCTGTGGTTTGGGAAATATGGGTATTTGAAAATAGAGTTCCCATGAGGATGCGGAATTTTTTTTTGCATGAGTCTAGCACTTATGACCCAATAATACCACATAGTGAATGTCGTTCAAATCGGACCATCGGTTCAGAAAACAGAAATTTTGGGCGGTGCCAAAAATCTAACCCTTCCCGTTACAAAGCCAAATATTGCTTCACAAACTACGTTTGAACAAACTTGATTCTACACCCCAAAAGGTAGCACCATAACAAATATCAAGTCACTTTACCCACTGATTCATGAGAATATTTTTTTAATATTTTGGAGCCTTTGCCCCCACTCCCTCCCTTGGGGGCTGGGCGTATTGATTTGAACAAAAATGCAATACCCCTTTGGGACCATCATTCACATAAACTTTCACTTGAATTGGCCCAGTGGTTTTGGGGGAGAAGACCAAAACATGGTGTCGACGGACGGCAGACGGATGGACAATGGACGGAGAGCGATTAGATAAGCCCAGCTTGACTTTGTCAAGGTGAGCTAAAAAAAATTAAATGGTTCATGTCCGATAGTTTACCCATGTTATTAAAATTGATAAATTTGTCTCTGGAGTGAAACAAGGCTTATGCTATGGCATTGTAAAGCCTTCTTACACTCCAGGGATGGAATACACCACCACCCATGCTATTCTGAAGAATATGAGGCCAAAAACAAACCAAGAATATGAACTTTAGTGACATAATTACAAAAATAAAATAAAAAAACACCCGCCTGCATCCCATTTTAAAACAACAAAATGGCCTGAGAAACAGATCTACATTGTAGGGCCTTATGCATCACGATTATTACAATGAGTACATTGTCTTACATAAAGGAATACCACACAAACCAGTGTAGACTGCTTTCAAGAACTCCCCCCTAGTAGAAGGGCAATTTTAACAAATATAGAGGCCCCAATAAGCTTCATACACAGTGTAAAAATTCCACAAAATTAATAAATATTCATGTATGTTTATTAGGAGTATTATAATTAAAAGTAAATTGTGTGGTTGTTCATAAACTTATATTACTTTGTTATCAGGTGTTACAAAATATTAATATTTGTAAACACACCCACCCATTTAGAATTAGTCCCTGCTCATAGAAGTGGCGCAGACATAGAGTCAAGTTGCCGTCGACTGGTCATAATTCATGCGTGGGCAGTGATGTCCACGCATGCTTTTACCAGGTAACAGAAAATCATCAACAATACAATTTTAATTAATGAAGCACCGGATTGTACCCTGTGCTTCATTAATTAAATTTTCGATGGTTATAGCTGTAAACAGGGTTTGAAATCTAATATCATTGCATCCGTAGAAATATTGCCCATCCATGGAAAGTGACCAGTCCACGGCGGCCGTACTGTAGGCATGGAGAATGTGGGTAGTAGGGTGAGGGGGTGGGTGTGTCACATGCCCTCCCCAATTTCAGTCATGCCCCCATCCCCCTCTCCCCTGTTAACCCACATAATGAACATCCGACAAGACATTTTAATATCTAGGTATTTATGCTTGTTCTCAACTTATATATTACTAGCGGGAGTACCCGGCGTTGCACGGGAGACGATGGTTATATCAATATACCCTCAGATATGATCGATAGAAGGTGAAGGTCACCAGTTCCAAGGTCAAGGTTACCCCGCACTGGCACCCCGATAAAGTCAAAATGATCGATGAGTCAATATACCCACACATATGAAATTTTAGCCCGATCGGCACTGCCGTTTACGAAATAAAAGGTCAAGGTCATCAATTTCAAGGTCAATGTTACCCCGCACGGGCACGGCACCCATCCCATGTTACTCGAAGGGACGATGTCTAGAATTTCAAATTTCTTTTGGGGTAGGACATCCGACCCCTCCACTGATGAGAGGAGCACACTCCCTCTTGTCCTCACCCCCATCTCACTGCTGTGTGGCTCAGGTTATGCTGTGCATCATATTATTTATGTCCCGACCCCACCCCCGCAAGGTATTACTCTTGCCCCTAACTTTGATATCCTGGTTAAGCACCTGCATCATTATAAACTAACATCAAATTGTGTGCTTTCGTCCAGTAGCTAACATTGGAATAGTAGAATGCGTTTTGTCAGAAACTTGATCAAGTATTGATGACAAACGACAATTTTCATTGTACCAGTAATAAAATAAGATTTGCAATTATCACCCTGCGTTTTTTAGTTATTTACTAACATAAAATTCTGCGCTTCATGAAAATTATTTTGTTAATACCTGTTAAAAATTACTATTTCTTGTTTTGCTATTTTAGAAAAAAAAAACACTCCTTTACTGGCGGGTATACTAAACACCGAGACAAACCGAGGGATACCAAGTTGAATGAATGCAGTAGTGAAACGTGTATGGGGTGTTGTGTTATTTTTATTTGTTATTTATTGACGTTTAAGGTCACATATATGTCTGCACAACGGTTAATCATGACCCCGGCAGTTTTACGGGTGGAGGAAGCCAGAGTATCCGGAGAGAACCACCGAGCAACTGCGTGCAACTGTCAGCTCCCCAACATACTACACATGCAGGGTTAGCCTTGTTCGAAGACAGGTGCACCAACAACATGCAGTATGCCTTAGTACATAGCACCGCCGTGGCACCACATGGGCAATGGGGGTAAAGTTTCTTGCCCAAAGGGACAAAGCTGTTGCCGCAGATGGAATTCGAACCAAGGACCTCTCGGCCTGCACCTCTATCTAGTGAGCCACTGCATCCTCTGGTGATGTATTCTGATTATGTAAATAGATTTATGCGTGGTTTTAATGCCATATTTGAGAATTATGGGTGCTAAAGTAATATAGTGCGCTGAAAAATCTTCCCTTTGGTATTTAGTAGGAAGCTTTGTAATGGTATTTAAAGCGACTGCACCGCAGTAAGCAACAGTGTGAATTGTTAATCACATAGTTACTTCTTAGTTAGGTCTCTTTGTGGCTATCAGCAGTTGTCTTCTTTGTTATGACAGAAAAATTGTTATTGGCCAATATCATGACATGGGGAAACAGTACTTTTCGGAAGTGGTAATTTTTCAGTATCCAACGATGAAAAAAATTGCTGTAAGACTAGAGACGTGGTCAGCACTCACGGCTGACCAACGGGACCGACGATTAAAAGGATACTGGCTTACTTTTTCTACAATTCTTTTAAACGGCGGCAATTGTAAAAAAAATGGTCACGTGAAGAAGGTGAAAACCTTGAAAACAAAAACGTGTCAACAAATCACCATAAATTAGTGCCGTTATCACATGCGAAAGAGCTAAAAGGTATACTGTATATATACAGTAGGTACAGAGTGTGTTATCACTAAATCACCCACAGAGTGGAGATTTCACCCAAACAATAATTCCAAATTTGTTGCAAAGAATAACAAGTACATGTTAAGTTCTGGACAATGGACCTCTGGGTTAAACCTGTAGGTCCATTGACTCCACTGTCTGAAACATTGCTTGTGTTTTTTGTCCATATGAACAGAATTTGAAAGTGATACTTTGGGTGATAACTCCACTCCACAGGTGACTTTGTTGCAATCCTCTCCCAATGTACTGTACATATACCAAACACAAGCTGTAGCTTTGGGTGTACAGCCGCGCGATACTTATCACAGTACGCCACAAAATCCTAATAACATAAAGCTAACAATGGCAAAACAATAAGCAAAAAAAAAAACATAAAAATAAATAAATAAAGAAGTAAATAAATAAAACAACTTTAGAGCTGCCGGAACTGAAAAGTTTCGTCGGTCCAGGCCAAGATAAAATCTAATGAGAGTTTTATTTTTATCAAATATTACAGTGACCTGTTTTATGGTATCCAGTTACCACTTAGGCGCTTCATCCACGCACAGACGTATCCCATTAATAACAAAGCTACCTACTATATACCAAGGGGTAGTTTTCGGTAACAGCTCGGTCTACATGTATATAGTTTGCATTTACTCGAATAAATCAAGTAATATCACGTATGGAGCTTCGAAGGAATTAATTAACTGTCTGCAATAATATTTAAAACTTTTTAAACAACCCTGACTTACTTTTTTTCTTTTCACCTCGGTATCTCTCGGTATACCTCTGAGTTTGGTAGAACTCTTTTCTGGAGGGTGGTTTGGTTTGGATCAAATTGCCATAGGATGATTTGGGTTAAATTAGCAGCCGGTTTGGGTCATATTACTGGAGGACAGCTTGGATGCAATTCTCACTGATGACTGTATATTATAGAACACATGGAACGTGAATTTATTTATTTATTGGGGTTTAACAGCACTTTTGACAGTCAGGGTCACCTTGTGTCAGACAGTTTTATGGGTGGAGGAAGTTGGAGTACCCGGAGAGAACCGAGCAACTTCCAGGCTCCCAACATACTAACTACACACGAGCAGGGTTAGCAATGGTTGAAGACAAGTGCACCATCAACGTACTGTACGCCTTAGCACACAATACCACTGTGCCGCACATGGACAATGGGGTGCAGTATCTTACCCAAGGACACAATGCGGTTGCCGCTGGTTGGATTCGAACAGAGGACCTCACAGCTTGCACCTCTACCTACTGAGCGGCCGTGCCCCCACCCCCACCCCTTCGAACGTGGATCGCTGCAGAGATAATTATACGATATATATTTTTTATGAGCGAAAGAAAATATAATGTAGCGTATCTAAAATATCTCACAGATGTATAACTGTATTCTTTGGAATGAATCTACCCAGGCCGAGTTTTCCCCAGACCGAATATTCATGTTCCCGAAAAACGATGACATGTTATTTTCGATGGCTTTAAAAATCTAAAACATTTATAAGTTTTCCGTTGTTTTGGTTTACAAAACTACAATCCAATGTTCATAAATAAAGATGGACATCACAAAGTACTTTGTTTTGATTTCTGACTAAACCGAAAAAGTAACCTATCGATATCGGGTCGTTTTGTTCCAACTGCCCTTCACCCCGGCTGACGTCTTGTTTTGTCGCGGGTCGTCTCGCCCCTATTTTGGGGCGAAATGACTCGGGAATGAGGGGGCGAAACGGTAATGATTTTATTATTAAATTGTTTTAATAGTTTATTATTATTTAATAATACGGACACAACACACCATCTTGAAAATAATTTTTAACAATGGCAGAAAATTAAAATCCACTACCCGTTGCATTAGATGAATCTATCGGTATTATTACAAAAGCAACTTCTTATTGGTAGCATTGAGATGAATGACTCAAATGAATGAAACATATATGGAGAGGTGTCCGGGGAAAAGCGTAAAAGATCCACAGAAGAGAAAAGGCACAGGCCGATTGATAATTTTAACTGGTAGAGTGCTGGAAGCCCTATTTTGTGCTGTACTAAAGGTGACAGGTAATAACTGTCTGTAGCTACATTCTTCCTGAGGAAGCCTTTATTGTCCCTGATATGAATCAGATTTTTTATACAATACCTTGCTCTCTGACATTTAATTGGATAGTGCCTATAAGGCATTATCCAATTAAATGTAATATAGCAGTATATGATGAGCTTTGATTGAAAAAAACTCAGCACTTTACCAGTTAACCCTTTACCTAACGTGAAAAGCAGACGACACTTGCAAAAAAAATTCTTGAATAACTAATTTTTTTCATTTTTTGTCTCAAAAACATAGGTTATGACCCCTCGTTGGAACGAGCTCGACGAGCTCGTTCCAACGAGGGGTCATAACCTATGTTTTTGAGACAAAAAATGAAAATATTTTGAAAATTAACTGGCGATTTTTGAGAATAGCGCTGGCCGGTTTTGGCCGTTACGTTGGGTAAAGGGTGAATGCATTGTTATGGTTGTTATATAAATGTACAAATTATACTCAAATGTCAAAAGTTGTGCTTCTGAATACTAAACTGTAAAAATATAAACAAATACATAAGTAAAACGGCAATAAAACATAAGGGATCATTGCTTTTCGGCCTCGCGCTTTTCGATCCTGCGCTTTTCGGCCCAATGCGTTTCGGCCTCGAAGTTGGGCGCTTTTCGGTCTCACGGATTATTCAGGTTCTTTCAGTGACGTTTTTTTTTTCCATGTTCATGGGCAAGAACAAAATAAAAACACTTTACAGGTTTCATTTTTTATTATATATTGATATGTAATTGTAACACTTACCAAATTCAATAATTCACCACATGATTTATAATTTAACTATGATTTATTTACAGATGATCTATTTACAATGAAAAACTCTCTTCAACCAGAAACCCCTGCCCTCTCGCTCCTTCCTCACTTCCTGTGTTTAACCTGCCGACCCATTTCATTCTTTGTTCTAGAACAGAACATGTACTTTATCTATCATTGCACTTGTCGCTGTTCTAATAGCCTCGACCCAATTCGGTCACCTTCAACTCGCATACCTCTCCATACAACAATCTACAATGTTACAGAATGACAAAATTGTACATACCTACATTTTCTGAGATATTACGTTTCACTACAAAGAGGTGTGAATATTGTTATGAGCTCATAATAATTTGATAGTGTGACAAATTACCTCCCTTGTCAAGAGGACGAAGGTGTAATAAATTGATTGTTGAGAAATCGTAATGATGAATTGCTTTCTAAACAAAGTAGACATCCATGGAATTTCAAACAAGCAGGTGTTTGGAATTGCAAATAAAACGCACATTGTTTGGAAAACAATTTATCTAACAGACTGTTAAGAAAAAAATAATGTTACTACTAAAGTCCCACGTTGTAATTACTTAGCTTTTTCTTCAAGTTGTAAATTATTCATTGGAAAGCAATTACTACATATGCATTAGCACTCCGACTGGATCACTTGAAACTACAGTTAAAACTAGAAGTCCTGTCACGAATAGTGCGCTTATCTAGGCTTAATTGCGCGTTGGGATTGCGCGCAATTGCCATATCGAATGGCATCCAAAGCACGGCAGTTTCTCTTGGTTACTCAAAGCAAACACATGCAATGTTTCTGCCAATGGACCTCCGGGTTACCCGGAGGTCCATTGGCTGAAACATTGCTTGTACACAGGCCATATGTACAGAATTTGATAGCTTTACTTGGGCCATAACGCGTATATTAACGCGCATATCAACGTGCTATTTGTGCGCATTTCATGACAGGACTTCTAGTTTTAACTGTATAAAATTATTTTGCTGTTATTTACTGGAAAACACCAATTGGTGATTTACGGAAAATAATTGCAAAATAATTCTGCCACTAAAGCACTACTTTTTGATTACTTTGCCTCTTCACTTACGCTTTGCATCAAATTAAGGTTGAACCCGGAGGCCCATCAGCTGAAACTTGGTTTGTGTTTCCGCGTGAAATTTAAGAGCAGTATCTTAGGTGATACCTCCACTCCACAGGTGATTGGGTGGGTTCATTCCAACTAGACCAATTCCCTTTAGACCTGTTCCCACGAGGCCAATTCCCAAAAGACCAATTCCCATTAGACCAACTCATGCGTTCTACTTTTAAAATAATTCTATATCAATAATTTGAAAGAAAAAATATTAAAGTTCAAAACAAATACAACGACATCACTGACTATATTCCTGCTAGCGCTTTCACCGCTCTCTATGCGGATCTTCAGGCATTTTTATTTTTATAAAATACGTTATACAAATATTTACAAAATAACGTTATGACGTAAACCACTGGGTGTGTCAATAATTTGATATATTTATAAATAATGTATTTAATGCTATTGATATTCAAGCCTGAAAATAAGCAGTCTGTCATTTGCAGAATGAGGTCCCCAGAGGGGCAATTTGCTGATGCTATCCTATACAGTAAGTCAGTTTATCCTCTGGGTACTTTTTTCCATTTATGTTTGAGACCTTACACAGAGGGTAAATGTAGTGATGCTGCCCTGCTTTTAGATGATCGTCTGCTTATTTTCTATCTTGTTGATATTTTATAAACTGAAATGTTATAAACCTATATATATTGTTTGTATGTTATGCGTTTAAATATTTTTTATCAAATAAAGTGCTCATCAGTAAATAAATGTTTTCTTAATTATCCTTAATCAACCCTTAATCAATAACAGTATGCAGTTGGTCTAAGGGAAACTGGTCTAAAGGGAATTGGTCTAAATGGAATTGGTCTAGTTGGAAGATACCATTTGGTGACAATCCCACTCCTATGTACTGTAACCTAAACAGCATACAAGTATATGTATTGAAAAACTTCCAGGTGCAATTACACTCCCAAGCAATCTGAGGAGGGCAATTATTTTGCACTCCTTGATTTTCTAGACTGCCAGGCCTAACAAATTGGTGCTTTACAGCAATTAATTGCAAAATAATTCTACTACTAAAGCACGACTTTATGATTACTTAGCCTTAGCACTTGAAACTATATAAGACAATTAGTTGTCAGTTATTTACGGGAAAACACAAATTGGTGCTTTAACCCTTTACCTAACGTGAAAAGCAGACGACACTTGCAAGAAAAAATCTTGAATAACTAATTTTTTGCATTTTTTGTCTCAAAAACATAGGTTATGACCCCTCGTTGGAACGAGCTCGACGAGCTCGTTCCAACGAGGGGTCATAACCTATGTTTTTGAGACAAAAAATGAAAATAATAGTGAAAATTAATTGGCGATTTTTGAGAATAGCGCTGGCCGGTTTTGGCCGATACGTTGGGTAAAGGGTTAAAGCAAATAATTGCAAAATAATTCTCCTACTAAAACACGACTTTGTGATTACTAAGCTTTGACTTCAAATTGTAAATTATTTTGTTTAAAAAATATTTTTTTCCAATAGTATCAGATAGTAATGTACAAGTGTGTGGATTGGATTCGACAGTAAGCCAAAGTAGGGCTGCACGATATTCAAAACTGAATACCGGTATCGGTATTCCAAAAAAATACCTGGGTATACCGGTATATCGAAAACTGTTCAGATATATGAACACAAGTACCACAATCGAGACTCGAGGCATCACAGTCGAAACGAATTAGCATGCCTTGATGATGCGGTTCGAAAAACCTTTACCCAACGCAGACGATATCAAAATTTATTATTTTCAAAATTAGTTTATCAGATTTTCCCCAAAGATTTCAACAAAACTATATCATGTGACCCCTCATTGGAACGAGCTCGTTCCAATGAGGGGTCACATGATATAGTTTTGTTGAAATTTTTAAAATTTATTTTTTCAATTGCTGAATTTGGAAATTACGAGGGCACAAGCAGACGATTCCTTGGATAAAGGGATAATATTATTCATTCGGGGCTACAGTTAGAAAACTCAAGACATCTTGAAAATTAAACTGTGGGTTAATAAATAATGACGATAAACCGATATTTTTTAATTACACCGGTGCAATCGATATTGGTTTGAATACCGGTATATATCGGTTTATCCATATACCGTGCAGCCCTAAGCCACAGGCTTATTGTTGTCGTTTCCATATATATAATAATATTACAAACAGATCAGACCAGATATGACAGATAGCATGGTGAATGGTACTCACGAAGAGAAGTCGAGATGTGTTTTCCAGAGCTGTTTCTTTTTATTAGTTTTATTTCAGGAAAGTGTAATTTTATTTTTAGTTTGTATGTGTGTTAGGGGAGGATTATAGGGTGAAATAAGGAAGTTTAGGTAAAAGGTTTTCTGGAGTTTGAATTTGTTTACGTTAGTTGCCTTTTTTCGCGTGTTTTGTGTCTTGCCGATTTCAGTCATTTGGCCCCACATATGTCATATTTGTAAACATGAATGGTAAGTGTTCGACGGGTGTCTGGACGGAGGTATGTATGGTTATTAAAGGCGGTCGGGTGAGGTGTTGCAGGTGTAGGTGGGGAGATTGAGGATACACATGCGTCAGGATGCGTAGAGTCAGGCCAGAGTCGGCGTAAGGCTGCCAAGGATACTATGTGGTGTTTAGAGAACAGGTTCAGTATTTCAGATTCCAATACCCCTGGGGATGAGAGTGAGGGGAGGGGCATTGAGGGGGGGGGATGTGGCTGCTGATGTTGATTGGCCAGATGAGGTAAGGAGGGCGGTGAAGAGAAAGAAGGGGCCAGAGGCATGCAAAACGAGGCGAGTTGCAGATGATATAAGGAACTGGGGGAAGAAGAAGAAAACTAGTTGTAGCGGGGAGTAGCATTGCACGTCGGATTGTCAATGTGGTTTGTGATCCTGACAGTTCTAATCGAACAGTCTTGCGAAAGTGTGGGATCTGAGGGACAGGGTAGATGGTATTGTGGCAGGGTCAGGATCGGAACCGGTATCGGTGGTCCATGTGGGGACTAAAAATACCAGGGAGAGAAGGTCAGTAAGTTTGGTTGAGTCATATAGAGATTCTGTCAGCAAACTGCTAAGTAGGAATGCAAGAGTAGTTGTATCCGGGGTCCTTCCTGTCATTGGAGGTGGGGACGAACGGAACTCAAAGATTTTAGCGCTTAATGAGGAGTTGGAGGACTACTGTGTTGACCTGCGAATACCCTTTATCGACTATTGGGGCACGTTCTAGGGCAACGAGAGCATGTACGGGTGTGACGGGCTGCGTCAAAGCAGGATGGGGAAACGGGTATTGGGGGATGAAATTATACGGGTAGCGGAGCCTTTTTTGGGAGGCCATAGGCAAGTATAACAAGAGTGGGCACAGGTGGGGTGAACAAGAGCGAGCGGGACAGAAACAGTTTACCAAGGCTAGCACCAGAAAACAATGGCACCAGTGGGCGAAAGCCAATGAATTTCGTTACCCTGAAATTGGGTTATATCAACATCCACGGTCTCCACCGGAAAGTAAGTTAAATTGCTACATTGATCGAGGCAGGGGACTTTGATGTCATGGGCTTAAGCGAGACGCGGGTAAGTGTGGATAGGTGTAGGGCGAATGGAAGGCCAGAAGTGGGGTATGCATGTACATTAAAGAGGATTTGAAACCGTCGCTGATCACATATCTGGAAGATGTCAGCACCTCGGCTGAGGTATCGAAATAAATTGGATGGGTAAAGATCAATCTAGGAAAAAAAGTATTGCCCTTGGGATTGTGTACTGTGCGGTGTATGGAAGCAAACCCGAGTGGAATGACTCAATATATTCAACAGTAAGGATCAATATCACAGAACTAGAAAACAGGGGGCTCGATATAATTCTGATGAGTGACTTTAATGGATACATAGGCGATAAGGAAGAAGGCATAAAGGGCGAGGACAAGAAAGTCAACAGGAATGGAAGGAAGCTGTGGAACTTCACAAACTAGCTCGGTCTGAAGATTCTGAACAGGGACGCGAGGTGTAAGGGGAAATGGACCTGGGAGAGGAACGACAGAAAATCAATAATCGACTATATTCTCACAGATATTAATTTATGGAGGGAGGTGATAGGGGTAGAAGTGGATGATGAGGGTAAAATGGAGGTGGATAGTGATCACAACTTGATTACAGTGACGATCAGGGCAAAAAAACCTAGTAAAAAGCAAAGTAAGCTACAAGGAGATTTGAGAACTTAACGAACCGATTGGGGGCAGGGAAGGAAAGTGTAGGAAATATTAGGATGCCAACACCAAAACTTGGGTACAGAGTGAACGAAGAACTGAAAAAGGGCCATAAAGGGTAGAAAAGCTAAATGTGCTGCATATGGGAGAAATAGAAAACTTAAGGGGGCGGAAAGCAAAGAAGCCACGGCAGTAAGGGAAGAATACCAAAAAGCACGAAATAAAGAAAATAAGATTAAAGACGATAATCGGAGAGTGCGAAAAAGCAGTCTTATTAGCACGATAAGAATAACGGGGGGGGGGGGGGGGGGGGGTCGAGTTCAAGTGTATTTTGAAAATGGGTGAATAAACATAACAAAGGAAGTAACCCACAGAGTATTAAAGTTGATGGCAGAGTTACAGACGATCAAGATCAAATCGCATTAGAACTAATCAAGCACTGGTACAAGGTAAACGACAAGCGAAGGGACATGGGTAACCAACCGGAGTGTCCGAACCAGATCGAGGGAACTCTGTCGAACTTCGTGTGCAGCGAAATTAAAATGGAGGAGGTGCGAAAGGTGATCTCAAAATTAAGGTATGGAAAAGCGGGAGGTTGGACGAAATTCCTAACGAGTTATCAAAAAGTGGGAGAGGAACATTCGGAAAGCCTAACTGCCCTATTCAATTTATCCATAGAAAAACAAGAGGTCCCAAATGAGTGGAGAGAAAGCAAAGTGACATTTATTCACAAAAAGCGGGAAAAAGACGTTTTGAATAATTATCGAGGGATCTCTGTCAGTACCAACATTGGAAACATTTTCTGTAAAGTCCTGTATGGGAGATTAGAGGTGATTGAGGAGAAGGTTTTATTGGGAGAGATCCATAATGGCTTCAGGAAGGGAAGGAGAGTCACTGACCGTCTTTTCACGCTATCCCAACTGATAGAATCCGCGAAAAAAATAAAGAAGATGTTTATGTCCTTTTTGGATGTTAAAAAAGGCATACGATAGAGTGTGGAGGGCGGGTATGTGGCGCAAGCTTGAGGCTCTGGGCTTGGGAGGCGAGTTTGTTGGAATTATGAAAGCATTATATAAAGATGTACAGAGTGAACTTAGCTTGGGAAACATAACAACAAAACGCGTGCCTATGTATCCTTTCGCCAATTCTTTTTGCATTGTGCATTAAAGGTTTAAGAGATGAACTCCTGCATAGCGACGAGGTGGTAGCAGTCGGGTCTTGAAGATCTCAGGGCTATTTTTGCAGACGATATTGTGCTAGTGTCAGAAAGCGAAGAGGGGCTAGCGACAATGCTGGGAATTGTTGGGAAATATGGTAGCAAATGGAGACTCGAAATTATTGAAAGCAAGATCAAGGTTATGCCTGTGGGCCGCAAAGTGGACCCCACTCGAAGGTGGAAAGTGGGGGAGTTCTGTATTCCAGAAGGTAGCTACAAACCTCTTAGTGAGGAGAGACAGGTGACTACGAGTATCTGGGGGTAAATATAAACATCACAGGAAGAGGCATCTACCGAAACCACACAAATAAATTGATTCTGAAGGGGAAGCGAATCATTAACCAAATGAAACTTAAAGGGAGAAACAGTTTCAATAAGCTTTTCGTGGGGAAAACAATTTGGGAAATGGTGGGTCTGTCAAGTATAACACACGGTACGGAAGTGGTACCCCTAAACTAGACGGCTGTAAAGAGCTTGGAAATCCTGCAGAACGATACAGGCCGATGGATAACTGAGTCGCGTAATGCCGCAGCACTAGAAGCAATCAGGGGTGAGCTTGGGTGGATGAGGATCAAGGACAGGATAGACTTATTGAAACTCGGTTATCTTAATTATTTGGTATATCTCCCCGAAAAACGATGGTGTAAAGTAAAGTTCCTGAGAATTTTCAACTCAAATATCAATACAGGGTGGATGGTCCAAGGGTGGGGGCTAATAGAGAACTACTCATTGGAAATATCGGACCTTGACGTTGGGATAAAGAGAAGCCTGGTTTTGAAGAGTACTTTGACGGCACCTTTGGGGGTCACTGTTGTTCAAGCTGAGGTGTCTCCCTGGAGCTGAGGGGAAAACATGGGAAAACCAGTGAAAAGGATTGCCAGATGTGTAATTTGGGTGTGGTGGAGACCCTGGAAAACTTTCTTCTAGAATTTCCAACATACCCGTCTAAAAGATTAATATTCACTGGGAGTATAATGTGGAAGTGGGACAGGAGAATGAAGAACATGTGGTTAGTGGGAGACTCAAAGGAGAGGGTTAATATGCTAATCGGAGGGATTGGGGAGAATGGGGCAAGGGGTGTCATCAAGCAGTTTGTCTCCGAATGTTGGGAGGAGAGAAGAAGCGTGGGAATAGGGAGGCGGTTCGGAGTACAGGGGAAACCAAGACATTCTCATCAGAGAACCGCGACAAATCAGCGGCCGACCAAAGTGTTATTACTATTATATTGATAATTAAGTTTGTCAAGGAGCTGGGTCACTATGTGTTTGTTCTAGGATCTATTGGAAATATGGATTTAAGACAATGAAAGAGGGAGAGAGAGAGAGGGAGAGAGAAAGAGAATAAATGCTAATTTCAATAGTGCAAAGAAAAAAACAATACAAAACCAAGAGAGATATATGATAATTGTACTAGTTGAAGTTGCCCGCATTGAAATAATGGCGGTAGATGGATTGTCAACAAAGCGCGCCACTTTCTGAGTTAGGAGAATATTATTACATGGGTCAAAAATCAAACTCAATTAGAGCCGGTATTTAACATAATCCATTCACTCAACCAGCCAACCCAGGCCGGACCCCACCCCCACCCCACCCCCCAAACCCCGATTTCAGTGAGCCGTCGGGCCGAAAACTTGTCCAAACCAGCTGGTTCGAGCGAACACCAGCCCGGTCGGACTCATAATCACTCAATCCCGCCATCTCAGTCCAACTGATCCCAGAATACAGTAGCGCATGTGTGGACAATCCTTGGAAATTTCAAGTTACACACAGTGGACGCGATGCAAGAGTCGCTTGCGTTGGTACAAATGCAGAAGTCTCCTTTTTCTCATCATCCAGGAACCTCTCACCGCGTCTAATATGATCTCAGAGAATTGAAATAACGTGTTTGATGTAAGCCATTTTGTGGTCATTAATCAGGAGGTAATTTTATTCATTTGTCAACTGTCGGCCGAATCGCCCGCAGGCAAGGCACACAGGGACTTTGACCAACACCCTACGTGTGGTACTACACCATGCGGTGAGAGCTTTATCCGTGTCCAGACGAGTTATAGCCTACCCGGGATGTGATCGGGGGTGGGTGGCTGCTACACACCGTCTGATCGATGGTATGCATACCATCATGTTTGCATGAGCCATCCTCTTTTCTGACATTTAGTTGAACCTACCACTAGCCAAAATAAAACTCTATACAGTCTCAAAAATGAGACGTTTGTCTTCATTACAATGTTGCTCGGAACCACATAAGCGTAGTGCAGCCTACGCTCGGAGGGAGATGTCCCAATATATTGGGAGCAAACATTGGACATGCCAAGAGAAAGTGGTCACTTGTCTCTGGATCGCCACACCGACACAGAGGAGACAGGGCCAAGTGGTTTTCGTAAGGTGGGCGTTAAAACTACTGCATCTGTGTCGAAGACGACAATGGTAAATTTGTACTTTAAATAATTTTGACCCTGAAAAGACAGGGGGGGGGGGGGGGTGGTAATTTATTTATTAGTAGACTCTCGTGATTTCATATGCAAATAAAGTTATTCAGGTCGCAAGGGATTTAAATCCCATATCGTCCTTGTGCGCCTTCGGCGTGCTGAAACTTGTCATTCATCCTGAGAAAAGGGAAATGCACAGGCTGAAAAACTGACGGTGTGAAAACAATTATTAAATGCATATATAAAAAAATAACTGAATATAATCACCGAACATGACAAAATATAAACAAATAATTGTCAAAAAGTTGAAGTGAAATAATTTATTTGGGACGCCATTCGGCCTCGAAAGCTGAGCTTTTCCGTCCAATACGAGGCCGAAAAGCACACAGCAATTATTGGGGCCGAATGGCACGAGGCCGAAAAGCAATGGGGCCAAACAGAATATCACTGCAAGTTCTGTTTTTATTTAATCCATACCTCATTGACATACCACAAAAACAACTCTATTTGTCTGATTTCATGTATCGGTCAGTGAAGATACTGTAAAACTTTTCAATTTAGTAACAATTGTGAAAATTTTAATGGAAATTGTTTACTTCGGTAAATCCTTTGGGGAAAATAATACTAAAATACCAAAGGAAACAATTACATTGCATTACAAAAATAAAATTTAAATTTGGGGGCGAAACCACCCACCTCCACCTGTGGCGAATGAGGATTGGGGCGAAACGACGCGAGGGGAGAAATGACCCGGGAGCAACTTATTAGCACTGTATCACCTATTTTCAAGCAAACCTTTCATTATCATTTATTACACCTTAAGATTATGATAATTCAAAAACTGCGTTTCGTTTTGATTCTTGAACTTCACAGGCTGCGTGTCCATGCATATCTTGATGACATCGCACCAATATAATCAACAAGATCGCCGGTTTTATCTGCGGCTTTGTACAGTACAGTCGTCGTGGATTGGTCGTAATCCACACGTGAGTAGTTATGTCCACGCATCTGTTTACCAGGTAATAAAAATCATAATTAGCAAAATTTCAATTAATGAAGCACCGGGTTGTACCCGGTGCTTCATTAATTAAATTTTTGATGATTATTCCTGTAATTAGTGTTTGTAATCTAATATTATTGCGTCCGTGGAAATATTGCCCACGCGTGGAAAGTGACCAGTCCACGGCGACTGTGCTGTAATCGGCGAATAGGACAAGTTATAGCGAAATTAGGAGAGTTCGATCTGAAGTTACAAGATTATTAGCTGAGCGTATAGCAAAACCTCCAAAGGACAAATTACGAGTGATGTGTGGACAATGTAAATATCACGCAAAGCTGAGATGCGAGTTGGGTTGCAACAGAAAACGAAAGCATTTGACATTTTGTTTGATTGTTGATATAGGTCCAAAGATTCCTAGAGGGGGATAAGCCGATTGCAATTGTATCGGCAATTTGTGAACCGGAAGTCTCTTTATTTTTTTCCCCTGAAATTTACTGTCCAAATCAAAATATCGCTTGACGTTATTAGAGAATTCTGTTCTGGAACACATTTATCTGACTGGGTTTGCGCAACTCATTGCGGCCTATGGCCCTCTGGGGTTCCTATTAATATAACTGACTAAAATGAATCATTAGTATTTTTAAAGATTTCGGAAATTGCTAAGATCTTTGAAAATGTTAATGGTTATTTTAACCCAATTAAAGTTATAATTAGTAAATCCAGTTCTAGAATATACAATTGTAAAAGTTTTATAGTATTGGCATGTTGTTTTTGTTTTGTTTTGTTTTTCAACCCTTTACCCAACGAATCGCCCGCATCCGCCGGCGTAATATGCAAATTCAGCAGCTGAAAAAATATTATATTTCGAAAAATTTCAACAAAACCATATCATGTGACCCCTCTTTGGAACGAGCTCGTCGAGAGAATGCGTGAGAGAAAAATTCACAAAATACACACAATTCCACTGTCTTTTTATATTCTTTTATCTTACAATCAACATGTATTTTGTCTGTAATAACTCCGCAACTGTCGTGTATCCGACACCCTGATACAGATGTTTGTATCAGGGGATCGGATACAAGCACGTTCCTTTCGCGTGAAGTCCATTTTTTTTTCTTTTTGTTCATCCGTACGAATAAATAGTTCGTTATACATTCGTCTACAGTTAAAACTAGAAGTCCTCTCATGAAATACGCACAAATAGCACGTCGATTTGTGCGCTAATGTACGCGCTATGACCACATTGAGGCTAGCAAATTCTGTAATATGGCCTGTGCACAAGCAATGTTTCAGCCAATGGACCTCCGGGTTACCCGGAGGTCCATTGGCAGAAACATTGCCTGTGTTTGCTATGTGTAACCAGGAGAACCTGCCGTGCTTAGGATGCCATTCGGTATGGCAACTGCGCGCAATTCCTACGCGCAATTAAGCCTAGATAAGCGCACAGTTCATGATAGGACTTTTGGTTTTAACTGTACATTCTTGACTTATCCCCAATATATTGTAAGATAAAATGATCTACCCTTAGAACCCGGAGCAAGACTCGTCTACATATTTTGTACATCCACATAATGGTAATAGTGTCTATATATATAGCCTCTCAGACGGTTTCATTACAGTTTGTTTGGTTATATATGCTGTTGACATTATTCTTCACGAGAAAATGGATTGTTACGACAAAAAGACATCAAATACATTCACTTGTTTCGTACAACATTATGGTAGAACTTGTTTTTGGAGAGGAAACTGAAGCGCGATTCTAAAAATGCACGCATGTTACAACGAATAAAACAAACAGGAACAAAGGTATTTGTATCATTGAAGTGGGAGCCTCGCTCACTGTCTGTTCACGACATGGCTTCTCTGAAACGAAAAATAGTAAACAAATGTAATATTCTGCTACACGAGAGTACCCAACGCTTTCCGACAATGATGAAGATAATGATGTTTTATGATGAGGACTAGGAGAATCGGAGGATGGTGGTTTTGTTGATGATGATTATTATGATGTGTGTGTGAGGGTGTGTGAGTTTGGGAGTTTGTATTTAGAAGGACACAAGGGAGCATGTTTTAGAGGAATTTTAGAATGTTGGTTTCTGATACCCTGCCGGGAGTCGAACCCTCAGTAACCTCACCTAGCAGTCAGGAGTCCACCCATCTAAAACACTAGACCATTGCACACCGCCAAAAACGATGGCTGGAATATAGCTTTTTAGATGAAGTTCTCATGATCACTTGCTTCATCTTCCTTTCCGTAGCAGCATGAAAGTGTGCATTTGCTATGCGTGTGTGGGGGTGATGAGTATCAAGAGTATAAAATGTCTGAAAATTTTAATTAATTAGTTAATTAATTAATTAATTAATTTATTTATTTATTTATTTATTTATTTATTTATTTATTTATTTATTAACGACATTTTCATCAGCAAGGTTGATGGAAGCCGAAGTACCCGGACAGAACCACCGAGCGGAGAAGAATAACTGTTGAGCTGCCTAAATTACCATCCTTGCATAAGAAAGGCTAACATCGCGTCGGCTGAGTGCTAGAATGTGCTATGTCCCCTTAGGGGACATAGAACATTCTAGCACTCTGGCGACGATCGGTTGAAAGCATGTGCGCCATCGACATTCGGGATGCCACCGCACAGCGCTCCAACGGGCACAAGCCCGGGAATTTGGGATTACATGACTCGCACAAGGAGACAACTCAGATTACAAGGATCAGGATAGAAGCTAAGACCTTTCGTTCTGAAGTCAAATGCTCTACAAATGAGTCACTGCATTCCCTGACGATTTCACCTGCACGCCTTTACTACGATGAACATAACTTATTGTGTCAATATTCATATTATTTTGAACCCACTTCTCTGAATTATTAGCTCGCAAATAAAAACCTCATTCTAATACAATTACTTTAAATCTCGAAATTTGATTGGTTAATCAATAAAATTTGCGACAGTAAAATCAGCGTAACCTGTCGCAATTTTTTTGTTGTCGAAAACTATTTTAGTAAGTCAAGATGTATTCGTGGGCGTTCTATTTTCGTTCCATTTGGAGTCATTGACTACCGTATCCAATGTAAACAAACGCTGTGAACGCGTTGGCTTGCTGTAAAAAACGTTCTCTATCTTTCTTGTAATTAACTGTATTTAATACGGATGAAGTTGGAAAGTTTAATATTAATGTGGAATAGGGGTTTGGCAGAGACTGCTGAGTAATGAAATGAGTGTTAAAAAACTGATTTCGACGGTCTTAACGGAAACTGTGTGGAAGCAGTAAGCGATATGAAAATATAATTTATAAATAGCCATTTTTCGTACGATGAAGAATTTATGGACGCTATGTGCGAAATAGAAAACCAAAATTCCGAGAACTGGCAATAATAATTTTAATTGTTCAAGACCAAATATTTCTGACAGATCCGCTAGCGACGTTATAACATCAACTTCAAGTGCAAGCGGTCCTTTCATTTTCTAATTTGTTACCTGCGTTCGTGCCACCACATCACATGTACAGCTACACTACAGAAACGCATTCACCACTGCTCAAGAGAGGTGAACTATTCGTTCTGTAACAATTATGTCAATAGCAGTAGCCCAATTCCACAAGACATCACTTCCCAGAAACAGTTTGAAATGAACAACTGTTCTGTAACCATAAGTAATTATAAACAAGGGCTTCCAATCAAAGATATCAAATTTTTTAACTTTAATGGGAAATCCTCGAGTGCTTTCCGACGCCGACTGAAACATCACAAGGTGAACTCTAAACTTTGAATAGAGAAAGCAGCCGGCGTATTTTGTTTTCAAATTGTCACAAACATTTAAACATGATAAATGTTGTCAGTACAAATATAAATATATTTTGTTATTGGTGATAAAATGACTAAAACGTTTGGAATTATTTGTATTGTGGCAGCGTAAAATATATTTCGTGATTTGGGTCGGAACTCCCAAATGACGTCACGAAGACTGTATTTTTAGTTTTAAATTGTTGACAATGTTGTCTTCAACAAGGCGTTGTTTTATAGTTGGGAGATCAAATCTATCTCCGTTTTCAGCCGAATTATATTAGAATGGGGATAACTATGTTGTATTTGATTGTTTGGGGCCGTAAACGATGGTTTTACTGTCGCAAATATCCGTTTTACCGGCTCCGCTAACGCGTCGCCGGCAAAACTCAATTTGCGACAGTAAAACCATCGTTTACGGCCCCAAACAATCAAATACAACATAGTTATCCCCTAAGCTAAACAGCATTATCGTATTTGGTATTTATTTAGTTACAGTAAGCGGAGAGTGGATTGTAACTAAACCGCCCGCAGAGTGGAGTTATCACTCAAAGTATCACTTTCAACCTTTGTACATATGGACAAAAACACAAGCAATGTTTCAGCCAATGGACCTCCGGGCTGTGATGGTTATGCTTTGCAACAAATTTGTAATTATTGCTTGGGTGGAATTGTCACTCCGCGGGTGATTTAATGAAAATACACTCTCCACGTACTGTATTAGGGTTTAACGACCCTTTAACAGCCAAGGTCATATCGTGTTGATGACAGTTGTACGGGTGGAGGAAGCCGTAGTACCCGGAGAGAACCACCGAGCAACGACGAGCAGCTGCCAGCTCCCCAACATCGTAACTCCGCACTGCAGTACAGGCAGGGTTAGATTGGGTGAAGACATGCGCACCATCGACGTGCAGCACGCCTTAGTACAGGGCGTCATCGTGCCCCCATGTGGACAATCAGGGCTAAGTGCCTTGTCCAAAGACACAACACGGGAGTGCGAATCGATCGCCCAGGCGGTAACCCATCCAAGGACTAACCGACGTTGCTCAACTTCGGTAATCTGACGAGAATCGGTTACCACAAACGCCTCCGCGCCCCCAACATTATCGTAAGATTTTACTTTGGCACCAACCGAATTACGAAGCTTTTTTTAAACACAGATCACTATCCGGCGCTCGTTGACCGAGTGGTGTATGTGGTGCGGGATAGAGCATTTGGGCGGATGGTGTCGAAGAAACTACCAATCAATATTTTCAACGTGCGATCCCAAATATTCATCTATCTACCCCCAAATCATAAATATCGACTCTTCCAATTGCTTCCACTGAACTGGCACGGACGATACCACCATGTGCACGGGGTTAAGAAGCAAATCATAAGTAGCAAAACGCCTACCGAGGCTGTACATCTCATTTTTGTTTTAAAATGGTACTCAACAGTAATAAATGTCTTCCAGCATCGTCGTTTACGATGAAATTGTCAGAATCCAACTTTCCATCATCAAAAGATATAGACACATCACCAAATTTCACTGCGCAACCCGACGTTTATAATTAAAGGCGGAATTCCCCTAAATTTTGGAAAGCTACAATAATATACCCACCACTATAATTTACGATACAGATTCCAGGAAATAACATAACAGTTAAAACAAATTACTACACATTTTATTTCAATTAATGCCTCAAAATGATTATAAATAAAACTGCAAAAATAAATCAAGTCTACTTATCGTACCTTCAAAGATAATAAAAGCGTTAAGACACATTTAGCTTATCCAGAAACAAAGGAGGTTCGAAGTACATTGGCCGGGTACGAATTAGTTACCATAACTTGGCAATTAAAAAGGTATGACTTTCACAGACAACTGTTCATGCAGGAAAGATGATTTTAAAGCTTCTAATGTTTGTGGGAACCCCCGACGAGATGGAATCTGAGATGCATTTTGTCATGGCGTTTCCGGTTTTTAAAAGCATCAGCAGTCTATTGCTTGCTGTGACCCCTTACCCAACGAATCGCCCGCATCCGCCCGTGTAATATGCAAATTCAGCAGTTGAAAAAATATTATTTTTCAAAAACTTTCAACAAAACCATATCATGTGACCCCTCGTTGGAACGAGCTCGTCGAGCTCGTTCCAACGAGGGGTCACATAAAATGGTTTTGTTGAAATGTTTGGAAAAATTTGAAAAAATGATATTTAAAATAATAAATTTTGATATCGTCTGCGTTGGGTAAAGGGCACTGATAACGCGAACTTCTCAAATACAAATAAACAGCACTAATTTGAAATCATTATGAAAAATATTAGTCCCTCATTATGTCACTCTATCTGCGATATGACACATATGTTCTTCGAGGAGAGAGAAACAGTAATTTTCAAATCGCTGGTCAAACAATGAGAACTGAGATTTTGACGGACTCTACTGATATTATTTTACTTTTGTTTTATGCTCTGACCATGTTACCGTTAATTCATCACAAAACATATATGTACCGTGAATTCATCAAAATAACGTATATGGGTAAGATTAAAAGCAGTGGGATCAGAGTTACACGACTGAATTTTTAGACATTCAACTGGGTGTTTTGTCACTGACCTACTGTAAATTTGAATTCATTAGAGTCCTTTTTTTTAAATAGTACCACGAACGTCTACTGAAAACACTCAAAAACTAAAATGAAGCCTTAAATCTTTGATCCAAACACATTGACCAAATTGTGAGCCATTGTTAGAATCTAATTACTTGAAATATTTCAAAAGACTTTCAAATACTGGTTGAACTGTTTCATGAAACTTTGAGGTACTGGAGCTGGCTTCCGAAAAATAACACGTCCGGTGTTCCCAGTATTCGTAGACGACTGGTACGGTATATATTTTGTACCCTCCTTTCAGAAATAAATGAGCTATTATCTGTTAAAAACTACAACCTATGGCCTAGCAATCTTCTACGGGGGTGGTGGTGGGGGAGGGGGTGGGGGGCTTTCTCTCGCCTGTCCAGCATCAATTCGTTATTTACACTCTACTGAAAACTTAGTCTGAGTGTGTTTAAGACTCAAAGATACTGACAGTGAAAATTCGTACTACGACGCACATTCCGATCCCGTGGATTGGTAATACATAGAATAAACGTATAGTGTTTTCAAGTAAAATAAATATTCTACGAGTAGGATTAAGAATGAAACCGACGAGCCTCTGGCTCGTCGGTTTCATTTTTAATTGTACGAGTAGAATATTTTTTTTACTTGATTCTACGAGTAGGGTTAAGAATGAAACCGACGAGCCTCTGGTTCGCCGGTTTCGTTCTTAATTACACGAGTAGAATATTTTTTTACTTGAAAACACTATACGTTTATTTTGTTTATCACATAAATCTTCTACAGGGCAATCGCGACAAAACCGTGCTATAATTCGCTACAAAACACAGCGAGAAGTAAGGAGCACATTGGTCCAATTCGATCGACCAACAAAATTGGCAAAAATAAACAAGGCGCAGTGATACATTTCTGTCTAAAAAATAATTCCCCTACAAACTTCAGCTAAACTTGCAAAAATACTTTATTATATGAGCAGTGTTTGGTATATTCAACTGGCATTGTGTAATACTTTCAAAAAGATTTAAAGAAATCAACAATTGAACTATTAATTGTGCTAGACAAATGTGGTAGAGGCCCGAGGTAAAAAAATTCCGTCGCTACTAGGGGAATAAATTCTTTCAGTGTTAAACCCATGGGGAAAATTTATCAGCCTACTAGGTGAATAAAGCAAAAATTTATCCAAGGCGTTTATTGTTCAAATAAACGGCTATTTATGGGATAAAATTTAATACCACTGCCCTTTCGGATTTCATTATATAAATGTAAGATACGGAACGTTTAGTTGGAGCACACGATGCCACATGAGGCGAAGTGAGAATAATATTAGACGAGGCATTGGCCCAGCCTTATATTATTCTCGACAATCAAACGTCCCGTAACGTATTTCGTATATTATGCCAGCCTACGAAGTGTTTGCAAATCGTTAAATTGTGTCAATAAATTTTATTATTGACATTCATTTCTTTATAAAAGCTGATGTGTAGTAACGCAATGCTGTGGGGGTGGGGGTGGGGGGGGGGGTGGTAATCCAACATCTCACTGATCAGCAAGACAATTTTTGATTTATTACCTCCGGCATTTTGCGTCTCTGCCTGTTTCCAAACCTTTGAACTGACAACAGACTTTCTAAAGTGCCAATTATGATAAAACACAATGGTGAATAGCGACAATTAATATACCGCTGACGTCGGTATATTGAATTAATGCGGGGTCACAACTGACGATTATTGTCGGCGCATCTCTCAGTCCTCAGTCGCTAATTATGATCGTCAATAGTAAATCTAAGCGGCTGGCGAAATGATATTTCTTCATTCCATATAATTAACCCTTGGAACCCGAGAGACCGTTTTTTTCTGTCCAACAACATTTCATACTTTCATTAACCCTTTTCCCAACGTAACGGTCAAACGCGGCCAGCGCTATTCTAAAAAATCGCCAAATAATTTTCATTATATATTCATTTTTTGTCTCAAAAACATAGGTTATGACCCCTCTTTGGAACGAGCTCGTCGAGCTCGTTCCAATGAGGGGTCATAACCTATGTTTTTGAGACAAAAAATGAAAAAAAAAAAAATATTCAAGAATTTTGTTTGCAAGTGTCGTCTGCTTTTCATGTTAGGTAAAGGGTTAAGTAGGGTGGATGTTAAGTTAGATTGTGGGATAGACCAAGGCCCCAAGGCTGCCTGTTAAAAATATTAATTGAGCTAACCCCAAATGATAAATATGGTCTTTTCCAATTACTTCCATTGATCTGGCATGGAAGATATAATCAAAAGGTTAAGGATTCAGTTTTCAAAACGATGTGCATGTGTACACGAATGTCAACCAATGGCGAATCCTGTAGGGTGGAGCCGTCCCCCCCCCCCCCCCCAACACACACAAACACACTTTGGACCCATGAAGAAAACAACTGCATCTATTTGTCCGTTGGTTTCTTAATTTCGAGATTTGTGTTCGCCTTGTGCATGTTATCCATCGGGATCCAGTTTTTAATTCTCTATTAACTCTTCCCCTGACACGAATAGAAAACGACACTTGCATTTTTTCTTGAAGGGATCGTCCAATAAAACGTTTGACATTTTGTTGTTGTTGAAAATTTCAGCAATGCCATGAATACGAATTAAAGTGGTGAATTCTTTTGCGATGAACAAACCACATTTCAGTGAGTTCATTGCGGTATCAAATATAATGTGTTAGGATATTTACGATAGGATTGTCCTAACCAGGTTAAACGAGAAAACAAATATTCACTTACTGGGTGTTTCCATGAGAGAGCTAACTCCTCTCCAAAATGAACATCTCCTGTGAGGTAATTGTGAGCCCGGCAACATTGAGGTGGAAAATGTAAGAAACTGTTCATCATCTGTGTATTTTGGCCAATCCAAACTCCAGGCAGATGTCTTACGACTGTTTAGAGGCAGTTTGTTTGGATCACTGGAAAATAAGCATTGACGGAAATAAATTTACATGGATATTTTGTAATTCAGATCCTTTCAAGGAATTGGGAACGGTCAAACTGAATATGGTGTGGGAGATTGAATCAAAGGAAGGTCGTTTGGGCCGATATTGATCTATTCTCTCACACAATATTATATCTCACGTGACTTCCTTGCATTCTGATTGACTGAAAGATGATACCCTATTTCGTGTAGTTTGCATCCCCAGAACTGACCAGACACTACACCCAGGCACTACACGTTTTCTATTTTTTGCACACTACTACATCAGTTTTCTTTTCATACTGGGCGAATAAAACTAATCAGGCTAGATTCAAATATCGATTCACAGAGGCACAACATACACAAAACGACCCGGAAAGAAATCATTGTGGAAAAATGTATCGCTTTTCCATTGTTGAAGTCACATTTTCCGAGGCGTTCATTTTATTCTCTGAGAAGATGATCCATATCTCGTTTCGAAGAGAATGATCCATACCTGGGTACAACTTTCATGAGAACTCGTCCGGATATGAAAAATCGTTTGTTTCGCTGCTCATATTATTTCGCTCTTCAGTTATATGTTTTGGGCAGTAAACGAATAAATAATGGAATTCATTTGAATCTTCGGCGTTTGGTATCCCGTACTGACTAAATCGGTAATGTATATGTGTGACAAATGTGTGGAAATTATCAAACTTCGTTGTGAAATTTCGAAAATTTTAGCTTTCATTCCCAAGTTGCGCGATTCTAGAATACACAGTTCCGTTTGGGGAAAATGTTTTGTTTACCCTTGCCGACCGATTCAAAATCTGTCTTCTGCTCATATCAATAATCCAAGTTAGCCGTGTTTTGGAAGAAGAAAATGTTTTTTAAAAACTACATGGTATTTTTTTTCTATATAACGCTGGTTGGTAGGGCTGCTACCTTGGTAATAGATTAGCAAATCGGACAGATGTTTTTCTTGATGGGTGTTCGATATAATATAAGGATTAGTGCATGTCTTGTCGTTGACTACGCCCATATAGTGCTCAGTGAGGTGGTGTAGTTCCCTCCGCTTCGCGACGGGAACTACACCACCTCACTGGGCACTATATGGTATTTTTTTTCTATATAACGCTGGTTGGTAGGGCTGCTACCTTGGTAATAGATTAGCAAATCGGACAGATGTTTTTCTTGATGGGTGTTCGATATAATATAAGGATTAGTGCATGTCTTGTCGTTGACTACGCCCATATAGTGCTCAGTGAGGTGGTGTAGTTCCCTCCGCTTCGCGACGGGAACTACACCACCTCACTGGGCACTATATGGGCGTAGTCAACTCCAAACCATGCACTATTCCTTAAATAGACAGTGTGGGGTTTTTCTCCTAGTTAACACTTTGAAGGGGAGCGGACGTTTTTTTTTCGGCTATGAACATGATACGTCATAAGGTTATTAAATAACATGGCTGTTCGGGAAATGTGTGGAGTAGACCAATTAATATCTTCAACGTATTCGGATATATTATAAGTGAGACATTCGTTTTTTTCGTGATTGTGGAAGCTTAGCCTGTGTATTATCTTATTTAAACTGTTTTATAAAAACAAAATGAATAATAAACTACGCATTATAGCGGGGGAGGAATTCGTCACATACAGGTGAATTGTGCACTTGGTGATACCTTCTTGAAATTTGGCACACTGTTAGTGTAGGCTATGAGGTTCTCAAAAACGATCGGCTACAAGTTGACACCGACCGGTGGCGACCAGTAGCGGCACAATCCAAAATGGCCGCCAGCGGCTGAAGGGAACCTCCTTTTCGACGGTCTACCGACTATACATCCGATTGTAAGGGCGCGAAAGTGAACTCTGATCCACGCACGTGTTGGAAACAGACGTGGGAGATGATGTAGAATAAAACGAGATTCTCTATACGGACGCATCAATTTCTTGGAACTTGAAAAGAGCGTTGTTTCTCCGGGATCAGCGTCATTCAGGCAAACCTGAATGACGCTGATCCCGGAGAAACAACGCTCTTTATGAAGCAGTCTCTTTGCCATACAATCTCTTGTTTGGCGTAATTCCGCAAGCAATTCTGATTTGTCTGTCGAAATTAATTCGAGAACGCGATTGTTCACAAAAATCATTCACAGAATGAGTGAGAATCCTCTTCGTGTACGGACTAGTACTGACTGGGAACGTTGTTGCTTTTGCCAGCAAGACAGTTCCAAGAAATTGATGCGTCCGTATAGAGAATCTCGTTTTCATGACGCCTATAAAGCTATTGAGGAAGACATAACGCGCTTCCTAGATAATGGCGTTGAGCTTCCATATAATTTGACCATTGATTGTTTGATGAGAGAGAGTGATGAGTGTATGTCGATGTCACTGTTGACGAATAAGGCAATATATCATAAGACATGCCGTGACAGTATTCGGACTCACATCGTACAGCGCGTGCTACACAAGCGAGAGCGAAATGAGGCAGTGGCATCCTGCTCCACGCTGAGTCCTAAAAGAACACGGACAAGTTTTGAATCTGGCTGTGACAGGAAACTGCCCCAGTGTGTTTATTGTCACAAACGCGAAGGTGACAGCAGTGAGCCTATTTGCAGATCAATGTCTGATAACAATAAACTCAAAATTATGGCAAAGGAAGCCGAGAACTGGGTTGTTTTTTCTCGGGTCAATGCAGCATTTGATTCCGCTGCTAGTGATCTTTACTATCACAAAACCTGTTATTGTAAGCTTGCCAATGAAGCACGAGCGGCTAAATCTAAAAAGTCGAAGAACGCCGAACATTCCGCGTCAGGCCTGCCCTATGACCCTCTCGTTATGGCAGAGCTCATAACATTTGTTGAACACAACGATTCCGCGATGAAGCTTGTCGATCTCAAGAATCTGTACAGTCGGAGGTTGAAGCAAGTCGGTTCTGATTGGCTTAGTGAAGAAATACATTCCACTCGATTCAAAGAACATTTGTTGCAGAAATTGGGCGATGGCTGGGACGCCTTCACACAGGGTAGAGATGTGTTTATTTCAAGTAGGTTTCGAGTTGGCTCCTTGTTGTCCGAATCTTTAACTCGTATAGTGTCTGAGGAAGAGGCAAAAAAGATAGTTGATGTGGGTCTTCTTCTGCGTAAACACATACTCATATCTCAAGCTCCTTTCACGGGATCATTTTCATCTTATTGCTTGAGCGAGCCTGTACCCAACTCACTCCTGACTCTTCTTAGAGTTCTACTTGAGGGCACATGTAGTATACAGAACTTAGGCGATGATGAGACTGTTAATGCCAAGACTCGAGTGGCTTGTACTATTTCACAGATGTTGATCAGCAATTCAGCGAAACGCTCCGAACATGCACAAAATGTTCACCAGAGACGTGACAGAGAAACTCCAATGCCTCTTTATGTGGGTTTGAAGTTGCATGCCCATGATCGTATGAAAAATCTTATCAGAGATTTTCATCAAATGGGACTCTCTGTCTCTTATGATCGCGTAATGGATGTTCGCAGGAGTTTCGCGAGAGCTGTTTCACTGCGGTTCAAGAACGAAGGTGTTGTAGTCCCAGCTAACTGCAAACGTAATGTTTTCTCGATAGGAACCACTGATAACATTGATGTATCTGGTAGATCTGATATGCATGGTACGTCCATCACACTCATTGGTCAACTGAGCAGGGACAATGTGGGTACTGATCCCCCACCACTGAGTTTAGATGTTCCAGAAGACACACAAATTGAACTCCCAGACGACTATGCATTTGTTCCTTTCGTTGAAGACTTTGGTGGGGACATCAGGCTTGAATCTCCAGATGAATGTAATGTACGGCCCAATGAATATGCAGATTTGAACGTGGGAGAGAATGACTGGTTGTCTCATGTGTCACAGATCAGCAATAAAGGGAAGGTTGATGGCAGCTGGCAGCTTGATGAAGTCCCTGTGACCTTTTCAGGCTTCTTTTCAAAACATGAAGATCAAGACAATGTCAAACCTCGTGCAGTTATTGGGGTATTCCCTGTTTTCAGTGAGCAGAAAGCGGACTCACTCAGTATGCAGAAGCATGCTATGTATGTGGTCAGGGAAGCTACTGCTTTCGTAAACCCCGGCCAGATACCTGTCATTGAAGGTGACTGTCCGTTGTATGCCAGGCAGAAAAAATGTCAATGGCTGTTCCCAGAGGAGATAGGTGAGGATCGAATGGTGTGTATGATTGGATTCCTGCATCTTGAAATGTGCACCCAAGAAGCTGGTGGTAAGCTTATGGGTGGTTCTGGTTGGGAGCGAATGTTTCACCTCGCAAAGATATTCACACCCGGTGTAGCATCATCCCTACTTGGTGGGAAACATGTCAAGAGGACGCGACAGGCATATCTTCTCACTCTAGCTTGGCTTGAGATCCTCAGAAAGAATGCTTATGAGATTTACTGTCAGCAGACTGGGCCCCATGAGTCATTTGAAATGTGGGAACAGAGGATTCTTTCACAATCTCCAACTGCGCGCTATTGGGGTGAAATCGTTCGGAACTTTCTCTTGACAAGCTGTCAATTCGTTCGGAACCAACGAATCGGTAACTGGCCTGGTACACTGTGTTCTATCGATGAGTTGTGCAGTTACTTTTTTGCCCTAGGACATACAAATTATTGTCGGTGGGTCCCCGTATTTCTGAGAGACATGTCTCAGCTACCCAGGCGGCATCCTTCAATCCACAACAAATTCATGGAAGGCCATTTTGTGGTCCAGCGTAGTGAGAGGAAGTTCAGTATGATGGGTTTAGATCAGAGCCAAGAACATAGTATCCAACTACTCAAAGAAGACAGTGGTCCAAAAGGTCTCTATGGCCAGGCTGAAGAGAAAGTCGTTATTGAGCTTTCAAGGTCAGAAGTTCTGCGTGTTATAGATGAGTATGAATATGCAAGTTTCCACACAACATCATCAGATAACACGGAACACCCGGAAAGTTCGGTATCAGAGCAGAAAAAATTTCTGAATCAATTGAAATCTCTCCTCGATCTGGTGAATCAGGGACTCATTATCAACCCTTATGATGAAACTAGTGGTCAGCTGGTGACATTAGATACTGGTGAATATATGGACCCCGAAGTTAGTAAGAGTTTACGGTCATTACCCGAAAGGGGCAAGCATTTATATTCCACTTTCTTGAAGGAAAGGCTTGTGGAATGCACCGTACCCCTGAATGATGTTATTCCCAAGGCAAATATATATACCTTCCTTAACCCACCCCCAGCCAACCTGGACAAAGGCCGAGACAAACTCATGTCAAGTAAAGCAACTGCCGCAATAGTTACCCAGATGTTCGTTTCACTGCAAGCCCGGCCTGATTCAAACATGGATGAGTTTTTCATGCACGAGAATGCACGTGATCCGCCAGCATTATCCGATAGAGGTAAGCTACGGAGTGGGACAAAATCTCAAATTCTCAATTGTTTACCAGCTATTCCTGCACAAGGGAAGAATTCAGCAGCTAGACAAGCTTCAGTTGTCATCTTGGATATGCCTGCTGTAGTCCATGTAATCAAACCACAGAAAGCGGATCTGTTTGGAGAATATGCTCGATTGCAATTATTGCCATACATCGAATCTCTGATTAACACGAACACCACAAGGGTTGATGCGATCTATGACTGTTACCCCGAAGGCAGTTTGAAGAATCAGACGCGAGCAAAACGCCTCGGTGAGACAGCAGTTAGGTTGATACGGGTGTCCGAGAACGTCCCTTTACCTAAAGGGAAGAATTGGCAGGCATTCTTGAAAGTTAGTGAGAATAAAGACGAATTTTTCAAGTTCCTGTCTGCTGAACTGCTGAAATTAACATCAACATCCGAGTACCAGTTGTTAACGACATCAGGAGAATATGTACTATGCAATAAGGATGTTAGCTTATGTGACATATCTCCATCGAACCACGAGGAAGCAGACACGCGCATGATGCTTCATCTCAACCATGCAGTCTCACAAGGTCACAAAATAGCTTTTCTTCGCACGGTTGATTCTGATGTCGTCATTCTGTCTTTGCACCATTTCGCAACATTCCGTGACCTTGGACTCAGTGAGCTGTGGATTGGGTTTGGAATTGGAAAGGCATATAAAGATATGCCAATTCATGAGATAGCTTCACAACTTGGACCTGATTACTGTAAGGCCCTGACTTTCTTCCACGCCTTCACAGGTTGTGATGTAACATCCAGCATGCTCGGCATTGGGAAGAAGACAGGATGGAATGCATGGATGAATTTTCCCGCATCAACTGAAATGATGATAGAATTGACTGAGAATCCGCAAGTCTTTTCAGAGGATTCCCCTCATATGCAGCATATCGAAAAACTCACCATACAGATGTACAGTAACAGTTGTGTCAGTACACGTGTCAATGATGCGAGACGGCATATGTTCACACATGGCCTTAAGTCTATGGAAAACATCCCGCCCACCAAAGCAGCTCTGTATCAACATGTAAAAAGGGTAATTCTTGTGTCATCTTTCATTTGGCATCGTGCTCTGCAGAAACACTTATGTGTGCCAGACCCATCACAGTACGGATGGGAGTGGAATCCACGTCTCAATATTCTGGTCCCATTTTGGACTCACCTAGGAGACGCAAGTGCTGCATGTGCACTGATGCTCCACTGTAGTTGTGCCAAGGCCTGCAAGGGCAATTGCAAATGCTTGAAAGCTGGATTAAGGTGCACACCTTTGTGTAAGTGTGAAGGTGGCTGTTGTAACAATATTGAGTAGTATACTGTCATGTTAGGACCAGTCATCTCCTATTCTGGTATTTTTTTTTCCATTTTCGGCCAGTTAACACATGTCATGTTTCTAGTTGAGTTGATTTTGCTAACAAATGTTCATCCCATGTGGCTTGCTACATTGTCCGGGGTATAGGAATACAGTTTTAGATTTCGGAAAATAGTCTGTTATTTACTGCACAAGACGGTGTTAATTCATGCATAGCATGATACAATATCCCCAACTATTTTGCCTCTGTACAACAGTTGATACCTTCGTTCACCCGTGTGTTCATCTATGGTATCCTTGTCTTTCTCTGGCCATAGGCCACATGTGACTAGTCAGTTCCTACTCCATAGCAAATCAACTTGGAAATCCTTCATCTTGTAGCGCACTCATGTCTCAATGAATCCATACCTGAGTTGATCTAATAAATCTAACGTAAGGTATCAAATTGCCATACCGGATCATATTTCGATAAGTTATTCGCTAAAACATTTCGACCACTCATCGACATCAAAGGTCATGTTTTGGCTCCCAGTGGTGGCTATATCTCTATATCCCTGGTAAAGTAGCATACCATGAGGGATGGGCATTAAGTGTCGGCAACATTAATCCTGACTTGGAACACACCACATCTTAACTGGCCGAAAATGAAGAATACTACTTGTAGTCAAAAAATATTCCTGTACCTCGAATGACTGCAAACATACACTCACCCCTTCTAGTCCCATTTTGCCAATGTTCTATACTGGCAAGATAACATTGTATAATTAACAACGGGAACTAATGCATCCCGAGTTCATTCCAGCACTGCCCTTGCTGGCAGACGTGTCGCTATGGTGTTGAGATTGAACCAGAACTCCTCTAGAAATTTGATAGTTTTATTTTCTTAGAAAATAAATCTATCGAAAATGCCGGAAGTTGAGAATAGACTGTCACTTTAATTGGATTATCAAATGTCCAAGTATCCCCACTGCTGCATACTATCGAGTACCCTTGTTCATGTGTTGACAGGAATCTCTCATACCATGTTCATTTGACCATTGCATTCCCGAGAAACATTCAACACTAATTTATCTACGGACGGACGATCATACTGACAGTCAGACACACAGACGCACACATCGACGGAAATTCTGATCCCATTATCCATTAATCTTCCCCCCAACTTGTTCCAAGGGCTTCACTCCATCATTCACATCAATTACAGCACATGTATGGTGTTAGGTTTGGAGCTTCAGTTGTGCGATCGGCGAAAATAGCTTTTTTTCGATCCGCTTGGCGGCCATTTTGGATTTCGCTGCTAGTGGTGGCTAGAGGATGGTGCCAACTTGTAGCCGATCGATTTTGAAATCTCTGATGCCTACCCTTACATCATGCCAAATTTCAGGAAGGTATCACCAAGTGCACAATTCTAGCGAATTCCTCCCCCGCTATTATCATTAAAAACAGAACCGTGATAATTAAGTGAGTATTCTTTCAGTTTTAACAAGAGAGATGACACAGGTAATCCGGAATTGGGGAAAATTGGGAATGATTCCAATCACTAAACTATTTTATCAGGAAAAGAAAAAGGCTATCAAAAAGATTCGCGTAAAACACTGAAGCACGGCATGATGTGTGGAATGAACGTTTGTTTCATCACGATAACGTGAACCTGAAGTGAAATATTTCAGAATAATCGTGTTATTATGCCCTCGTATATGATAGTGCAGACGTAGAATCTTCAAGGTTAATTGAAAAGCTCACCCCGTATTCATAGGCGTACGGGCCAATTTTTTCAGGGGGGGGGGGGGGGGGGGAAGCTGGAAGATTTTGCCCGAAAAATGATGCTGCTGGCACTATCTAGACACGTGGAGCCGAGATGGGAGGAGGTCCCAAAGGTGGGTGGCGGCGGAATTTTTTTGAAAATTCTGATGGCCCGAGATTGATTCTAGAGCACCCAAAAGCCATTCCAACATTGTAATTGAAGGAAACCTCTGTCACTTTTTAGGTGTACCTGGTTGAATTTGGTCGAAAAGTTTCGGCTGGATAAAATTATGTTACACCCGTGTGTCCATAGTCCTCAGACGCAATATCACTCTCATGGGCGTACGGAGCCTTTGTGATTAAGGGGGGGGGGGGCAAACCTTTTGATTTGCTCGAAATCCTGCATGGATGCAATACAGATGTACATGACCCTTTCTCTCTCTCTCTCTCTCTCTCTCTCTCTCTCTCTGTCGTTCCTTGCCCGGATTTTTAAAGCTGGTTTGCCCGAATCTCCCCCCCCCCCCCTCCTCTGGCTCGTACGCCTATACCCGTATTTCCGTTGCTAATACAGATTTTCAATGTGGAAATAAGAGAAGAGAAAAAAACAGACGATTTTCTAAAACTCCGTTTGTCGATAATGGCAACAGGACTACGATGCTAGTTATTTTTAACAGTGTAATTTAACTCTTTTGGCGCGGAATAAACTGAGAAACAGAATTCTTAGCGCCTAATATTCATCCGGAATTTTACAAAAAGTATAGGTTGTTAGACTAACGCGTTATTATTTTAAAAGATGTTCTAATGATCTCATTGACGGTTTTTCAAAATGATTTTCTGTAAATATTTAAATGGCACCTTTATACTTTCAAGGGACGGTATCGTTGTTCATGGATAGGACATAAATGGTGCATACAGCATAGGAATACGTTTGTTTGTTCAACTCTTTACCCAACGAATCGGTCGCATACCCCCTCCCCCGCGTAATATGCAACTTCAGCAGTTGAAAAAATATTATTTTTCAAAAACTTTCAACAAAACCATATCATGTGACCCCTCGTTGGAACGAGCTCGTCGAGCTCGTTCCAACGAGGGGTCACATGATATGGTTTTGTTGAAATTTTTTGAAAAATTTGAAAAAATGATATTTAAAATAATAAATTTTGATATCGTGTGCGTTGGGTAAACGGTTAAAAGCACTTGGAAATGGACACACACAGTTGGCTAAAATGACTACTGCAGTACCTTTCCGCGGTCTGCCGTCTGTCGACATTAGTCGCCTGTCGCGCCAAAAGGGTTAAAGGCGCACATGAATATTCACACACATATAATATAGGAAACAAGACTATTTAACTTGTATTCTAACCAAGCTGATCATAGAAACGCGTCTGTTGACGCTTCCCTACAGCAAATCGCTATTCGGACATAAGGGCTAAGTGCTGTTAACAGAAAAAAATGGTCTTTCAAATTATTTAATTGTCTTTTACAAGGTTAAAGGAAAGGTAGTTTATTGACCCTCATTGAAAAGTGTCCATCAGTCTCGTTCCTCCCATGGATTATATGATGTTTGAAGCAGGTACAAACATTTTTATTTAATCAAGAAAGTGTGATTGCATCTGTCGACCTATTGTTGTTTCCGATCAAGAGTTAACATTTTGACTACTTAATGGCCTGTAAGGTAGCGTTGGATAATTTTGTTGTTAACTCTTTACCTAACGTAACGGCCAAAACCGGCCAGCGCTATTCACCAAAATCGCCATTTAATTTTTACTAATTGTTCATGTTTTATCTCAAAAACATAGATTATGACCCTTCTATCATGAGGGGTCATAACCTATGTTTTTGAGACAAATAATGAAAAAAAAATTAGTTATTCAAGAATTTTGTTTGCACACGTCATCTGCTTTTCATGTTAGGTAAAGGGTTAAAAGAACTAACGGGCCCTTTACAGCCTTTTTTACTGGAGAAATTCTGCACCACCACACCCAGAGATTAGGGGCCACCAAAATTGAAAGCATTCAGTTTCAGATCAATATATTCCGCCGCCTCCTCCCCCCCCCCCCCCCCCCCCCCCCCCCCCCGTGTACCAATAATATACACTCCATTCAATTGGCCATTTATATAGAAAATCGGCCATACGTTAAAACTAGAAGTCCTGTCACGAATTGTGCGCTTATCTGGGCTTAATTGCGCGTAGGAATTGCGCGCAATTGCCACATCGAATGGCATCGAGACAGATTCTCCTGGTTACTCAAAGCAAACACAGGCAATGTTTCTGTCAATGGACCTCCGGGTTACCCGGAGGTCCATTGGCTGAAACATTGCTTGTGCATAACGCGTATATTATGGTCATAACGCGTAGATTAACGCACAGATCAAAGTGCTATTTGAGCGCATTTTATGACAGGACTTCTAGTTTTAACTGAAAGTTAACAAGCATGGATCTATTTGCATGTTCATTCAAACTTTATAGTACCAGCATGTGTATACAATCAGGACACGCGTCTGGATGGAGAATCCCATTTTGGAGTATAGATTATGAGATATTGGCCTTTGGACTTTCTCGGGATCTCAGCGTGTAATCTAAACTAAATACTACCGTGTACCAGACACGATGTGGGCAGAGGAGGCGGGGCTACTTGGGAAGGGGCTACTTGGAGTAAGTGTGCTCTAACGCTTCACCCCTTTCGAATCCCTTTCTTACATTTTGTGCCTCTCTTCTTGTCTCTGTTATTTCTTTTCAACCTACTCACAATTGTTTACAATTGGCTGTAACGTAAGTGCAAGCCCTACTTCGGAACTAACTCAAACTTTTAGAGAACTTTTCCAAACAAGTTGGAAAAGTAATAGAGTGCAAAAGCACGAAAAAGATCGAAAAACGGGTCGAGCGAGACCAGCGCTCGAAATTACAGGTACTCTCTCTGCACACCTCTTGCGTTTACCGAGCGCATGTACAACAACCGTGACGTCATTTCCTTTTATTTCCTCCATTTGTACATGGTCGGACATTGTTGTGACTCGTGCTACTTTGCTGTTATTCTTCGTGAACAACTTATTATATGTGCTCTGCATTTCATTGTGTGCAAGTGGATTGTATCCTTTTATCAAGCTATCCAAAATTGTTTTTCATTAATGTTATTTTTGATCATTATTGCTTGTTTCTTCGCACTTCCTCTTGTTTTTCCCCCACGTGTGAACACGACCTTTGTGCTGTTTTCCGTCAGCGGGAAGCTTGATTCCATTACCATTCATATAATGCCAAAGACTATTCCTTGTACCTCTTGCTTGCAAGTGAAGCATGTGGACGACTCTCATTCCACATGTGTCACTTGCAACAGTTGCACTCAGTCCCAATCATGTGGTATTTGTGGGGTTTGGTCCTCTGAATTCTGGGCTTCTGTTAACAAGGTGGTTCTGTCCAGATCTAGAACCCCTCGTTCTCGGGGTAAGGGTAGCCGTGCCGTAGCAGATATTTCTGCTGGTGCACGTGGTGACTCTGTCACACGGGATTCTGATCTGTCTTCTGTGGCGAGTTCCCCTGCAACTGTTGACGGTGCTAGTTCAGTGATACCTGACGTGGAGACCGTGGTCTCTTTGTCTTCTGATGTCACTCTTGAGGCGTCTGTTTTTGTAGAGAGCTTCTCCGAGGTCAGCTCGGTGACCCTCTCCGATCTGCCTCCTACGCCGTCGACAGTTGCTGAGGAAGTTGTTACTACAGATCCTATTCTGTCTGATGGTGGCTCTTCCATCTCCTCTGGGGATAGTCTACAGTCTCGGGGGACCGAGGCTGTATCTGCTGGTGTGTCTGTGTGCTATCAGCCTCCCCTAGCCTCGCGGCGGGGCTGTGCGGGTTTGCTATCTGCTCCGTGTCATCTGGCTAGGTTTGTTCCTAGTCGGTTGAGCCGGTCGGTCGCTTCGGCAGCGATTCCTCGTCCCTCGCGTGAATCGTTTATTGTTCCTCCTACCCCTGCTAGTGTGCCGCCTAGCAGGATGGTGTTGGGACGTTGGCACCCAGGGCCTGCTGTTCAGCAGCGGCCAGCGACAGCCCCTGTTAGCTGTCACTTTCGGAACCTTCCTCCGGTGATTCCTCACTGTGTTCCGAGTCTGGGTGTCGATCGATGCTTGCCGTCGGTCCCAGAGGATGGGCAGTTGGGGCCGTCTGCCGCGCAGGTTCTTGTCATTCTTGGGACAATCCTCCGGTGTCTTCTCACCGTGTCCTAAGTCCAGCTACCGATCGACGTGTGCCGTCGGTCTCTTTTGAGGATTTGCAGGCAGGACCTTCTGTTTCGCAGAGGTCAGTGATGGCCCCTGGGCGTCACAATCGGGACTATCCTCCGGTGTCTTCTCACCGTATCCCTATTCTGTCTGCCGATCGACGTTTGACGTCGGTCTCTTCTGAGGATCTGGGTTCCTCTACCAGAAGGGCCCATTGGGAGGACACTCCGTCAGGCGATGCTGCTGCGACGGATTCTCAGGGTGACCTGCGTCAGGCCGTTTTGGCGCTCACCCGGTTGCTTTCTGGCAACCCTCAAGTTGGCCTCCCTGTGCCTCCTGAGGCACAACCTCCTTTGGTCGGTCGCCGAGATGTCTCGCCTGGCCCCTTGTATACTGCTCAGTCTTCCCAGGAGGTTTCTGCTGGTCAGCCCGAGTTGGGCTATGTCTCCTCTGCTACGGAGATTGACGATTATCTGGAAGGTGATGCCCCCCCCCCCCCTCGTCAGTCTTGGGGAAGGCTTTGGATTTCGTCTTCGGCTTATTGCCGGAAGTTCAGCCTTCAGACCAGCCATCTGTGACCGTCCGGCCGCGGTCCACTGTGGAGCGCCGTAACCCTGTTGAGCCTTCTAGCTCTGGTGCTTTGCGTCCTCTGCAATCGGCTCAGGTTGTTGAGTCCTTCCATGGCTTAGACGCCAAAATGCGCTCTAAGGCCCTCAAGGGTTCCTTCTTTTCTAGAGCCGATGCCTTTCTGCCTCCATCGCGGTTTCGAGTTTACGATTCCGTCTCTCCACCAGGCTTCCAAGGGATGACTACTGTGGATGTGGATTCTTCTTCCCTCGGGTTAACTAAACCTAAGTCGGCAGTTCTCCCGATGTCGGTAGTTGAATGTATGATGGGCCTGTCCCGAGAGATGCTGGGTATGTTATCTCTCGCGGACCATGTCGTCGCTGCTCTGGCTGAATATTTTCCACCAGGGGAGTTCGATGACGCCCAGGCGCCTTTTCGCGTTTTGTCACAGGCTCTTATGAACTTGACACACGCTCACGCCTGTAACGCGGCCAATTTGAAGCTGGCACGCCGGGATGCTGTGTTGGATTCTTCTCCATCCCTTCCTTCTGAGCAACGTGCTGTTCTGAGGTCTGCCTCTTTGGTGGGACCTCAGTTGTTCCATGGTTCCGTGGAAGCTGTTCGTGGCGAAGTTCTTCGTCATTCGAAGGACAAGCTTTTGCTGCGACAGCTTGACCAACCTGCTACTGCGGGTGGTGGTCGTTCCAGTGCTTCTGCGTCTGCCTCGTCGGCGACGCCGGCTACGCCTTCGGCTCCGTCTGCTCCTTCTGCACATAAGAAGCGCCGACGGGGCCAGGCTCGCTGGCAGCCTCAGGCAGGAAAGTCTCAGAACTCTGTCACTTCCCGAGGTAGTTTCTCCTCTCGGGTGCCTCGTCGAGGCCGGAAGTGAAGGTTCTCACCTCGATTCGCCTGCAGTCGGGGGAAGGCTGTCGCTGTTTTACGACCGTTGGACAGAGATAACGTCGGACTCTTGGGTCCTCGACGTCATTCAATCCGGTCTGCGACTGTCCTTCCATCGGCACCCCAGTTTATCTCGGGTGCCCCTCCCGACTCAGGTCCCTTCCGATTCTCTGCGTCGGGACCTTCTGGTGCAGGAGATCGACGATCTCCTCTCCAAAGGGGCGATCGAGGTGGTCAGGAACACCCTTTCACAGGGGTTTTACTCGAAACTTTTCTTGGTGCCGAAGAAAAACGGCCAATTTCGTCCGGTCATCGAGCTGAGTATCCCGAACGAGTACATTATAGCTCCTCGTTTCAGTATGGTGACTATCCGGTCTGTTCGACGTTCAGTTCATCAGGGCGACTTTGCTGCCAGGTATCGACCTGAAGGATGCCTACTTCCATGTACCCATTCATCTGGCGTCACGGAAATACTTCGGTTCTCGTTTCGGGATCGAGTTTATCAATTCAGAGCTCTCCCGTTCGGTTTGAACCTGGCTCCTTGGGCCTTCACCCGACTGATGTCACATGTGCTTACTTTCCACCGTAATCAGTCGGTTGTGACTTCGTCATCCTACATGGACGACATCCTCCAGCGGCACCACGATGCTGCTGTTCTGGAGTTAGATGTCCGGCAGTTTTTTTGCCTGCTAGCGTCGCTGGGTTTCAGAGTCAATTGCGAGAAGTCGGATCTCCTTCCTTCTCAGCGATTCCGTCATTTGGGGGATGAATTTCGACACTCTTAACAATGTAGTGTCGGTCCCCCATGCTCGGGTGACGATTCTTTCCGCCTTGACTCGGAACCTGCTTCAATCTTCCTCGGTCTCGGCCAGGACTTTCCTTCGGATGCTGGGCCTTTGCGGTTCGGTGACAGATCTCATTCCGCTCGGTCGCTTGTTTGTCCGACCTCTCCAACACTTCCTATTGGATCATTGGCGTCCGAATGTAGATCCGCTGGACCTGGAACTCACTATTCCTCGGTCTCTGCTTTGTCACCTCCACCCTTGGGCCGATATTCCTTGGCTGACACAGGGTGTTCCGTTGGATCTTCCTTTGGCCGATCGCATCCTTACTGCGGATGCCAGCGATCGGGGCTGGGGTGCGACGTTGGGTCCTCTCGGTCTGTCTACTCACGGCGAGTGGGACAGCGAGCAGGTGGGCCTTCATATCAACCAGAAGGAGCTCCTTGCTCTTCTGTTGAGTTTTCGGCTTTGGATCCCTCATCTGTCGGATCATTTTGTCCTACTTCTTTCGGACAATTCGACAGTAGGGGCCTACATACGGAATCAAGGAGGCACACATTCGATTCCCATGTATCGGCTGTCTCTGGATCTTCTTCTGTTGGCGCGGGATGTGAACGCTCGGGTGTCCATTCAACACATTCCCGGGCGTCTCAACGTCCTAGCAGACTCCCTGTCCCGACGCGACAGTGTCCTTCCAACCGAATGGATGCTACATCGGTCGGTGTTTCAGGCGATTTGCGAGCAGTGGGGCCGTCCTCCGGTCGACCTTTTCGCTACTCGCTGGAATCATCAGGTAGAGACCTTTGTCTCCCCTTGTCCAGATCCTCTGGCGTTTGCAGTCGACGCTCTGTCTCTGGACTGGGCAGGTTGGATCGGCTATGCCTTTCCTCCTGCACCGATTCTTCCTCAAGTATTAGCGAAGATTCGTGCTTGCAGTTGCAGGGTTATTCTGATCGCAACTCTGTCTCCACAGAGGGTGTGGATGAATCTGCTGCGGCCTCTGTTAGCAGATCGGCCGATTCGTCTACCTCTACGTCGCGATCTTCATTCCCAGGGTCATTCCAGGAAGTATCACAACAACCTGGCGAGCCTGTCCCTTCACGCCTGTCTTTTATCAGGTCCAGTCTCCGACGTAGAGGTTTTTCGAGACGAACGGTGGAGTGCATTTCTGCATCGCGGCGACATTCCACTGGCATGACTAATGCTGAGAAGTGGAAGGTTTTCTGCCGCTGGTGTGCAGATCACAATGTGGATTACCGTGATCCGTCAATCGCTCAAATTGCGGATTTTCTGGTATATCTTTTTGACTCCAAGGGCCTCCAGCCTATTACGATTAAGGGCTATCGGTCTATGCTGTCTGATACTTTCTTTTATGTGGGAAAGCGGTGCATCGGTCGTAATCTTTTTCTCTCCAAACTCATTCGGCACTTTTCTTTGAAGAGGCCTCGAGTTTTGCGTCTTACACCCAAGTGGAACTTGGCATGGGTGTTGCACTGTTCGGAGGGGGCGCCATTCGAGCCTTTATCTGAGACCGATATGCGTTTTCTCACCTATAAGACGGCTTTCTTCTAGCGTTTGCTTCTGCTCGACGAGTCAGTAGGCTTCATGCGCTATCTGTTGATTCTGCCTTCTTCAGAAATGAGGCTAACAGTGTCACCTTCACTACTGATTGCTCTTTCTGGCTAAGAATCAACTTCCTGATTCATTACCTCCTCCCATCTGCATTCGGGCTCTCCCTGTTGTTGATGGCCGGAGACCTCTTCTTTGTCCTGTTCGTGCGATCAAGACTTACATTACTCGCACTCAGTTCATTCGGAGGGGTCGGAAGAGATTCTTTCTGTCTCTCATTTCTAAGAGGCAGTCTATCTCTTCCCATTCTATTTCCAGGTGGATCTGTCTTGCAATCAAGCTGACTTATTCCCGCCTGTCTGCGTCGGATCTTGTTTCGAACCGGTTTAATGCTCATGAGGTTCGTGCCATTTCTACATCCTGGACGTTCTCCAATTCTGTTTCGCTCCGGGATGTTATGAATGCGGCTTACTGGAGGAATGCCTCTACCTTCTCCTCCTTTCATCTCCGCCACCTTCAGCAGCAATCTGAGGACCTGTATTCTTTAGGCCCTCTCGTTGTTGCTCAGGCTGTTGTGCACCCTCGTTAAAATTGTTTTTATCGAGGTTGTGCTTCGCTCAGCCTTGTTCTTTTCAGGTGCCTTCTCTCTATCTTCATTACAGGTTTCGCTGTTGTTCTCTGCCATCCTTGCTTTTCTTTCTGCTACTCTTGTTGGTATTGGTTATGTGATTCACCTCCTTCTATTGTTTATTCAGCCAATTGTAAACAATTGTGAGTCGGCTGAAAAGAAATTAAATTTTTTTAGTAAATTTTGTTTTTTAACATACCTACCACAATTGTTTACCGGAGGCCCACCCTCCTTGGGGATATCCTTGATATCGATGCCTCCCCGCTAAATCACAAACTTCTCGTTGGCGGAAATACGGAATTGACGTCACGGTTGTTGCGCATGCGCTCGGTAAACGCAAGAGGTGTGCAGAGTGTGTACCTATAATTTCGAGCGCTGGTCTCGCTCGACCCATTTTTCGATCTTTTTCGTGCTTTTGCACTCTATTACTTTTCCAACTTGTTTGGGAAAGTTCTTTAAAAGCTTGAGTTAGTTCCGAAGTAGGGCTTGCACTTACATTACAGCCAATCGTAAACAATTGTGGTAGGTATGTTAAGAAACAAAATTTACTAAAAAATTTTAATATTGTGTACAATTATTTAGTTTTTATTATCTGTTACTCATTTTCGATCTATTTGTTTTATATCAACCATCTGTCAAGTCTGCGAGTTGAATTGTGTTTACATTATACCAAATAGACCAGACCATGACCAGACATCGACATCAAAAATGAGTGGCTGTCATGTCTTCGCTCATTTGCAGAATCATGATTAAAATATATGTGACGAAAAATAACGTTCTCAGCTGTTTCACTATGCTGACATGGTGGACTGAGCAAGTGAGGGGGCAAAGAGACGACTATTCTAATGATCTTTCGGTCTTGGAAGGGGCAACGCAGGTTGAAAATCGACAGGTGGAGAATCCTGAAGGATTGTAGCCGAAATTGTATTTGGTTTTATTCGAGCATTTGCTCTCCGCTCTGGGACGTGACCCCAGGCGAACACAGATTTCAGAAAACGGCCGAGATCTATGCCCACTTCGCGTCGCACCCCTGGGTATGGGTACAACGTAATTTGGGAGGCGCAAACTAAGAAAAATGTCACAAAAACAACTACAGTTAAAACTAGAAGTCCTGTCATGAAATGCGCACACATAGCACGTCGATCTGCGCGTTAATCTACGCGTTATGGCCATAGTAAGACTGTCAAATTATGTACATATGGCCAGTGCGCAAGCAATGATTCAGCCAATGGACCTCAGGGCAACCCGGAGGTCCATTGGCAGAAACATTGCCTGAGTTTACTATGAGTAACCAGGAGAACCTGCCGTGCTTTGGATGTCATTCGATATGTCAATTGCGCGCAATTCCTACGCGCAATTAAGCCAAGATAAGCGCACAGTTCGTGACAGGACTTCTAGATTTAACTGTACCTTGACGACGAGTTGTTCCATGCTCTACATTAACTATTTGCTTACTCGTGAGCACCGCATCACGTCAGATAGCTTTGGGTCTCATTCAATATAAAGCCCTAGCCACGTGAACAACATGACAAAATTCATTTAAGACAAGAAGGACCATTAGACGGGTCAGACATCACACCGCAGCATCACATGCAACACCAACCCAGAGGCAGACCCTTTGAATTCATCCCTGGTATTGAGAGAAGTTTATATACTGCCTTGAACACGATGCTTCTGTACGAAGATCTTGCTTTTGGGCATGAAAAATGTTTGAATCGTTTGATACCTACCATTGAGTAGTGGGGTGCCAGAACTCATTTAAGGACGACAATCCGTGCACATTATGTTATTGCAGGAGGCACGGAGCAAGTAGGTATCTACGTATCGAGCGGCTGAAGAAAGATTTGGGATACATTTTCAGGGCTGTGTTAATCGAGTTCCAGATTTTGGGTAGGTGGAGTGTGGGATTGGCAGAAAACTTGCTTTCAGGCTTTTTTTGTTTGTATTTGTTCACAGCACTAAGGTTATAGAGGTCTTTAAATTTCAGAATACCACACCTTCGATACAGTGGATAAATGTGCGAGTTGTGCTTCCTTCTGTGTATGATGGGTAATGCCTTTCAGTAATGTGGGTGTACACAGAACGACACACGCGTGTGAATGGGTTAATCGATATGGCAGGAATGTCAGCGCGGAAGGATAAAACTCGGGGCCACAGACCTCGAGTTTTATTCTACCGCGATGGTATAAATGTCGTTCTGTGTTTTATTACACGGCTTCATCTTTATGAAAACAATTATTAGAAGGACACTCAGCAATTCTTTTGACAACCAACAAGAAAAACAACACATTTTATCGCCAGCCAAATGTGTGAGGAGAATCCGTATTACTATTTCGTCCCCTGAGTTCCATAGAACTCATTAGAACTCAGGGGATGATTTTTAGCTATCGCTAGTGATTCTAAATGCTAATTGCGTTGCTTGGTTTGTAGAAAAATCCAGAGAAATTTCGCTTCCATTTCAAAAGAGTCTGTTAGCGATTTCCATTCCGCACATATATGCGGAACAGATTTTCATTTTCCGAATGGTTTAGTATTGCTGTAGATGAGCATTACAAAGAACAGGTTCGTAATAAATTCTATTAGTGGAATACATGTGGCACCAGATGTGGATGCCGTAAAGAAGATGACTACGCAAAAGGGAGATATTCGACGTTTTATGTGCGAATAGTGGAAGACCTTTTTATCTCATGAACTGTGTATGTCTAAAGGCAGTCACCACCGGCCATTCCATGTAACAATGAAGCTGAGAAAAAATACTCAGGAGCTTTTTCGGCTTTGTCGCTGAACGATAGCTGGACAGTATACTTAAAATACCATCACATATTCGTATCGGTGTGAGTACATGTATGTTGTTGGCACCGAACACCGTATCAATACCTAGATAAATCATTCTAAAAATTCCGATACCGAAACCGAATTTGAAATTTCAAGACCGCACAACTCCATTGTTTGTATCTATACAGTGCGTGGAGAGTGTATTATCACTAAATCACCCGCAGAGTGGAGATTCCACCCAAGTAATAATTGCAAATTTGTCGCAAAGCCTAACCAGCACAAGCAAAGTTTCAGCCAATGGACCTCCGGGTTAAACCCGGAGGTTCATTGGCTGAAACATTGCTTGTGTTTTTTGTCGATATGTACAAACTTTGAAAGTTATAGCTCGGGTGATAACTCCACTCCGCGGGTGATTTAGTTACAATCCACTTACTGTATATATTTTTTATATGGACGACTACGTAAACCGGGAGTAATCCAGGGTTGGTGTTTAACATATTTTGAGGGCTTTGGCAATGTTTTTTTTGCAAAGGGGGGGGGGGGGGGATGCTTCTTCGTAAGATCTGTCTAGAGTATCGTGTAATATATCATAAGTTACCTTTGTACATTGGGTGTTAAGCATGTTGCTAAAATCACACTCAGACAGAATATTTTCGAATTTATTAATGTTTTAGGGTTTGAATGCACGGGAGGGGTGATACTTCGAATTGGTGGCGTGCTTTCTGGTGTTATCAATTTATGTCACGGTTATCTATTCTACTAAAAAAGAAAAACCTGACATAAATTTTAGCCTTACACAGCAACTGTGAGACATCCATATCTTCTGCAAATTAGGAAATTACGAACCATGTTTTGTCTTCGTTTTTCACTCCGTAGTATTTTTGTATTTTTTTCTGTGAATACTGGGCAGCACTTTTTTTATATCTCGGGGAATAGGTGACATATAGGTCCCTTGGGCCGGGTGCATCTGATTGTAAATCTTACATTTGTTATGCTGAATTGTATTGCACATGTCACGTTAATAAATAATTACAGACAAACAAACAAACTGTGGTGAACATGCCAGCAATGGGATTTCAATAGTTAAAATTTCCACCTACGGTGAAACTACATCCAAGTTGACCTTTAGTGACCTCTACCTGAATGCAAACTTCTTTAAATTTATCGCACGTCGCCTTGCAAAGAGCGAAATCAAAGTGGCAATTATTTATTTCGTTTTTAAATGAGTTTACTCCATAAGGCATCAAAACTTGATAAACATGTATTGTCTCATGTTAATAAAGCATTCATAACTCGAAATAGTATGTTATTATGTTATAAAAATGAAAAATGCTCCGTTTCTATTTACATTTCGTTTCGGTGATAAAACTGACAGTGGAAGTACCGCCCACCGGTGCTCACGTAAACAAAAATAGAGTCGCTCGCACGTATGTCTGCTGCTCAGTGAAACAGACAGAAAATAACAGCGACACTTAATAATCAGATGATCATGGTATAAATAAAATATACTCAAAGTTGCTTGGTGTACCAAATGTTCACCACAGGTGGTGAAGTGGTGTTAATCGCTCTTCGAAGGCTCGTCGTTGACACCACTTCACCACTCGTGGTGAACATTTGGTACACCAAGCTACTCTGGGTATATTCAAAAGGTAAAAAGTATCGAAATGGTCACTCACATATGATATGACGGTTACGGATTTATGATCCTTGATGCTATTGCAGAAGATCTTGTCAGTCAAAGTGGCGGTGGTATTTGCGACTGATTTATAGCATCACTTTTGTGTTAGAGAATCGGTTTCCGGCAAAAGGCTCCTGGGGGTTTTAACTCGAAACGTTGAAAATATGTCCCTATGTTGAGGTAGGGTCTACAAATGTGCATGGAGATTTAAAAGTTTTGATTTGGACTCATGTAGCGCCACTTTTCTTGTCAGAGAATCGGCTTCGGGCAAAAGGCTTGTAGGGGTTTTAATTTCAAAGCTTGAAAGTGTGTTTATATGATCAGCTAGGGTCTCTAGATCTAGATGTGTATAAAGGTTGCAGATTTTTTATTCGGTCCCATGTGGCTCTTGTAGCACCACATCAGTCACACCAATTTTGTTGTTATAGAATCAGTTTCCGGCACAAGGTCTCTGTTTGAAGTTAAAACTTTGAAGGTGTGCTCATATTTTCAGGTGCTGTCTGTAGATGTGCATAAAGGTTTCAGATTTTTTATTCGACCCCATGTGGCACCCGTAGCCGTAATATCGTCGTTAACAATCAGTTTCTGGCGAAATACTCCAAGGGGTTTTAACTTGAAACGTTGAAGGTGTGTTCATAAATTCAGGTAGGGTCTCTAGATGTGATAAAGGTTTCAGATTTTTGATTTGGCCCCCATGTGATTCTCGTAGCGCCACGTTCTCGTTAAAGAATCGGTTTCAGGCAAAAGGCTCCTAGGACTTTTAATTTGAAACGTTGAAAGTGTGTTCATGTGATCAGGTAGAGTCTCTAGATGTGCATAAGGGTTTCAGATTTTTAGTTTAAACAATATTTATTTCCAAAGTATGATTAAATTATAGAGTGACAAGCACAAATTGACAAAAATGTAACAAAGATGGAAATGGATTCAGCAACAAGCCACATTTTTGATTCAGTCCCATGTTGCTCTCTTAACACCACATCAATCACACCACTGTTGTTGTTTTAGAGTCAGCTCTATTATGTCGTGGAGTTTTTCCAAATTAGCATTCACGTTGAGACAGTTAATACTGAAAACAGAGAACACTCTATCATCGGATGAAGCTTCCGAGAATTTTTCCGGGGAGGATCTTTGTGAAAAAAGGATTGCAAACCATTTCATCATGTGATTTTCACATGACGGTCATTTGACATGTCGTGTTCTGCCCATTTTTGGACTGTAAGACGTATAGGAGTATTGGACTTTGTAGTCGCGTTATGCATCAACACAAATGCTTTATAAATAATATTTATTATTCCCGTATCTCATTCGATGGTTATTACTTTCCAAAGTGTGAATTACGCAATCAATAATTGGGTCATGTTATCCGTTCGCGCAAACGAAGACGCTTTGTCGTGGGTGTACTGGGGACTTGTCTTCATTGCTTTTTTAACCCTTTGTTAACATGAAAAGCAGACGACACTTGCAAAAAAAAATCTTGAAAAACTATTATTTTCATTTTTGTCTCAAAAAACGTTAGGTTAGGACCCATCATTGGAACGAGCTCGACGAGCTCGTTCCAACGAGGGGTCATAACCTATGTTTTAGAGACAAAAAATGAAAAAATAATGAAAATTAATTGGCGATTTTTGAGAATAACGCTGGTCGGTTTTGACCGTTACGTTAGGTAAAGGGTTAAACAATATAATTATCGTTAATAATGAAATGTAATAAACAGAGTAATCGCTTGACTAGCCTGGTTACGTCTACTAATTCATTCGAGACGAGGGACTATATTGCAAAACACTCGTGCGCATTCGCGCTCATGTTTGTACAACGTCCCTCACCTCTCATGAATTATTTCGCGTAACCAGTCTTGTCAAGCGATTACTCTTTATATCGTTAAGTTTGTTTTCTTGAAATTGTAATATGTCACTATATATATAATACAGTCGCCGTGGACTGGTCATAATCAACACGTGGGCAGTGATGTCAACGTATGCGTGGAAACGAATGAGCTGTGATTTGATGATACCTTTAAATGTTTGTTGAGGATGAAATGATTTTGTATGTAACAACTGATGTGAATCAGTTGGTTTAAAATATACTTTATAATCTAAATGACCGGATGCCTGGAATTGCTTGCCTTTATACACGGTCACATCGAGTAAATCATCAGAATTTTCACTGATAGTAGCTTTTAATTTAATATTTGGATCATTATTGTTTAACGTTTCTAAAAATTCATCAAAATCTTCTTTTGAATGTTCCCAAATAATAAAAATGTCATCTAAATATCTGAGATGTACGAGAGGATGCTTTGCACATTTGCTTAAGGCATTTTCCTTCCATTCCGCTACATAAATGCTTTCAAAATTAGGACTGAATCTTTTACCCATAGGACAACCCATTATTTGTAGAAAATATTCTCCATTGAATTGAAAGTCATTACCTTTTAAGCTCAGCTCTAAAAGATCCAAAATTTATTCATCCGGGCGTTTTGCATCCGGTTAATTTTCAAATGCATTTTTAACCGATTTAACACCTTTATCAATATCAATGTTCGTATAATACTGTCGATATTCAAAGTAGCCAGGATTGCATTTTTCGATATTTTCAATTTAGAAATCTTTGATAGGAAGTCCCGTGTATTTTTTAGAAAAAATCGGATGTCTATTTGCTATAGGTTCCAGATGATAATCAATTAGTTCCGCGATCGCATAAGATTCCGAATTACAATCTAATACAACTGGCCTTCCAGGGGCGTTAAGTCATCCGTCCTTGAAGAACGGTCCTTATGGATCTTTGGTGGGATGTAAAATTGTCTTACAGTGGAGCCCACTTAATTGGATATCTCTTAATTGTATATCCCTGTTAATTGAATATCATTTTCAAACTCAAAACCGTTTACCATACCTTCAGTACAAATTTGATCTGTTAATTACATATGGGTTGTAGAGTAAACTCCTGTTAATTGTATATAAATTTTTGTAATATGTCGAAAAAGTTACTGTGACACGCACCAAATTCCCCTTATTTATCAATCTTTTTGGCCTCACTACATTCAATACAGGCATTTATTCTATTATATCTTGTTTGACAGAGCTCTATGAGCTCTGTCAAACAAGATATAATAGAATAAATGCTCAGTTTACCTCCAGCACAGAGGAAACTGACCAAATCCCTGTTAATTGTATGCTCCTGTTAATTGAATAATTTTCACTGGCAAAATGGATATCCAATTAAGAGGATTCAACTGTATTTGAGAACTGAGCTTAGCTGTTAAATATTTCAATTGTTTTTTGGTTATGTGACCTTCGTCGAGGATAAATTTTAAGATCTTATTGAATTTTTCGACATTACTGGGCCAAATAAGTGAATCTATTTTCTTATAATGTTTAGTATTGCTGAGTTGTCGAATGGCTTGCTTTATATAATTATCCTGAGATAGAACGACTACCGACCCACCTTTGTCGGCTGGTTTAATTACTAATTTCTTATTTTTTCGAAGTATCGTGAGGGCTCTGATTTCATCAGCTTTTAACTTGTCTTTATTGGAGAGAACGTTCATGCTGAATACCTTCTGGAGGATTCGTTTGAAAGCCTCAATAATTTCGGGATCTACTTCCCTATCTGGAGGTGACCAACCAGATGTTTCTGTAAAGGGAAGTTTCCGACCGCTGGAGTATCAAACGGGGTCTGCTAATTTAATTTGCCCAAGGAAGCGTGCGTGCGTGCGTGCGTGCGTGCGTTTACAAAATGCAAAAAGACAGAGTGTATTCTTTTCAAACTTAATAGATTTTTTCAGTTAATTGACAGAAAAATGCCACTCCCATATTTGTAAGATTTCATTGACAATTCAGCGAGAAGATTGAGCACTAAAATTATTCCTAGCAAAGTTATGTTATTTTGTGAGTTAAATAACCGAAATATAGATATTGTGGAATACGCTCTTGGTTCCGTTCCAAATTACAATATATTGGTATGATTTTGTTGACAAAAACAAAGAAATTCAGCAATAAAATTATTCCCCACAAAATTGTCAATTAAATAGTAGAAATAGGGCTGTTATTGACAACATGATAAAACAATCTTTAAAATTATTTAAAATTATTTGTAAATTTAAAACAATAAATAAAAATGTTGCTATAATCTCATGACAAAACGCCTAAAAGGAATCCAAAAAATTGTTTGAAAATTACAAAAATAACTGACACATATGTGTTGGTTTGAACAGGATTGGGCTACATGGAATTTGTATAAATGGAAATAGTCGACAGTGGTCTACAGGGATGCCGCCCTTATAATCTCTAAATACGGTAGGTAGATTTCCATACACAACATACAGTACGTGGAGAGTGTATTATCACTAAATCACCCACAGAGTGAAGATTCCACCCGAGCAATAATTGCAAATTTGTTGCAAAGCATAACCAGCACCAGCAAAGTTTCAGCCAATGGACCTCCGGGTTAAACCCGGAGGTCCATTGGCTGAAACATTGCTTGTGGTTTTTGTCGATATGTTCACAATTTTAAAGGTATAGCTTGGGTGATAACTCCACTCCGCGGGTGATTTAGTTACAATCCACTCTCCACGTACTGTAATCAAGGTTGTTGTGTTGATAATTAAAAGAAGTAACCGCTCTTTGATAATTAAGTGTTTCCAACCTGATGAAGGCTTATGAAACGTTGGAGGAACGGAAAGAGGGATTACCGCTTTTCATTATTGATAAATATGGAATCCCTTTTCTTTGGACTTTTACTTTGTGCTACTGTTGTTGTGTTGGTTTGTTTGTTTGGGGTTTAACGACTCTTCTATAGCAGGGTCGCATCATGTCGGATAGTTTTTTTTTATAACACGCCTGTTCTATGAAATCCACATCTACAGTAACACTAAACCATGCGTACGGAAAATGAAAATCCATTCCGCACACATGTGCCGAACGGAAATCGTTGACGGACTATTTTTAAAAAGACGATGAATTTCTCTGGAATTTTCTACAAATCGTGCCCCGCAATTACAAGTTGAGTCACTAGCGACAGCTAAAATAGTAATACGGGTTCCACTGGCAATTTTGGTTGGCGATAAAATGTGTTCTTTTTGTTGACTGTTGAAAAATGAATTGCTGAGTGTCCTTCCCAATAATTGTTTTTACTTGCGTGAAGGCGTGTATTAAACACAGAACGACACACGCGTGCAGCCTCTCGTTTTATCCTTCCGCGCTGACACTCGTGCCCTATCGTTTAACCCATTCACTCGCGTGTGCCGTTCTGCGTTTATGGGTAGAGAGAACCGGTATGCCAGGTGAGAACCAGCGAACAGCTGCGACCAACTGTCAGACTCTCCAACTTCCTAACTCTACACAGGCAGATTTAGCGGCTGAAGGCAAGTACGCCATCGGCGTGCAAGATGCTTCTGTACACAGTGCCGCCGTACCCTATCCCAGGTCATCGGGATTAATTATCGTGCCAAAGGACACGACGGAGTTACCGTTGGTCGGGATGAACCGTCGACATTTTGTTTCGAGTTCAATTCGAGTTCAATGCTGTAACCAGTGAGCCGCCGCGGACCCACCAAGGTTATCGTGTAATTATGAATCATGTCTGAGGAGACAAAAAGGTGTGCACAGGGGTGAGGCATTTGCCCCATGCATCTTCCACACTACGGGTTAGTCTTCTCTGAAGACAATATTTTTGGTCAGCAGCTTGAATAATGGTGATAACCAATCGGGATACAGCGAGTAATATATTTTGAGGTGGTCGTCATCAATTTTACGACGGATTCTCTGCTTATTTGAACACCGTACAATGCCCCCTTAACCCTGCTGGTGTCGAAACATAAAAATGCCAAACCTCAAACATTCCTATGATGCACCTATGAATTTAACCCTTTACCTAACATGAAAAGCAGACGACACTTGAAAAAAAAACAATTCTTGAATAACTAATTTATTCCATTTTTTGTCTCAAAAACATAGGTTATGACCCCTCGTTGGAACGAGCTCGTTCCAACGAGGGATCATAACCTATGTTTTTGAGACAAAAATTTAAAAACTATTAAAAATTAATTGGAGATTTTTGAAAATAGTGCTGAGCGGTTTTGGCCGTTACGTTGTGATACATGATTAACCACTTCTGTCTCGTTTGACAAAGCTCCTTGAGCTTTGTCAAACAACACTGAATTGGTTATATTCCTAGTTGCATTATGGGATCAAATTCTGAATTAGTATGTTGTGGAGACTGACGGTTGCTCGCTGTTGCTCGGTGGTTCTCTCCGGATACTCCGCCTTCCTCCATTCGTAAAACTGTTCGACACGAGGTGAGCACGTGTTACCAAGGAGTCGTTAACATCCAATAAATAAATAAATAGAGGATATCAAGTGTTTTTGAGTGGATACCGAAAATTATCTAATGAATGACCGAGACAAATGTTTATTATTGGCGAGTGCTTGCTAGTGAGATAATTTTCGGTATCCACCTCAAAAATACTAGATTTTCTTTTTTTCTAGACGCTTTTTTATAAGACTCTGATCATTCCTATCGACAAGTCTTGGGCTGCACGATATTCGAAACTGAATACCGGTATCGGAATTCAGAAAAATACCGCGGTATACCGGTATATCGAAAACTGTTCAGATATATGAACACAAATCTCCACAAGCGACACTCGATGCATCACAGTCGGAACGAATTAGCATGCCTTGATGATGCGGTTCGAAAAACCTTTACCCAACGCAGACGATATCAAAATTTATTATTTTCAAAATTAGTTTATCAGATTTTCCCCAAAGATTTCAACAAAACTATATCATGTGACCCCTCATTGGAACGAGCTCAACGAGCTCGTTCCAATGAGGGGTCACATGATATAGTTTTGTTGAAATTGTTGAAATTTAATTTTTCAACTGCTGAATTTGCACATTACGAGGGCACAAGCAGACGATCCCTTGGATAAAGAGATAATATTATTCATTCGGGGCTACAGTTAGAAAACTCAAGACATCTTGAAAATAAAATTGTGGGTACATAAATAATGACGATAAACCGATATTTTTGTAATTACATCGGTATTCAATCGATATTGCTTTGAATACCGGTATATATCGGTTTATCGATATACCGTTCAGCCCTAGATAAGTCCACTCGTTTCAAACTTGGATTGATGCATGAAAGTATTTTTTTTTAAATGGTCCGGCCTCCGCAAAAAAACAATCCACTCAAAATCACTAGATTTTCTTTTCATTATACGTTTTTATAACAAATTGATCATTCCCTGTGATAATTTGACTCGTATTCACCTTGAAGTGATGCTTTGAAAGCCGCCATTTTGATTGATGCCGTGAAAGTGAAAATTTCTATATATTCACGGCGGGGGATTCGATTTCTATCTTTCCACAATTTGTTTCGATAATCTATCGTTTAGTGAATAATAAATAGTGGAAAATTGCTCCTTGAAATGTTGGTATTTTGGGATAAGTGTGCATGAAGTTAAAACGTGTGTTTATAAACTTTCGTGCTGCATTCGCCACCCATGATGTTAATTACTTCAGTGCTATTTACGTTTACCGACGCAGGTGGGTTTTTTTCACTTCGAATTCTATAGAATATTTCAAGATTTCAAGTTGTAAAATTCTAAAAAATTAGATTCTGCACAGAACATACCAAAAAGTGGCCTCACAATTTTTCAAAGTTATACCTGATACATTCAGCAATATGCGTTCCGCTCCATTAAATTGTTTTTATTATTATTCTAATTTCTTTTTAATAAAATTATCACCTTTTGTTGATTTTTTTTAAATTACCACCATTTTATAACAAAATGAAGGAACTTCTAACAAATTATACTAACCCACCCCCCTCCCCCCGAAGCGTCCCAAAAAGTTTCAAATAACACCAAATCCAGGGAGAACTTCTTGCTAAATGTCGAGAATTATTCCTCAACAGCTTCCAAAATGACGTCACGCTTCGGCGTATGACGTCGCGTTGAACGTCGCCTTGAAGGATCGATCGGCAGATCTTTGTTATTGTCTTGAAACTGTTTGCAGTCGAATTGGGATAAATATTGCGCATTAAATTCTCATGTAGCATAAAGTAACAAGAAAATCTACGATATTTTAGTGAATATCGTGAATTTTCTCATTCGTGTGAACCTGAAAGTACAAAGTAAATTAACATGCATCAATAAACAAATGTAAAAAGTTTCGGTTCTTCGTGAAGAAACGCTCGTGAAAAATAAACCTTTCATGTCCACACTCATGCGATAGATAGAGGACATGGAATGAGTGTTTTTCTCATATAATATTTATGAAACGAGTCTAACAATTTTCCGTTTTGGCGAGCCTCTGGCGAGCCCAAACAGAAAATTCGGACGAGTTTCATGAATATTATACGAGAAAAACACTCATTTCATATTCTTTTTATCATATGACACACACACGCACAAATTAGCTACTTAGTATGACTTTTTAACCCATCACCTAACTTGAGTTGCAGACGGTACATGAAACAAACATCCTCGTATAACTAAAAATTTTCATTTTTTGCTTCCAAAACATAGGTTATGAACCCTTGTTACAACCAGTAGTGTATAAATTTACCGGTAATGTCGAAATCGACCAGTAATGTCGAAAAAAATAACCAGTAATGTCGAAATCAACCAGTAATGTCGAAAAAGTCGACCAGTAATGTAAAAATCCGTAATGTCGAAAAATTAACCAGTAGTGTCAAAAAGTGACGACCAAAATGACGATTTTTCGCAAAAATTTCAATATTTTTTCGGGTTCCTCAAATTGTACTTTTGCCTATATTTTTAACTTTTAACCATTTTCGCGCAAGTTTAAACACATTTACACCAGTAAATATGGAATTTTATGTTTAACAGTTATTTCCCTCTTTCATATGCACAACATATCCCATCCTATTTGCTCTCTCTCTCTCTCTCTCTCTCTCTCTCTCTCTCTCCTCTCTCTTTCTATCCCATGTCCCTCTGCCTTTGCCCCCTCTCTCTCTCTCTCTCTCTCTCTCCATCATCCTCTCTCTCTATCCCCCTCTCCGTCTGTCTTTGCCCAGCTCTCTTTCCCCATCCCTCTCTCTCTCTCTCTCTCTCTCTCTCTCACTCTGCCTTTGCCCTATCTGTCTATCTATCTATCTATCTATCTATCTATTTGTCTGTCTGTCTGTCTGTCTGTCTGTCTGTCTGTCTGTCTGTCTGTCTGTCTGTCTGTCTGTCTGTCTGTCTGTCTGTCTGTCTGTCTGTCTGTTTGTCTGTCTGTCCGTCTGTTTATCTATCTATCTATCTATCCCCTGTCCCTCTGCCTTTGCCCCTACCTTTATCTCTCCTTCTCTCTCTCCCCTTCTTTCTCTCTCTATCGCTCTCTCCCTATCCACTTTTCCCTCTGTCTTTGTCCAACTCTCTCTCTCTGTATATCCCCCTCTCTCTCCCTCTCTCTCTCTCTCTCTCTCTCTCTCTCTCTCTCTCTCTCCCTCCTTCCCCTCTCTCTCTCTGGATAGATAATGAATTGATACGACGCTGAAATATTTAGTCTAGTATTTAGCGCTCGCACAGATAGACATACAGTCACACATGTAGGCTGGCAAGAGTATAGGCAGGCAGGTTAGCAGCATCCAGGCAGACGGACCGAAATCCAGACAGACAGATAGCAATGTGGCGTGTGAAAAATAACCCCCAGACGTAGATAGACAACTGAATGACGGAAAGACAGACAGACCTACATACAAAGATTGATTGGTTGGTTGATTGATTGATTGATTAATTTCGTTTACGACACTTAGTTTAAAGCACGCGCACCATACACGTGTCATTTCGGCATGTGGCTTGGCACACGAAGTCAACGTGCACCTGGGATAAAGTGTCATTCCCAACGACACAACTTAACTGACCTCGTCAGGTATAGAACCCGGATATTCATCAAATTGAATTGCGAGGTAGTTTCTCGATTGAGCTAATAGTGCTCCCCACGTACATGCGGGTACATGCGGATGACGCAGACTGACTGATTGATGGATGTAGGTAAAATGACAGGTAGCAAATTGGTAGAACTAGATGATAGACATGTAGCAAATATCGGGTAGTGACTGACATTATAATAGTCAGTCATTAAAGCACACGACCAGGGGTGTTATCGGGGGTGGGGGGGGGGGGGTGGCTATACCCCCCTCCCCCGTCGGCAAGTGTTAGTGCTCCTCATTTTGGTCGTCACTTTTTGACACTACTGGTTAATTTTTCGACATTACGGATTTTTACATTACTGGTCGATTTTTTCGACATTACTGGTTGATTTCGACATTACTGGTTAATTTTTTCGACATTACTGGTCGATTTCGACATTACTGGTAAATTTATACACTACTGGTTGTAACAACCCTCATTGGGACGAGCTCGTCGAGCTCGTTCCAATGAGGGGTCATAACCTATGTTTTGGATGCAAAAAGTGAAAATATAAAAAAAAAAGAATGGCGTTTTTGTTGTAGGTAAAATATTAATACAATATTAACCACCCTAAACAGGACAGACAACGTAAATTCTCCCTACTGAAATTATGTTAATGTAACCCAGTTGTATTTTGTTTAGCCAATCAAATTGTCCAGTTTTGAAATAGACCAATGAATGCTCCCAACTCTAATTATGCAAATTATGAAAATGTGGCTCAGTTGTCTTTTGTTCAGCCAATCAAATTGTCTAGTTTTGAAATTGACCAATGATATTGACGGAATGCTTTATTTATCACTGATTAATGTGAAAACAAAATATCAAATGTTTCAAAGTGAACAAAACGGACGAGTCATATGATAATTCCCGATATTCACTAAAACAGCGTAGATATCCTCTATTGCTTGTTCAACTAAAAGTTTAATACTCACCCTCTATTCGCCAGATTGACTAAAGATTGCATCATGTTCTGACTGAGTCTTTTCTCGTCGCTTGTATATCCTAAAGCTGGATCGAAAGGCAATCCAAAGAAATGGTCTATTTCGTAACCATGAAGGGCACCCATCCACTCGGGCCGGGGATTTCCGGTTGATACGTGTTCATACGTATACAAATAAACGTTATTACCGGCACCTCTGTAGTAAGATACGAAATTGATGACAGGGCACTTGATTGCCAAATCACCTAACATGTCATCTAAAATGTCAATCCGCGTTTTATTTCCGCGGAAGAATATCTCACTGTATTCTGCTACTGTTGTGTTTATCACAGCACTCTCTAGGGGGAATAACATTTCTTTTACATAAACTAAAAATTCCTTCTCGTCCACCTCACTTTTGTTTTTGACACGTTCATTTTGTAAAAGCATCATTCCCTCGACCATGTTGAAGCCGGCAATTACTGATGTATTTTTAAATTTGCCTTCACGAGCAAGCTTAATAGGAGAGTCTGGGAGAATATCACCATCGGGATATGGGCCTATAGGAATAGAGTTATAATTTTCAACAACATGCCCTTGCAGGTTTGATAGTTTCTGAGCACTAACACCCATTAAACAATCGTAAATCTCTCCATCCGTTTTACCCGTGCACCCAGAGTGCTTTGCGATATTCCTAGATCTTCTAATAGCTTCTTCGGGTGTATGTACTGCCCAAAGAGTCAATGCCGAGCCTCCTAGTAGCATAGCGTTATTGAAATAAGGCCACGAAGACGGTGAAAGAAGATGATAATTAACACTTGCTGCTCCCGCACCAGAGCCGAATATTGTCACTTTTTGGGGGTCGCCCCCGAGATCTCCTATATTTTCCTGGATCCATTTCAACGCACACTGCTGGTCATAAAGTCCCAAATTACCTGGAATTTGAGGTAAACCAAGATAGGTAAATCCCAGAGGCCCAAGTCTATAATTGATGGTCACGACAATAACATCGCCCATTGCTGACAGATATTTCCCATTATATACATCAAGAGCAGAGGAACCGGCCGCAAAGCTTCCACCATAAATCCAAACAAGAACTGCCAATTTTTCTGCCTGGTAGTTTGGCTGCCAGATATTCAAATACAAACAGTCTTCGCTCATGTTTGTGTTCGGATACCACATTTTCAGTTCTTCAAATGCATCGCCCTTTCTTGTTTCGTGTGAAGCTTGATAGCAAGCATTTGGTTTAGAGTTCGATGGGTTGTATTTCAATGGTAAAGATGTCAGAAGCTGTGGTTTCTTGAAGCGCAAACTTCCGGTTGGTGGTTTTGCATAAGGGATACCCCAGTACTCATTAACGTCCTTCGGCCATGCTGGCATTGTATTACCGACCAAAACACCTGCCTTGATTCGCAGCCCTACGTTGGGAACAGAGGCACAGACTGCTGCGCAGTATAAAATTGCTAGGAACTGTTTCACAAAACCTCCAGCCATTTCATTTCGTCCTTACCTGAAAAGAAAACGTGTGCTTAATTTTTCATTTTAAATTGCATATTTTGTGCGTGCATACGTGGCCCCAAAATTTCATGGCACCAGTCTATTTCTGTTCGAAATTTGACGCCGGAAGCCTCAAAAAGTGTTGTAGTTCTCGGGCAATCTCTCATTGAATTTGACCCCCTCCTTGAACATATAGTACACTTTCAAAATGCCACTGTATCGAACTCGCAACGGGAGCTTAAAATACCGAGTCTTAATCTTTTGCGTTTGTCTGCGTCTGTAGCTCTGACTACCGGGGATCCCGACTGGCAATGTTAATTACCTTGTGGCAACATAGTTCTGATTTCTATTCAGTTCATCCACTCTGTCCGTTAGTTTAGCAAGTCTACGTCACATACCTTATATATGTGTCCTTTGATATGTCGTAAACCGGGGCTTTGTCGTTGCTGGAGGAAATAGATTCACGCCGCGTATTCAGCCAAAACTCCAGGAGTGTTGTCTGAACCCGTGCGTGAACGTATGTCTCGCCGTTACGAACCCATCCGTTTGACTTTTGTTGGGTGGTTCTTATCCTGAAGGGGTTAATATCTTTTTCTCAAAGAGCATATGTCAACAGGGGTTCACTTAAAACAACAATTTTAATACATATATATAAAAATAAATATGATAATTTGCGACTTACATGGCATCCAAAAGAATAAGAAAACAAAACGCCAATCACCCCTACCTACACAGTTTTTGAGTCACTTGCGGCCCCGCATTATCTGTTGTCGCTGGTTTTTCCTCCTTTTCGCTAGCATTTGTTCCTTGGTCGCCTCTACACTTGACTCCTTTTACTGCCGTTGCGCGGCCACTGACGTATTGTCACTTTATCGGACACCTCTGCTCTAACATGTGACGGAATGTCACTCTGCCACTGCCGTCGCACGTTCACTAGCTTATTGTCACTTTAGTTGACGCTCTTCACACAAGCAGTCGCCACCAAAGGGGTTAAATCCTCCCTTATGTTTTGTCTCTGAATAATAATGTTCATACAGGCAAAGTCTACTCTGCCTACGCATGGCTTGCCTTCTAAAACAGGTAATGCCATTTACCTAAATGCAAATTAGCTCTCCGAGCTCGTACTTCGTGTTTCTGATCGTATTCTCATATAAGGCCGCCGACTTGGCCCGCGACTGCTCCTATTCTAAATATGAGCTCTGTGGCTCCCCTATATACCAACGTGCCCGTACTTTCGTACCGATGCGGCACCTCATCTAACCTATAGTATGGGGCAACCCCATCTACACCCAATGACCCACAGCCTTACAAACCTTCAGATTGGAATGAAACTTTCGAGAAACTCCCCGTTATATATTTCCATAGTCAGAACATTAATTCTCAGTTTAATGCCTCTATTGAACTTGCCCGCTTAGATCTATCTTAATTTAATACTCGCTTTTAAGTTTCTTTGAAAGACTTGCATTTTGGTATCTTTTGACATTCCGGAGACAGGCTTGATGCGTAATATGGGTGTATGTCCAGAACATGCGCGATGTACTGTGTTTTCAACAATTTTATATTAACTGGCCATAATTATACAGATAATGACTTGGTATCTCTGTCTCTCTCTCTGTCTCTCTCTCTCTCTCTCTCTCTCTCTCTCTCTCTCTCTCTCTTGCTCTCTCTCTCTTAATCTTTATCAGATAGCCCATGTGGCGTTCGACAAATGCGCAATAATGGACATTAAACTTCATGCTTAATTTAGCAGCACTTGAATTATTGCTGGTCTGTTCAAGTGACAAATCGGTTTTCGGGGTTCATAATATCCCTATATTTGCGCTTTACATTTAGCCCGAACGAGAAAATTTATCAAATATATATACACTTTTGCACAACAAAATCGAAAATTCAAGTTATCACCTTGCATGATAGAACTCTCCTTGCATGTTCCTGTCCTTTTGAAATCCACACAGTTCATGGCAGAACTCACAACTTCAAAATGCGCTTTCGAGCTTGCGCGAATTGTCACTTGTCGACTTTGAGTCGATATTCCCAACACTCTGAAACTAAACCAGGGTTAATACCACAATACTATAGCCTACACTTTGAGACAGGTGCGAGTCGATCCGCTCTAACGACATCTAAACTTAGCCTTTATTTGGGTTCGTAATCTACTCTCTAAATTCGGGCTTGTAGCTTCATGTCACGTGACCTGGTGGCGCCATGTTGTGTTTTCATGGTTACCCGCGTGAGAGGCCAGTTTGTAATGTCATCTCCATAGTTATGCGTGGTGTTAGTGCGCATGCTCAGCGCGTGTTGTTAGGGTGACACGTGTTTCCGTCGGCCATTTTGAATACTTGAGGCTGCCATCTTGGTATCTATGGTAGCACGTGGTTGCTAGGTGACCCAAAGTCTTATTAAAAGACAGGGGTATCACGAATTACCACAAACAACCCGACAATCCCTCCAAATCACCAAAAAGGACTTTATTTACTACGGATTCCCCATTTATCGGCGTAGCACGTAGTGCTATGGTACAGATGGGCACAGGGGGTAGATTGATTGAATAGTAGTGTTTTTCTGGCTTGGATTTTCCTCCAGACTCCTCGTTTAATTCGTAAACTTACCACAAACAACCCGACAAGTTGTAGTATTTTAGAATCCTTTTGAGGACCGCCATACTTTGGCATATAATAGTGATGCTATAGTACCGAGGGGGCCGTGGGTATGTTCCTTTGGACTAGAGTAATGTTCTGGTTCAGATTTTCCCCAGAATCTTTTTATTTGAATCCTTTTTCCCATAACGTATTTATCTCCAATAAAAGTCACGTTCCTTTGTATAAGAGCTGGGTTCCTTTGTTTAAGAGTCATTACCCAGAATCTCTATTTTTTTATATAAATTCCTATTTTTAATAACATCATTAAATTACCCCCATCACTATTTTTATAAGTTCAATAACTTTATTATTTTAATGTAACTTTATTATTTAATGTGAGGATCAAGATTACTTTTTGATCCCCAAGCCGACCAATGAAATAACAGAATTATCGATTAATCATATTAATGTATTCATATTGTATTTCTTTTCCATTACTTTCTATATTAATTTTCTAATTTTCCCAACTTTAACCTATCATCCTATAGGAAACAAACACAAACCCCAAACAAGAATGAAAATATCGATAAAAAAACGCTGTGCCGCCATGACGTTTTTAAAAACGTCCGCAACGTATAAATAAATTCAGGGACGTTGTGACGTCGGCTTCATTCCTTTTTTTTATCTCTTGACGGAAAAGGATCATCTCTGTATACTCAGATTATTCAATTGTTTTGTATGTGTGCTATTGTTGTGCATTCATTATTCTAAGGATTATGGAGACTTCTGGATTTTCATGCGAGGACTGTGAGAAAATATTCACAGATCGACGGAACAGGAATAAACATCAACGGACAGCCCATGGACAATGTAAGACATTTGACTGTAACAACTGCTATAAAATATTTTCTAGAAAAGATAGATTAGACAACCATAAAAAACTTGCTTAGATTTATATACATGTTTGGAATGTGAACAGGAATTTAATCAAACTTTACATGTTAATAGGCATAAAAAACCCGCCTATCTCCTTGTTACTCTTCCCGAGAAACGGAATTCTGAACGCCCGCAGCGACCCGGAAAACAACCCGTACTGTTTTGAACATTGACCCCATTGATTTTGATCAGGACCTTTTGGTAGAAACAAATGATGAAATTTCGGAAATTTTTCGTAGGAACTGGAAAGACATTCTGACCCATCACTTAACCAATAGGAAATACAGAACATTTTTAATTATAGGCTAGACACAACAGGTTTATCTACCATGAACTATGAATTAAATAAAAAAATCTTTGAATCTCAGAAAAATAAATTCAAAATTAATTTAAGATACGGCTTCATTTTACGTAATAATGAAACAGAAGCACTAAGATTTTATCATCCTTCACAAACTAATGCTCGGGTTCTTGATAGGCCACACCTTATTGAAAATGTAGTAGATTTTAGAAATTCCCTTGAATTAAGACCATAAACAGGAAGACATTTTGGAATGGGCTAAGCAGCAAAAACCCAACTCCAAATGGATTGTCCATCAATTGACCAATGCATCTTTTTATGTAAACAAGATTAAAAATCATCCAATTGGTGGGGGTTCCTGAAAATCGTCCCAAGTATATTTTGGAAAATCGTTCGATTGCTGTCCTTGTCAGTGATGAACACGACCATTTTGTTTATAATGACGGTCTCTGTTTATTCCGGTGTTTAGCTATCTGGAGCTGTTCTACTTACCATTCGCTGAATACTACAACTCAGATCTTGTATAGTAAATACACAAATGAACCTGGTGTGAAGTTAAATGAACTCCCCAAATTATAAAAAAACTATTTGAAGTGGATGTTGAAATATTTGAACTCTTATTGGAAGATGATGAAGTTTTGGCTAAAATTGTACCTAGGTCTAACAGAAATTTTGAGAATACCATGTATATCAATTTGTATGAGAACCATTTTAGTTACATCATTGACATTAATCAATATTGTAAATCCTTTGCTTGTCCTAAATGTGGTAAATTGTGGTAATCGGAATTCAGACTCAAAGAACACGGAAAACCCTGTACTGATGATGTGTCTTATAAGTATGTTGGTGGTATGTAAAAGACCACAACGACAATTTTTGAAAAGTTACATGTAGAAGGTATTGTTATCCCAGAACACTTATGGTCATATTCCTATAGGGCTCCATCTGATTTCGGATGTTTTGTTGATCGTAAGGATTTTGAACTGTGAATCGAACACAGACAGCTTATACATATCACTTTCTGGATCCTCAGAGAAAAAAAAATCGTTATATCGCCAAGCCCATAAAAGGTTACCCTTAGAAGCCTGTGACGCCCATATGGAAGATTATGTAAAAACTAAATTAAAGAGAGATAACCGGATGCCATCTCAATGCTGCAGCGACGGGAAAGCTTTTGATAAAAGAACCCTGGGACTTTTTAAAATTGAATGGGATGGAGTAGGGATTATTGGATTGTGTAGCAAAATTTACTATTGTTTCGTCCCAACAAACAAACTGAGTTGTAAAGGAATAAATAAAAGACAAAATGATCTAACAAAGGAAACATATTTATAAGTAATCAAAAACAAACAGACAGGAATAGGAAAAAATAAAGGCTCTAGACTTAATAGAAATGACATTTTCACTTACGTACAGACGAAAGACAGCTTTTCTTACTTTTATTCAAAACGACTAGCTCAAGATGACTGTGTATCGACTTTACCATTGACAATTTAACCCTTTACCCAACGTAACGGCCAAAACCGGCCAGTGCTATTCTCAAAAATCGCCAATTAATTTTCATTATTTTTTTCATTTTTTGTCTCAAAAACATAAGTTACGACCCTTCGTTGGAACGAGCTCGTCGAGCTCGTTCCAACGAGGGGTCATAACCTATGTTTTTGAGACAAAAAATGAAAAAAATTAGTTATTCAAGAATTATTTTTGCAACTGTCGTCTGCTTTTCATGTTAGGTAAAGGGTTAATTTCTTTCTCTACAACCAGTGAATATTCTTCCACAATCTTTACAGAAATCCAAAGGTAAACACAATTCTTATATTCAAATTATTCCAATCAATATTATTTTGGAACTGGGTGATACCCAATTTTATTTAATGCTCAGGCATCAATTCACGCTGAAAAATTAAGTCATATTCCCCTGTCGGTCGGCAAAACGAAATATCAAAATGATATTTAGAAATCGATATTTCATCGTAGGTTCGGATGACGAATCACATGTACTTTAAACGAGTCAGCACATCAGTAATGAATTCCAGAGTCCCAAATACAAACGAATTCGAATAATTGATAGTGACAGTGACTAAATCAATTCATTAAATCAGCGGTTTCAAAGCTTGACTTTCTCATTCACCTTCCAGCGAAAAGCCGAAATCACTTTCAAATTTCTTCAGTTCAACTTCACACGTCTTCAGTGCATTGAGTTCAAAAAAAATAAAATGACGTGTCTTGTTATTGAAAATAAGAAAGTGGTGTTTTTTGTTATTGTTCTATTTCTTCGAAACACATTGCGATTATTTCAATTCGCCAGCCTTGGTAAATCGTAAAGTTAGGGGAGAAATAAGACGGGACTACTTTTTGTGCGGATATTCACACATTCCAATGGTTGGAGTTTGGTTGTTGTAATTTTTGTATGGACGCCGGTTCGGCACATAAATTTTGCGCCTTAATGGCAAATAAAGACCACAAATTGGAGAGTTTGTAGTCGTAGAGCATTAAATAAAAAGAAAATTCACGAAAATTTGATGAAGTCGTCGCTCGTGAAGATCCTCATATTTCTTTGTAGCCACTCACGAGATATTTTCGGTATTCATCAAATTTTCGTGAATATCCTCTATTTATTTAATGCTCAGGCATCAATTTACGCTGAAAAATTAAGTCATATTCCCCTGTCGGTCGGCAAAACGAAATATCAAAATGATATTTAGAAATCGATATTTCATCGTAGGTTCGGATGACGAATCACATGTACTTTAAACGAGTCAGCACATCAGTAATGAATTCCAGAGTCCCAAATACAAACGAATTCGAATAATTGATAGTGACAGTGACTAAATCAATTCATTAAATCAGCGGTTTCAAAGTGTGACTTTCTCATTCACCTTCCAGCGAAAAGCCGAAATCACTTTCAAATTTCTTCAGTTCAACTTCACACGTCTTCAGTGCATTGAGTTCAAAAAAAATAAAATGACGTGTCTTGTTATTGAAAATAAGAAAGTGGTGTTTTTTGTTATTGTTCTATTTCTTCGAAACACATTGCGATTATTTCAATTCGCCAGCCTTGGCAAATCGTAAAGTTAGGGGAGAAATAAGACGGGACTACTTTTTGTGCGGATATTCACACATTCCAATGGTTGGAGTTTGGTTGTTGTAATTTTTGTATGGACGCCGGTTCGGCACATAAATTTTGCGCCTTAATGGCAAATAAAGGCCACAAATTGGAGAGTTTGTAGTCGTAGAGCATTAAATAAAAAGAAAATTCACGAAAATTTGATGAATACCGAAAATATCTCGTTCGTGGCTACAAGAAATATGAGGATCTTCACTCGCGACTGCGTCGCTCGTGAAGATCCTCATATTTCTTTGTAGCCACTCACGAGATATTTTCGGTATTCATCAAATTTTCGTGAATATCCTCTATATATTTAGTTAACAAAAAATGTTTAGGTTATCCCTACCAATGGAATAATTCATGTTGTGAATTCATCATCATCACATCATTATTCTCTGTTGAACAAAGAATAAATTTCCTTCTACTTTTTATAGAAAATTAAAAAAGGAAATAAATTTAAAAAAAAAAATCAGGTTGTGGCAGGTTGTGGGGTGGTAATGCTCTCAAGTTATTTGATCATTATCTTCTGACCAATGATCAATAAAATTGACCTGTCCCAAGGTCAGTTCAAAATGCAGAGGGACACTTCATACAGGATATCAGATTGATATAGAAAAGAGTACGAATTGTAGGGGTGGGAATGTATTCGAGCTATTTGACTTATCTCCGTTGGACAGGGGTTTGTAGCTTGACCTGTCCCAAGTCAGTATAAAATGCAGAGGGCCATATCTTACAGTTTAAGGACCAATATTGCAGTTTGATCATCAAACTGACCACTCAGATCGAAGTTAATCAACCAATCAGATTAATGTATTCCTATTGAGTTTCTTTCCCATTACTTTCTAACTTATTTTCTAATTTCTCTAACTTTAACCTATATTCCTATAGGAAACAAACACAAACCCCAACCAAGAATCAACAAGTGGATCAAAATTTGCTGAACTGTGGCGGTGTTTTCAAACACGTCCGTCAAAGATATATAAGGTTAGATGAAGAATGGACTTGACATCATTCACGTTCTAACCAGAGAAGATGTTCCGACACGACAGCAAGCAGACTTACACTAATGTCACCCGGTACCAGGGTGAACTGAAGTTACATGTTCGAAGATACTTTGAGGGTGAAGACCAGAAACCTTACCCAACGAAGACTGGGGCTGCACTATCTTTAGAAGAATGGAATTGCTCTGAAATCCCAAAATAGAAGAAGTAGATGCAGCCATCAAAACCCAACAAACAACATTAACTGAAGTTCCCGAAGACACTAAACCTACTAAACCTACTAACCACGAAGAGTTAAAAAAAAAAAAACCTTTCAAGAACCACCCTTGAAGAAGAAGATCACTGAGAATAACCCAACCACGACCATTGATCGTTGATGAAACTGATAGTGAACTCAGGCAAGTTCGCTTGCAGCATGAACTTTGCTTGGCATATGCCCATTATGTCGAAGAGAACATTGACGATGTAGTGAAAGAAAAATGCTATGGATGTACAGTCGACCAACCAAGTCAGATTCAGCATAACGTATGCCTAATGATGCCTGAAGAAGAGAAGATTATAACATGCTTTAGTGAAGCATTTGAAAGAGTTACCAAGAATGATGTCCATCTACTGTGGCACCATAATACTTCTGGAATGAATCCATCACCAGTACAGAAAGAGTATGAAGATACGTTCGAGAAACCTCTCACAAATGAACAGAGATGTTGTATTATGGATTTGGTGATTGAATTCCTGACCTTCAAGAAACCACTCAGCCTGAAGATGTAAATAGATGTTGTAAATAGATGTTTGTTTTTTATAAAAAAAAAAGAAAAAAAGTATAAAATGAAGAAAAAAGAAAAAAAGGTGGTAATGAGGCTTAGGTTATTTGATGTTTATCTTCTTGACAAATATTAAACAAACTTAACCTGTCCCCAGCCAGTAAATCAGAAGGCCACCAATTCTAAATATATTTGGATGACGGTCAAAAAGACCACCTCTCCAAAAGGTATAAAAGGGGAGTAGTACCACGTTCAGTGGGTGTCACCTCCCCAAAAGGTATAAAAAAGAAGTAGTACCCACATAGAATAACACAGATGGATCCTCGTTGGAAGCATTCATTCACTTGTTTATTGTGTGGTCCCACGGGTAGTGGTAAATCATCCTTTGTAAATCGGGTTATTCAAAACATTCAAAATATTATATTACCTGTTCCAAGTCACGTCATTTGGTGTGATAGTGAATGTCAACCATTATACAATACTTTACCCCAAGTAGAATTCGGAGAGGGTCTGACTCAAGAATTCAAATCTGATAGTTTAATCATATTGGATGATCTGATGCTCGATGCAGATGTTCGAGTGTCTAGATTATTTACTAAAGGTAGTCATCACCGTAAGATTAGTGTGATGTACATTGTTCAAAATTTAAAGTCCATAGGACTGTAGCTCTCAATAGTCATTACATGATCTTGTTTAAAAATCCTAGGGATCGTTCTCAGATCTAACACTTGGCAGCACAGATGTATCCTGGTCATTCCAAGTTTCTGAGAGAGGTTTTCGAAGATGCCACTTCGAAACCATATGCTTACCCTTTAAAAGATCTCAAACAAGATACTCCTGAACACATGAGATTCAGAAGTCAAATTTGTCCAGGGGAAACCCAATATGTGTACCTCCGAAAAGTATGAAAGGGGAGCAACAAGTCTGACTCAAGTCAGAAGCATGTCTGACTGTCTCAAGTGCAACATCGCTCTTCTCAGGGTTCTCATTAAATCGAAACCCACACTCGTCAAATCCATACTAAAATATGCAGAAAAGAATTGATTACTTGTTTGTGTGACTGTGCCTCGAACATACTGAAGGGAGCAGTCCATCTGACCAAAGCTCAGAGAACCAAGCTCGTTCGTCAGAAACAACTAGTGGAAAATAAAGGTACCTCTGGCAAAAAGAGGAGACAAATCTTGCAGAAAGGGGGATTCTTGGGGGCATTGCTACCTCCTGTACTATTGGGTGCTGTCAAAGGTATTTTTGGATGATGGAATATGCAAAGAAGATAACTTTGGTAGAACCAAGGTTATTGGAACGTCTACAAGAGACTCCAAGACAACCTAATGAACTGGCTGGTTCATCACTGGATAGAGAAATGAGAGATATTCTCGATGCCCCTTTTCTTTCAGCTGATGAAAAGATGACTCAATATAATCAAATTTTACAAAGATATTTGATATTTCAACAAAAGGTAATGGCTCCTCGACCAATTAAAGTCGAATTCGAGAAAAATAATAAAGATGAAGACATTCTCGATTCTGTACCTATGACAATGAAGAGAAAGGGAAAGATGTTGTTGAATCGTTGAATTGTTTAATTGTATTAGAAGTGACCTAAATATATCTTGGAGTGAGAAGGGTGAATTAGTCTACAAAAATCAAACAATGGTAGGGTCGAATGTAACAGATCTTCTAAACTATTTACTTAGAAGACGAAAATCTTTCCAACCTAAGGGACGGGAAGTGTTGGCCGAAGCTTTGAGAAATAGTAACATACCCCAAGAATTGATTGGTCATAAAGAACGTTGGGATTATATGAAACAAGCACCAATAAAGTCGCAACCTAAACAACCAAAGAAAACAGAAACGCCAAAGTGGACCGCAAAAGGGTATAAATAGAGTTGACACTTGAATAAGGCAGTCATGGAAGCATTATACTATGATTTTGAAGCGCCTGGAAGTTTTGGTGGACGTTTTGGTGGTGTAGACGCTCTTCGTAGAGCGTCCAAGAAAACAACTAAACAAGTTGTAAAATGGTTAGAGACTCAAGACACATACACTCTTCACAAACTTATTCGTCGTACATTTCCCAGAAGGAAAGGAATAGTTAATGGTATAGATGCATAATGGCAAGCGGACTTGGTAGATGTTTCAAACATAAGTAAATTCAACAAAAACATAAAATTTGTGTTGACATATACAGATGTGTTTTGTAAATATGTTTGGGTCATACCCCTCAAAAACACACTTAGTGATTCCACAGTAAAAGCTTTTACTAAAATTTGCAAACAAGGTCGTAAATCAGAAAAATTACAAACTCATCAAGGCAAATAATTTCTAAACAGAAAATTTCAGAATTTTCTCAAAGATCACAAAGTCGACATTTTCACTACACAAAATGTTGAAACAAAATGTTCCATAGTAGAAAGATTCAACAGAACTTTGAAAACCAAGATGTGGAAATATTTTACCAAGAACAATACACTACCTTTTCCACTTCAAAACTTGGTGAAATCATATAATCATTCTCATCATCGTAGTTTAGGTATGGTCCCCATTGCCGTGAACTTTGAAAATCAAGAGGTTTGGCAAAGGTTGTCTGGACAACCCATAAAACACTAGAAACCAAAGTACAAAGTTGGAGACAGAGCGGGAATCAGTAAAGTTAAGAAAACTTTTGAGAAAGGTTATCTGCCTAATTGGACCGAAGAGTTATTCACAGTGGTGGCCATCAAGAAAGGGCATCCAGTCGCATACATCTTACAAGATGAAAATGGGGAAGTATTGAAAAGGTTCAACACTGAAGAGCTTCAGCGAGTTTCATATAAAACTATTTACAAAATCGAACACGTACTCATGAAACGTGGTCGAGGTAAGAAAATGGAATTGTTCGCAAAGTGGTTGCGATATCCCACATCGTTCAATTCGTGGATCAAGCAGATTCAGCTCACTATGAAAGGATATGAACCTCTGATGTTTCTTCAAAATGGAAGGATGGAACGGTTCTTGGCCTCTGTTTGGAAAAAGAATTCCAAGGAGCGAGATCACTTACTTTTCACAAATAATCATTTTGTATATCGTCATCATTACATTTTTCGTTAATCTCACTCTCGAGAACATAGACAGCACGTTGTGGACTGCTCTCTTGAGTAGTAGCATAGGATATTTGTTACCAAATCCAACCATTAAGAAGAAGTAATGGTTTATTTAACTCTACCAAATAATAGTTCTAGGAACATGTTTCCTGAAAACACATTGACTATGTACACCACCCAGTTATCACAACCAGGGAATCTCACGGGAGAATGGGAAGTTGGTTCGGCAGAGATTCAGTATCCAAATACTTGGTTCAATATTCGTGGAGAAGAAGCTTTCGTGACAGTGTTCTGGTCTGCGAAAAAGAATTATCGACTTACTCTCAAGGAAGGTCGTTATTCGGATCCTTCTGACGTGATACGGGCTATCAATGGTGTAAAGGATTTCTCTTGTCTCGTCACGATAAGGTAGCTTTTGGAATGGATGAAGTGACTGGTTAAGTTCCTATCACGGTATGTGATGGAGTCGTGGTCGCATTGAGCCCTACTCTTCAAAATATTTTGGGAATGAGTGTGTTTTTAAATCAGGAACTTACAGTTCTTCCAGAGTTGCCAATATCAACCAAGGATTTTATTCACTCGATTCCTATTCGACCTGACTCTAGATCTATCACATAGACAGCACTTCGATCTGGTGAAGAGAGGAAACTTGAGACTAGAAGCCCATTTCGACTAGAAGTCCATCTCGAAAACCCATTACTAACCACAGTCAACGTACTGCTGTATGCAGAATTCCAGAACATCATAGAAGTGGATAAGAATAGATAAGTAATCTTCGGTTACTCAACATGAACACGTTGCAGTTAGAGAAGGCACTTCGATCAGATAGTTGTTTGAAGAGAATATGTTTGGGTGTATTTGCAAGAAACAGAATACCAAGAAGATTACTAAGAAGAATTACCCTTGCCTCGTCACGATAAGGTAGCTTTTGAATTGGATGAAGTGACTGGTAAAATTCGTATCACGGTATGTGATGGAGTCGTGGTCACATTGAGCCATACTCTTCAAAATAAATCAGGAACTTACAATTCATCCAGAGTTGTCAACGTCAATCAAGGATTTTATTCACTCTCTGTATACTGTGACTTGGTTCGTGACCAAGTCGTAGGAGATACAAGAATACCACTTCTTCGTATCGTACCTGTACGAGGAAAATATGAGAATATCATCTCGAAAACTTTTGAGAATGTGTATTATGTACCAGTGGAAGGAAAAAATTTCACTACCGTCTAGGGGTATATAAGGGGTGATACAGGAGCCATAGTACCATTAGGGTTCGGGAAAGTGACAGTGACACTTCATTTCAGAAATCGTAGATCTTCTTCATTTCACATAACTATGACTTACTGTTGTTAGTCCAAATTATACGAAGAATATTACACGAAACAAGCTGGGAACGGTCTACCAGCTTTTTCTGGAGCTCAAATACAGAGAGGATATGATTTGGGGAGTATATTGGGAGGACTGAAGATCCCAGACCAGTGGCTTTGATAGCCAATACGGATCCAGACCAGAGAATTTTTTTTCTAAAAACTTGTGAGTCACCACAAAGCAGAGTACTTTGATTCCTACGGAGAACCACCACAACACAGACCATTCGAGAATTTCCCGAAGAAGAATTCCAGATATTGGAAGTATAATACAAAACGCCTTCAAGGACCATTACCAGTGTGTGGACAATACTGTCTGTTTTACTTGAAACATCGCTGTCGCGGTGTACCGATGGATACCATGTTGTATTGAAGAAAAAACTATAAAAAGGGTGCACTTGGTGTTCAGCTCATTTACGTTTCGATAGCCAAAGAAGAAGGATGTCTACTAATGTGACCGTTTTCAAACTAAACAACGATTTACAGATTCAACTGTTCAAGAACGACGCTTCAGTTTACCACGAGAGATTGGGAACAAGTGACCAAAGCAGTGGATATTGCAAAGAAGAGAAGCCTTGAAATAGGAGAACCCAAACCAAAAAGAGAAAGAAAACCAAAGAAGAATGAAGATAAAAAGGATTGAAGAATGTTCCCTATTCCATGTTTGATCAGGATGGCACTGACTGATTATCAATCAAGAAACCAAGAAACAAGAAATTCAAGAGACTTTGTAGAGAGAATGAGCGTTTCATTAGAAACGTATTTTCGTGATGTTCCACCACCAGTACTGGAGCAGTTATTACGTGGAGAAGAGAAAATAAGAAAGACACCAGAACAAAGACCACCAAAACACATCAAGTATGCATTGGAGGAAAATCGTCTCAAGACATTTCAATTCATGTTACAAAGTGAAAGTGTGAAAACCCCGAATGAACTGACAAAAGCTGGATTCTTTTATTTGGGGACAGGAGACAGAACTCAATGTTTTCATTGTGGTATTATTGTTCGTTTCTGGGAAACAGAAGATGATGTTATAGAAAAACAAAGAAAATATTCTGCAGACTGTTATTACATTCATAATTTACCATCTGAATTCATGGACGTTGAAAAAATTCAAGAAGAATAAATGGCCATGAAACAAAAAGAAATGGACACATCATTTCAAGAAGAAGATTCAAGGAGGACAAAATGTAGTGTGTATTTATTAGCTGAAGCCAATGTCGATCCGCCACCATGTAACCATTTGTGCCTGTGCAAAGACTGCTGTAAACCACTGAGAAGATGTCCAATCTGCAGAAAGACTGTTTATGAATATCTGACAATCTACATACCATAAAAGATGTATTTTTGTTGTTGAATAAAAGAAATTAAATTGTAAAAATCGTGTTGTTATTTTTTTAACAAACCCAAAATGTATCCTCAAATACCGAAATGAGGCTAAGAGGGATAGTAAATTAGACCTCATATGAGAGAAAAGGGGATTCTCTTAGCTTAACATATGGGTAGATTCTCACATGAGTATATGGTGGAACTTGAAGTTAGCTTCATGGCCTGCATGTACACATATGGGCCCTACTTATAATTCAAATAATGGTAAAAAACAGAGGTTTCTGGGTAAATTTGTCTTATAGCACTACGTGCTACTCTTATACAATTTATTGGGGAAAAAACGTCAACGGGATAGGGATTCAAAAAGTAATTCTGAGAAAATCGAAACCAGAACTTTACTCCACTTCAATCAAACACATCCCCGGTACCCTCTCGGTACTATAGCAATACGTGCTACTATTATAAGTCAAACGTTTCGCAGTCCTAAACAGGATTCTTGAAGAATCTGTATCAAATAAAGTCGTTTTTTGTAATTTGGAGGGATTGTCGGGTTGTTTGTGGTAATTCGTGATACTCCGATTCAATCGAACACAGCTTCCGAATATACCCCTGTCTTCTTATAAGCCTTTGGATCACATAGCAACCACGTGCTACCACTGAAACCAAGATGTCAGCCTCCAGTATACAAAATGGACTACAGAAACACGTATCACCCTAACAACACGTGCTGCGCATGCAAACTCACTCCACGTATCACTATGAAGATGACGTCACAACATGGCCGCTCACGCGGGTTACCATGGCAACACATCATGGCGCCACTGGGTCACGTGACTATGACGTCACATGAGATCCGACCAATAGGGCCTCAAAAGCCCGAGACATACTACTGTCATTACTAGGGGTAATCCTCAGATCACACATTTGGCAGCGCAGATGTATCCTGGTCATTCCAAGTTTCTGAGAGAAGTTTTTGAAGATTTCACTTCGACCCCATATGGTTATCTTTTAACCCTTTACCCAACGTAACGGCCAAAACCGGCCAGCGCTTTTCTCAAAAATCGCCAATTAATTTTCATTATTTTTTTCATTTTTTGTCTCAAAAACATAGGTTATGACACCTCGTTGGAACGAGCTCGTCGAGCTCGTTCCAACGAGGGGTCATAACCTATGTTTTTGAGACAAAAAATGAAAAAAATTAGTTATTCAGGAATTATTTTTGCAAGTGTCGTCTGCTTTTCACGTTAGGTAAAGGGTTAATCGATCTCAAACAAGATACTCCGGAACATATGAGATTGAGAAGTCAATTTTTTTTTTTCAGGGGAAACCCAGTATGTGTACCTCTGAAAAGTATAAAATGGAAGCAACAAGTCTGCCTCAAGTTAGAAGTATTTCTGATGGAAGCAACAAGTCTGCCTCAAGTTAGAAGTATTTCTGATGGAAGCAACAAGTCTGCCTCAAGTTAGAAGTATTTCTGATGGAAGCAACAAGTCTGCCTCAAGTTAGAAGTATTTCTGATGGAAGCAACAAGTCTGCCTCAAGTTAGAAGTATTTCTGATGGAAGCAACAAGTCTGCCTCAAGTTAGAAGTATTTCTGATGGAAGCAACAAGTCTGCCTCAAGTTAGAAGTATTTCTGATGGAAGCAACAAGTCTGCCTCAAGTTAGAAGTATTTCTGATGGAAGCAACAAGTCTGCCTCAAGTTAGAAGTATTTCTGATGGAAGCAACAAGTCTGCCTCAAGTTAGAAGTATATCTGACCGTCATCGCTCTTCTCAAGGTTCTTGTTAACCCTTTACCCAACGTAACGGCCAAAACCGGCCAGCGCTATTCTCAAAAATCGCCAATTAATTTTTAAAATATTTTCATTTGTTGTCTCAAAAACATAGGTTATGAACCCTCGTTGGAACGAGCTCGTCGATGTTTTTGAGACAAAAAATGAAAAAATTTAGTTATTCAAGAATTTTTTTTGCAAGTGTCGTCTGCTTTTCACGTTAGGTAAAGGGTTAAATCGAAATCCACACTTGTCAAATCAATACTAAAACATGCAGACAAAGAACTGATTACTTGTTTGTGTGACTGTGCCTCGAATATCTTGAAAGGGGCAGTACCTCTGACCAAAGCTCAGAGAACCAAACTCGTTTGTCAGAAACAACTGGTAAGTGTAGTGGCAAATAAAAGTACCTCTGAAAAAAGGAAGAGAAACATCTTGCAGAAAGGGGGATTTTTGGGGGCATTACTTCCCCATGTACTATTGGGTGCTGTTAAAAGTATTTTTGGATGATGATGGAATATGCAAAGAAGATGGTTTAGTAGAACCATGGTTATTGGAACGTCTACAACAGACTCCAAGACAACCGAATGAACTGGCTGTTTCATCATTGGATCTAGAAATGAGAGATATTCTCGATGCCCCTTTTCTTTCAGCTGATGAAAAGATGACACATTATAATCAAGTCTTACATATATACTTGACATTTCAACAAAAGGTAGTGACTCACCTCCTATTAAAGTCGAACTAGAGAAAGATAATAAAGACCAAGACATTCTCGATGCTGTACCTATGACTGTGAAGAGTTGTTGTTGAATCATATTAGAAATGACCCAAATATATCTTGGAATGAGAAGAGTGAACTAGTCCACAAAGAAAGATCAAACAATGGTAGGGTCGAATGTAACAGATCCTTTAAACGATTTACTTAGAAGACGAAAATCTTTCCAACCTAAGGGATGGGAAATGATGGCCGAAGCCTTGCGAGATAGTTACATACCCCGAGAATTGATTGGTCATAAAGAACGTTGGGATTTTATAAAACAGGCCCCAACAAAGTCGGAAGCAAAACAACGAAAGAAATTAAAACCGCCAAAGTGGAGTGAAGAAGGGTATAAAAAGAGTTGACACATGAAAAAAGGCAGTCATGGAAGCATTATACTATGATTCTGAAGCTTCTGGAAGTTTTAGTGGAATCTCTATCTTCGAAGAGCGTCCAAGAAAAAGATTAAACAATTTGTGAAATGGTTAGAGACTCAAGACACATACATTCTTCACAAACCTGTCCGTCGTACATTTCCTAGAAGGAAAGTGATGGTTTATGGTATCGATGCACAATGGCAAGATGTCTTGGTAGATTTAGCAAACATCAGTAAACATAAAAGACACAGAATTTCTGTTGACGTGTATAGATGTGTTTAGTAAATATGCTTGGGTCATACCTCTCAAAAACAAACTTGGTGATTTCATGGTTAAAGCTTTTACTAAAATTTTTAAACAAGGCAGTAAACCAATAAAATTGCAAACTGATCAAGGAAACGAATTTCTAAACAGAAAATTTGAGACTTTTCTCAAACAACACGGAGTAGAATTTTTCACTACACAAAATGTGGAAACAAAATGTTCCATAGTAGAAAGATTCAATAGAACTTTGAAAACCCAAATGTGGAAATATTTTACCAAGAACGATACACTAATTGTTCCACTTCAAAACTTGGTGAAATCTTATAATCATTCTCATCATCGCAGTATCAGTATGTATTCAATTGCCATGAACTTTGAAAATCAAGAAGAAGTTTGGCAAAAAATTTATTGCAAACTAATAAAACACAAGACCCCAAAGTTCAAAGTGGGAGACAGAGTGAGAATCAGTAAAGTTAAGAAAACTTATGAGAAAGGTTATTTGCCCAATTGGACCAAAGAGTTATTCACGGTGACATCTGTCAAAAAAGGTCATCCAGTCACATATGTCTTACAAGATGATAATGGGGAAATTTTGAAATGGTCGTTCTACACTAAAGAGCTTCTCCGAGTTGCACACAAAACTAATTACAAAATCGTACACGTACTGACGAGACGTGGTCGTGGTAAAAACAAAAAAAAACTGTTCGTAAAGTGGTTAGGATACCCTGCTTCGATCAATTCGTGGATAAAGCACATCGAACGGATCTTGGCCTCTGTTTGGAAAAAGAATTCCAAGGAGCGAGGTCACTTACTTTTCACAAATAATCATTTTGTACATCATCATCATTACCAGTGTCGTTAATCTCACTCTCGAGAACACAGACAGCAAGTTGTGGACTGCTGTTTTGTAGCATAGGATATTTGTTACCAAATTCAACCATTAAGACAAATGAGTGTTTTATTTGACTCTACCAAGTAATAGTTCTATGAACATGTTACGTGAAAACACGTTGACTACGTGCACCACTCAGTTATCACAACCAGTGAATCGCACTGGGGACTGGGAAGTAGGTCTGGCAGAGATTCAGTATCCAAATACTTGGTTCAATATTCGTGAGGAAGAAGCTTTCGTTACAGTGTTCTGGTCTTCGAAAAGGAATTACCGGCTTTCACTGAAAGAAGGTCGTTATTCGGATCCCACTGATGTGATACGGGCTATCAATGGTGTTAAAGAATTGCTCTTGCCTCGTCACGATAAGGCAGATTTTGAATTGGATGCAGTGACTGGTAAAGTTTGTATCACGGTACGTGATGGAGTCGTGGTCACATTGAGCCCTACTCCTGAAAAATATTTTGGGATTTAATGAGTGTGTTTTTAAACCAGGAACGTACAATTCTTCCAGAGTTGCTGTGTCAACCAAGCATTTTAAGCACTCTGTGTATACTATGACTTGGTTCATGACCAAGCCGTGGGAGATACAAGAATACCCCTTCTTCGTATCGTACCTGTACGAGGAAAATATGGGAATATCATCTCTAAACCTTTTGAGAATGTGTATTATGTACCAGTGGAAGGAAAACATTTCAGTACCATTCAGGTGTATATAAAGGACGACACAGGGGCCATAGTACCATTCGAGTTCGGGAAAGTGACAGTGACACTTCATTTCAGAAATCGTAGATCTCTTCGTTTCACATAAACATGACTTTCTGTTGGACGACCAAATTATACGAAGACTATTACACGAAACAAGCTGGGAACGGTTTACCAGCTTTTTCTGGAGCTCAAATACAGAGAGGTTATGGTTTGGGAAGTATACTGAGAGGACTGAAGAACATGGTGTTACCTTTATTGAAAACTACAGCCAGGACCTTGGGAAAATAGCTCATGAGAAAAGGAGCAGCCTTTGCCGAAGATGCCATTGAAGGGAAAAATGTTAAAATTCAACAATTAAAAGAGTCAAAGAGGCTGGTGCAGGAGCTTGGAATGAAGTAGTTGGTGGTTCAAAACCACCCGGCAGGAAAGGTATAAAAAGGCCTGTACCTCGCAAAACTGGCAAATCGACAAGAAGAAGGAGATCTGTACAGACCCAAGACTTTCTCGGTGCGTGATGTCTCTCATAAATGAAAAATTGTGTGAGTGTGTCAACAGCGAACTCGACTTATTTTCCATACCACCAACGCAGACTAGTGTGTGTGGAACATGGGCAATGGGTAGAACACAGGCCTTTGGCAATCATAGGAAACAGTGGCCCAATATTCCACATTGCAGGATTAGAAGATGATTATTTGAATTTGGCACAGACATACTTGCATGTTAACGCAAAGGTAGTAGATTCCAATGGGGCATCAATTGCACCCGATGCCAATGTGGGACCAGTAAGTTTATGGATGCATTCGTTATTTAATCAAATCGATGTCAGCTTGAATGAAAAACTGATATCTCCTTCCAACAACACTTATCACTACAGAGCTTTTATAGAAACTTTGTTGAGTTATGGACCAGCTGCAAAGAAGTCACAACTGACTGATGAATTATGATACAAGGATACGATACATGGGAGATATGATAGAAGATAACAAGGGATTTATTCTTCGAACGAAATTTATAGAGAAAAGGAAAATCGTGGACATGACTGGGAGATTACATTTGGATATATTTTTCCAAGCTCGTTATTTGCTGAATGGCGTTAATGTTCATGTTAAAATGAACAGAGCCAAAGATTCCTTCGCACTGATGGCTATAAGAATAAAATTCTAGATGTATCCATGTTTGTACGCAAAGAGAGACTCCAGTCATTCGTGAGAATGGCTAACGTGAATGCACTAACAAACCAAGGTGTTTTCAGTGCCAAAAGGAAATCTGAGCATTACACACGAAAATTTATTTTTAGGCCAACTACCTAAACGCATCGTGGTGGGATGTGTAGACAGCGATGCTTTCAATTGAAACTTTTTAAAGAATCCATATAATTTTAAGAACTACAACATCAATTACTTGATTTTGTACGTGGAAGGCAAGCAGATTGCAGCCAAACCATTACAACCTCGATTCGAACAACAAGAAGGGGCCCGATGATTTGCGACCCTGTTCCAAGAAAGTGGACAAATGTACGAGAATGAAGGAAACCACATCTGCCAAGAAGAGTACATAAACGATACACCATATTCGCATTCGACCTGACACCAGACCTTCCACATGGACAACACTTCGACCTGGTGAAAAGAGGAACTTTGAGACTTGAAGTCCATTTCGAAAGCCCATTACCAACCACGATCACCGTACTGGTGTATGCAGAATTCCGGAACATCATAGAAGTGGATAAGAATAGACAAGGAATCTTTAATTACTCAACATGAACACGTTGCAGTTAGAGAACGCCTTCGATCAGATAGTTGTTTGAAGAGAATATGTTTGGGTGTATTTGAAAGAAACAGATAACCAAGAAGATTAAAAGATCACAGACCAGTGGCTTTGATAGTCAACACGAATCCAGACCACAGAAAGGAAAACATTGGGTGGCTGTCTTTGTTAGTCACTACAACGCAGAGTGCTTTGAGTCCTATGGATTGCCACCACAGCACAGTCCATTCGAGAATTTTCTGAAGAAGAATTCCAGATATTGGAAGTAAAATACAAAACGCCTTTAAGGACCATTACCAGTGTGTGGACAATATCGCCTATTTTACTTGAAACATCGCTGTCGCAGTGCACCGATGGAAACCATACCCAACATGTTTACAACTGATCTAACGGATACTGACGTGTTGGTTAAAGACATTATAGAAGAAACCTGCCACTAGATGTCGCTGTATTGAGGGAAAAAGTATAAAAAGGGTGCACTTGGTGTTTAGCTCATTTGTGTTTCGACAAGCAAAGAAGAAGGATGTCTACAAATGTGACCGTCTTCACCGATCGATCTTCAAACTCAACAACGATTTACAGATTCAACTGTTCAGGAACGACGTTGGGTTCCAGTTCGCTACGAGAGATTTTGCGACAAGTGACCAAAGCAGTGGATATTGTAAAGAAGAGGAACCTTGAAATAGGAGAACCCAAACCAAAGAGAGAAAGAAAACCAAAGAAGAATGATGATAAAAAGGCTTGAAGAATGTTCACTATTTTTTCCAGATTCATTGCCTGGAGCCCTCACACTTCAGACGTATAGGTAACAATGGGCGTAATGAGCGAATGAAATAGTTTCAGGCTGAGTGGTGCTTTTATTTCGTGTACGGGTAATTTTTGTTTCAGGAGGTACAGTGCCTTGAGTCCTTTTTGCGTAAGTACATCATAATCTTCCCCGATGCTTTCATGTTCACTCCCTGGTACCGATATTCTTTTACTTGCTCAAGTGGACTACCATTTAATGTAAATGGGGTCGGTGAATTTTTCTACCCAACTTATTAGGTATCATAATTTTAGTCTTGTTTTCATTAATTTGAAGGGACCAGCGAGTCAAATAAGGGGCGAGTTTGCCGAGGGCGTATCGAAGTCCAGTTTCACTGGCTGAGAAACGCACAATATCATCAGCGTACAGTTTAAAATAAGGTTGTCAAGTTGAACAGGGTCGCATAACCCGTCAAATATGTCCGGAAGATCATTGTTATAAAGATTAAATAATTTGGGGCTAACAACACAGCCCTGCTTAACCCCTTTGGTGGTCTTCATCTTTTCAGTTAAACCATCTTGCAACTTGATCGAAAAATTAACTTCTCGATACATGTCAGTTAGGATGTCTATAAATCGCCCTCCTATACCGTATTGCTGTAGCTTGAGAAAAACACCCTCTCTCCAAACAGTGTCAAAAGCCTTACGTAGGTCTATAAAGCAGGCACATAAATATTTCCCCTTAGAGGTATATTTATTAATTATGCTTTGGAGCGAAAATATATGGTCTGCTGTGCGGCATTTTTTCTTGAAGCCAATTTGAGATGGATTCATAATGTTACTTGAAGAGATGACATCCTCGAGTCTGTTATCTAACAGTTTACAGAATAATTTGCTCAGGCAACTGTACATCGCAATTCCCCTATAGTTGTAAGGTTCGTCTGCTTTACCACCCTTGTGCAAGTACCTGACGAGGTTGTTCCTCCAGGGTGTTGAGAATTTACCAGAAGTCAAGATAGTGTTAAAGAGATTCATATAACATGGAAGGAAGACTTGCATGGATGCTTTTATCATCTCGTTGCTTATTAGATCGTAGCCACTAGATTTCCCATTTTTTAAGGATTTCGCGGCTTTAATGACTTCGTCTGCAGTAATCTCGGCTTCTAGGAAACCAAATTTTGAAGGACGTGTAGCTCATTGTGCAGTTTCTGTTTGTGTATCTGGATTATCACACATCAATGATTTAAAGTGTGATATCCACTCTTCTGGGGAAATTGGAGTGTTTTCGCCCTCGCCATTGTCTTTTAATTTATCTCACAATCGGGGAGTTTTTGCACTGTCACGCAATTAAAGTTTAATGCATCTGGGCCCGTGTTCCGAATCCGTACCAAGGGCCCCTGATACAAGCGCGTGATTCTGCTGTTGCCAAAAACAACGGCAGTATTATCATTTTTCGATCGCTTCGCGTTTTTCCTTTCAGAGAAAACAATATTAGGTGAGGCGCATATGACACTGTATCTGCCAACTAAACGCCTTGCAACTTATTTATTGTGCACGGCATGTTAAAATGCCATGGAGGAAATTAATTCAACGAATAGTTAAATTATGCGCACTTTTCGGCATCTTAGGCTGGTTTGTAGCCTATTATTGGGATTTCCCTGAAACTCCAGTCGAGGCTTCTCTCTTGAAGTTAAAGGATTAGCTTTCGCTATGAAATGTGGAAAACTCCACCTCAATAAACGACGAACGGTATATTTTAAAATATAATAAACCTTTACAACAAGAGGGATATTTAATTCACCAGTAATTATTGCAAAAGTAACAACCAAATTCGCGTTGACGAAACACACAATTGCTCCACTTCGCAAGACAGTATTCAGTAACGTGAATCCCAGTGACGTAATTTTCTCTGAAGTGTAACGTCATCACTGACCTCAATATGGAGATCAATGAACGCTATTCTATTTTTCAATTTGCGTCTTTCCATCGATAAGGCAAATGAAAAAGGTCCTCTTAAAATAGTTTCATAACACATTTTGTGGTGAATATTGAGATACATTTATCATCACCACAGTGTGTGTCTCCGGAAATTCTGATCAAGTCTAGTTGTAGGAACAGAATCGCATTTCGACTTGCCCTAACGGGCTCGTCGAAATACTGTTCTGTCCTTACAACTCGACTTGATCTGAATTCCCGGAGACACAAACTGTGGTGATAATCTGTATTTATCAATGAACTTCCAAAAGGCCTAAGGGTCTTTATCATCTACTTTCTGAATTTCATGAATCAATTTTGTGCGGTGCTCCCTCTGTTTTCGTCTTACCACTCGTTTATAACGCTTTTTCGCCGAGTAAAATTGATCGGAGAAGATACTCACGATTGCCCAAACTGGTGCAAATCATTCTAGCCTTGGCCATCATGATTTTTCGTAATTGCTGACAATCTGCATCACACCACGATTTTCTTACTCTCTTTTTCTTCTGTCTCTTTGAAGTGGCTTCACTGTCGCAATTTCTGTGTGCATTATTTTATGCATTGGAAGAAACTCGTCTCAAGACATTTCAATTCATGTTACAAAGTGAACGTGTTGAAACCCCGAATGAACTGGCAAAAGTTGGATTCTTTTATTTGGGGACAGGAGACAGAACTCAATGTTTTCATTGTGGTATTATTGTTCGTTTCTGGGAAACAGAAGATGATAATTTATTATAGAAAAACACAGAAAATTTTCTCCAGACTGTTATTTTATTCATAATTTACCATCTGAATTCATGGACAATGAAAAAGTTCAAGAAGAAATGGCCATCAAAGAAGAAATGGACACATCGGTTCAAGAAGAAGATTCACGGAGGAGTGTGTGTTTATTAGCTGAAGCCAATGTCGATCCGCGGGCATGTAACAGTTGTGTCTGTGCAAAGACTGCTGTAAAGCACTTAGAAAATGTCCAATCTGTAGAAAGACTGTTTATGAATATCAGACAACCTACATACCATAGAAGATTTCATAAAAAGTCGTATTTTTTGTTGTTGTTGAATAAAAGGAAATTATAATGTAAAAAATTGTGTTGTTATAAATGAGTTCAGTAGTACAATACCAAAGGTATCCTCAAAATGTATCCTCAAATACTGAAATGAGGCTAAGAGGGGCGATACATTAGATCCCATGCGACAAAAAGGGATACTCTTAGCTTAACACATGGGTAGATCCTCACATGAGTATATGGTGTGACTTGAAGTTAACTTCGTGGCTTTCATGGTACACATGTGAGCCCTTCTTGTAATTTGAATAATGGTTAGAAACTACTCTTATAAACCTAAAAGGTAGAAGCGGGAGATTCTGAGCAGTGACTCTTATACAGAGGAATTTGTCCTATAGCACTACGTGCTCTTCTTATACAAAGAAACGTGAATTTTATAGGTGAAAAAAAAACGTTATAGGATAGGGATCCAAAAAGGATTCCTGAGGAATCTGAACAAGAATATTATTCTAGTCCAAAGGAACGTACCCACGGGGTCACTCGGTACTGTAGCACTACTATTATTAGCCAAAGTAAGGCGGTCCTCAAAATGATTCTGAAATAGTACAACTTGTCTGGTTGTTTGTGGTAATTCTACGAATTAAACGAGGATTCCAGGGAAATTCCAAGCCATAAAAATACTCCTATTCAATCGAGTTTACCCCTTGTGCCCCTCAGTACTACAGCACTACGTGCTAAGCCGATAAAATGGGGATTTCGTAGTAAATACAGGCGTTTTTGGTAATTTGGAGGGGTTGTCGGGTTGTTTGTGGGAATTCGTGATACTCCGATTCAATGGAACATACCCTCCGAACATACCCCTGTCTTGTGGTAAGCCTTTGGGCCACATAGCAACCACGTGCTACCATAGAAACCAAGATGTCCAGTATACAAAACGGACGACGGAAACACGTATCACCATAGCAACACGCGCTGCGCATGCTCACTAACACCACGCATCACTATGGAGATGACGTCACAAGATGGTCGGTCAGGCGGGTTACCATGACAACACAGCATGGCGCCACCAGGTCACGTGACATGACGTCATTTCCGGGGTCCGCACCGAGGTCGCCCAATCGGGGACGATCCATCGCTCTCCTACTACTCACGACACCCTAAATAGCGTCTCCATTTAGGCCGAAACCCAAGTCTCCTCCTAAAGGTCCGGAACCCAAGTCTCACTCCTAAACGGCTGAAACTCAAGTCTCCCTGAACTACCTTGTTCCCCACACTTTATATCTGGTCTTGGGATGGTCAAATAACAATATTTCAAGATGCCTAAACATGACACGCGACATTTTTTAAGATAAAATCACCGCGCGCCAATGCACATGCCGTCAAGCGCATCCCGAGGAATAATACACTTGACAGCCGTGACAACTGAAATCAATTTTTTTAGTGCCACTCACTTCGAAATTAATTAACTGCCTATAGCATGGAGACATTTTATTCTGACTAGTAATATGTCAGAGAAGTATTCCACTGTGAATCGCCGAAGGCTAATTATCAAATTGAAACGTGTGCTCACAGCACAGAGAGAAGAAATATATACATATATTTGAACTTGAAAGTAGGGGGAGGGTGCCTCCTCCCCTTTCGACTGCCTTTGTCCTGACAGATTTAAACTGGTGGTCTAAGAGAGGTTCCCTCTGATCGAACTTTTACAAATTTTTTATCTTTTACAAATTTATACCGTCAAAATCTGCCCCATCATGGGGATATTCAGTAACAGAGTTGGACTGTCACGCGAGGTGTTCTGGCGACAGTCGCAATGTTTTTACGTCAAGTCGCAGTATATTCCAGATCATGAGTAATTGATCTGACTGACAATTCCTCCTGTCAATCACCTGAATCTGGTCAGTGTATTTTAGGGCCTTACATCTCTGTTACAGATATGCATGTAGTCTTTTTATATCATAGTCGATATGAGTAAATGATGCTAAGATCTAATAGAAACCCAACCTATGATTAATGACGTTATGACGTCATTAAATATTATATACCATGCAATTAAAAAAAGCTCATCGACACTGGTTTTTCGATACATATGCGTCACAGCCGCTCATGAATACAGCCGAGCGTGTCCGTCAGAGCGTTGCATTATTGACACCTTGGTGGAAACAACACACAGCACGAGTATCGAGCTTATCGGTGCAAAAAAAAGAAACATTGAACGCCGACTAATATTCTTGTGAGAAGTATGGGCCGTTTTGATTAACCATTTCGCTGATGTGCAATTTGGTAATATCCTGTGCTGAATCATGTATTGGAGGGAATGGAGTTAAAGTGAAAAAAATGAAAGCGCCAATAACGTTCACGTATTTGTGAATTTAAAACTGTTATTATACAGTACGTGGATAGTATATTATCACTCATTTTCTCCGGCTGCAGGAATAGATGTATTTTTTTATATAAATAATCAAACATGTATCCAAAAGTTAGGAAGCTTCTGACTCTGAGGTGGGCCCTAAAACAGTGTATCTTTCACAGGGCCGTCGAGAGAAAATCCGGGCCCCGGGAGAGAGAATATTCCGGGCCCCCTAGGCAACATGGGCGAGTAGATGCCGAAGGCCGCGTGTGCACAGGGCACGAGCTCTGGCAGGGTTTTTTTTTTTTGGGGGGGGGGGGGGGGGAGGGGGAGTGGGGGGATTGCGCGGATTCCAAAATCTTGAATTGAATCTGGAAACTTTCTTGCTGTAAACCACCACCATATATATACACGAAAATCGCCATTCAATTTTTAAAATATTTTCATTTTTGCTTCCGAAACATAGGTTATGACCCCTCATTGGAACGAGCGCATCGCGCTCGTTCCAATGAGGGGTCATAACCTATGTGTTGGAAGAAAAAAATGAAAATTTTTAGTTATACGAGAATTTTTTTACGAGTGTCGTCTGCTACTAGCGTTAGGTAAAGGGTTAAGGCAGGATTCTCTTACTCTCGGGCCCTTCACTGCACATCAAAATTTGACGTGCAGTGAAGGGACCACACGCAAGAGTATCTCGCCTTCAGGAAATTACGGGAATCGGCGGGCCCCCAATAACGCCGGGCCCCGGGGTTACTACCCCGGTTCTCCCCCCTTCTCGGCGGCCCTGATCTTTCATTTATTGTGAAGTCTGAATTACATTTGTCCCTAAGATTTTGAAGAAGTAGTATTATAACAGTTTTGGACACAGAATATTCGAAAAACAAGTGGCATATGGTTTCCTTAGAATTGCCACAGAAAGAGCATAGTTCTGTTTCGAATAGAGTGGCCTTAAAGAGTTTTGCGTTTGTGAAGAGAATACGGTGATTAATTTTAAATTGTAAAGATTGTAGATAGGTGTCATCTGTGGACGTGAAAGCGTGATAATGTATGTGTTTCCATTCTTCTTCATTTACAGACTGGGCCAGAGAATTATTTCACTTTGTTTGTGCAAGTATGGGTCGTTTTGCAACCTTATTCAAAAACTTACTACAAAAGTATTTGTTGACTTTAGTGCATGATTTTAGGGTGAATATCGAACAGTTCTGAGCTGTTGACATTTTCGTGTGATTTTCGATTAAATTTTTCCATTCAGTGGGTATCGCCCTACATGTAATAACCCCGTAGTAAGTGTTAATGACGCGTCTAGGACATACATATTCGTAAAAAAAACTATAGTCTAAGAATCACAGTTTCCATCACCAATGTCATGTACAACGAAAACACCTCCTTCGCACCAATTTTTGTAAAAAGGGGACATTTTGAATTTTAAAAGTTAATTAAAAAAGAGAGTCTGGGATAGGATATCAACGGGGTCGTTCGTCAGATCTTCCCTTATAAGGGCTCAGACATATAAAATATTTTCCCAGAATGGCTTCAGATTCTTTGATATTTCTAGAATTCCCTCCTTAGGAAAATACCAAACGTCACTGGAACCAAAACATTCGAATTCATCAAAAATTAAAGTTTTCCACTGTGAAAGGTTTTCCGGGTCCAGTATCTTTTTTTATTCACGTTAGTTTCAATGAATGGCACAAGCTCCGTGGTGTTAATTATAACATCTCGTTTTATTTTATCATTTTTATTTGACCAGAGGAAACAAAAAGAAATATGTTCTGTAGTTCTTCGATTATCCAATCAGTGGGATTTGGGAGTACAGTAAGTACATGAATCAGAATGGGGAGGGCTAATGTTTTTTTTATTACTGTCATTTTACCCACGATGGTAAGATTCCGCAATGACCAGTTATTCAGCACGTTTCTTATTTTATTGATTTTATCTATGAAGTTTTTTTTCGAGGGGGTTGGATTTTTGAAAGTTGAGTTCAATGCCTAAGAATTGAATGAAGCACTGTGATTCCAGGGTAGAGGCTTACTTGTTCTCAACTCCGTACTACATCCATTTTTGATCCGATCCACACTGCATGCGTTTTGTCGAAATTTACACAAAGTCCTGACATTTTTTAAAACTCTTCTATTTTATTAGTTCCCCGCGGTTTTACCGTTTTGGGGGACTATTGGATTGCATTCCGTCTGTCCGTCTGTCCGTCCGTCGGTCCATCTGTCCGTCTGTTTGTCTGTCTGTCCGTCTGTCTGTCCTCATTTATTTTACCACCTGTATTTCATATATGCTTCGACGCTGTGCTTTCATTTTTATACCATTGGTGGCACATACTAGGAGGATGATGCCTGTCAAAGATTTTTGAAAAAAATTCAAGATGGCCGACTGGCGGCCATTTTTGTCATCATTTTTCGCTTCATGTGATGTGACCATCTGTATCTTAGACATGTTTTGATATATTTGCTTCAGGTTTCTAACATTGTTCATAGATGCTATGAGGATGATGCATGTCAAAATTGTTTGAAAAAAAAATCCAGATGGCTGAATGACGTCCATTTTTGTTCATTTTTTTGCATTCTCAAGTTACGTTATCACCCGTACCTTAGAGATGTTTTGAGATATTAGTTTTAAATTATCAACATTTGTCAGACATCATAGGAGGGGGATGTATGCCATGATCTTTTGAAAAAAAAAATTCAAGGTGGCCGAATGGCAGCCATCTTTTTGTCATTTTTTTTTTGGCTATATTTGACGTTACCACCTGTATCTTAGTTTATGTTACCACCTATATTTCATAGATGCTTCAACGCTGTACTTTCATTTTTATGCCATTGGTGACACATAATAGGAGGACAATGCACGTCAAAATCATTTTAAAAAAAATTCAAGATGGCCGACCGGCGGCCATTTTTGTCATCATTTTTTGCTTCTTTTGATGTTACCACCTGTATCTTAGACATGTTTTAATATATCTGTTTCAGGTTTCTAACATTGTTCATGGATGCTATGAGGATGATGGACGTCAAAATTTTTTGAAAAAAAAATTCAAAATGGCCGGGCCATGTTTGTTCCTTTTTTGCATTCTCAAGTTACGTTATCACCCATATCTTGGAGATGTTTTGAGATATTAGTTGTAAATTTTCAACATTTGTCAGACACTATAGGAGAATGATGCATGCCAAAATTTTTTGAAAAAAAATTTCAAGATGGCCGAATAGCAGCCATTTTTGTTGTTATTTTTTTTGCCATATTTGACGGTATCACCTTATCTTAGACATAGTTTGAGCTATTACTTTCAGATTTCTAACATTGGTCAGAGATGCTAGAAGAGTGATGCACGTGAACATTTTTTTGAAAAAAATTTAGCTGGCCGAAATCTTTTGAAAAAAAATTCAAGATGGCTGAATGACAAATTTTTTTGTTGTCATTTTTTTGCCATATTTGACGTCATCACCTGTTTCTTAGACATGTTTCGAGCTATTACTTTCAGATTTCTAACATTGGTCAGAGATGCTAGGAGGATTCCTAACGCTAGTCAGAGATGCTAGGAGGATGATGCACGTCACTAAGTGGATTTCTAACATTGATCAGAGATGCTAGGAGGATGATGCACGTCAAACATTTTTGGAAAAAAAAATTAGAATGGCCGAAGGACGAACATTTTCATTGATTTTTTGTGTTCCTATTTTACGGTTACCACCTGTATCTAATAAATAGATGTTTCGAAACTGTACTTTTATATTTATGCCACCGGTGACATATAACAGGAAGATGATGCACGTCAATAATTTTTAAATAAAAATGCAATATGGAATGATTACATTGTTGTTCCTGTTGTTAAATGGTAGGTGCCTGAGAACAGATACATGATGAGAGAGAGAGGACTTGCTGTTGAAATCTTTTATCCATTTCATAACGTGCAACTTACTTTTAAATGCACAACAGGCCTAAAAAATATTTTTGCATGTTTTATAGAACAGACCAGTCTTAACTATGCTACATATAAATAACTATTTCTTAATAGCCAAATAGCCGACCGAGCAGCTTGGACCGCCCGAAAGACGTTTATTTTCATATAAAACAATCTGTATTCAGCCTATATTCTGTATACAATAATATGTTATTAAACAGAACTGTAATGTATGCCCATCCTTGACGTAAAAAGCCGCCCAGGAACAACTAGAGATAAAATACTTTTTTTTTTTTTTTTTTTTTTTTTTTTAAAAGGAAAAATACTCTAGAAACCTGTGTCCAATAGCACGTGCTAAGTACGTCTCAGGGAAGTTACTGGACTTGCAACTTGAAATAAGAAAAGTGAAAATAATGTGACACTTTTAGCTTTCAACATGAATTTTCAGATACGATCATGAATTCAAAATTGACTGGTCCAAGCAATGGCGACGGCTAGAATTGAAAATACTCATTTTACCGCCTTCCACCAAATATCACATGCACCAAATCTACAAAACGATTGGTAGAAACAATAAACTATTTGTAACGTCACTGCTTTCCAATTTTCTAATTGGCTAACAATTTTCTAATTTTTTCATTGGTCCAAAACGACCAAACTAACATAAATGAACGTTGAACACAACGTAAAGACAAATGTTTTCCGCTATTCTACGAAACACGGAAAAATAATATTCACCGTGGGGGTCTACAGTCTGATTGCCTGCGATCGGCGTTGCACTTGTTAAGGGTGGTATTTAGTGTTTGTTCATCGCCACTCAAAAACAATGTACTGTCGCCTGCGTATTGATTTACGATGTATTCGGAGTCATTTATCATTATTCCCTCCCTCTATTTGTGGATTATATTTTAGTTCCGCACTCAAAACTTCCGCACACATAATAAATATGTAGGGGGAGAGAGGGTGACCTTGTCGAACCGCGTTGTATGGACACGTGATCCGAACAGTGGCCGTTATTTAGTATGCATCTAGAAATATCAGTATAGAAAGACTTGTACCAATGAATTATACATTATCCAAAATCAAAATCCAGTGTGTCTTGGATAAACTTCCACTCAACGGAATCAAATGCTTTTTCAAAATCAGTCAACACGAATAATCCTGGGATATCATTTTCCTCACATTTGTCTATCAGTTCGGTTAATAGTCTTGTAGATTCGCCTATGAATCTGCCTTTCGTGAATCCTAACTGAGTTTCAGAAATGAGTTTAGGGATAATTGTTTTCAAGCGATTTGCAACTACAGCTGAACCAATTTTATAATCAACATTTAGTAACGACATTGGACTCCAGTTTTTAACGTATAATTTAGACTTACATTCCTTTGGGATACAGGTTATGACTCCATGCCTGTGTATGATTGAGAAGTGGCCAACATCGTAACCGTAATTTAACGAGTAAACAAGCAAATGACCAAGATCCTCCTCCCAAAATATATAAAATTCTGAGGTGTAAACTATCGGAGCCGGGCGATTTATTTTTTGACATATTTTTAAAACATGATAACATTCCTTGTATGTTAAAATTCCGTCTAGGGTGGAGCTATCTCCCGTATTTAGTTTGCTTAGGAAGGGGTTGCTTGGGTTGAAAAATGAATTTTGCGATAAGTATAGACGTGTAACCTATAGACTCTGCTTTTTCTGGAACATTTTTGTAAAACAGATGCGAATCGTTATTTGGCCCACACACTACGGCTATAGTTAGTCTCTGATTTTTGAATTACAATGTCTAGAATAATATAATTTCCGGTTGCATCAATTTTTTGTTTTTTTAATTTCGTAGCTGAAGGTCTTCTTAAATAATACTGCGACGCCCCTCTGATTACTAGAGAGGGAGCAAAAAAAACCGCATCAAACCCCCATTCATGTTTCCAGACATTTTTCTGTTTCTTTCGTGGAGATATTAATACAGGTTTGCAATGACTGATATGTTATTGAGCTCTGTCAAGCGGGATTGAATTGGTTAAATTTCTAGATGCACTATGGGAAAAACAGCTTCCTGAAATTTTGGTATTTTGACATCAGAGTGAAGGGGGTTAAACTGCAACACATGATTACTATCCATATTAAAGTAAAGGCTAGAGTTACGTGTTCCAACCCATCGACCAGGCCTGCAGCCAGGGTCGGGCCATGGGGGGGGGGGGGCACCATCCAGAATCATTTAATCCCCCCCCCCCCCCCTAAGTGACTAAAGTTCACTAATTTGGATACATCTTGCCAAGCACCATAGTTCGACCCGGCATGGGAATTTTTTTTCAATTTAGCATTAAAAGGAGCAATTTCCTGTCTTCTGGAGGATCAATTCCTACTTCAACATACCCCAAAATTTGGCATTAAAAGGAGCAATTTCCTGTCTTCCGAAGGATCAATTCCTACTTCAACATACCCCAAAAAGTTTTATTTTTTCTGCACAAATAACTAGATTCATTATTTGATTTTTTTTTTTGTTTCCGTCCACTAACTTTTGAACGACTATCCAGAATCAGTTACCCCCCCCCCCCCCCCCCCCCCCCCCCCACACACACACACAATAGTGACTAAATTCCACTAATTTGTATACACCGTGCCAAGCACATGCGTGCCGGGTCGACCATGGTTCAACCCGGCATGGAAAATTTTTTTAATTTTGCATTAAAAGGAGCAATTTCCTGTCTTCTGAAGGATCAATACCTGGTACAGCATACTCCAAAAAGTTTTATTTTTTTCTGCTTAAATAACAAGATTCATTATTTGCTATTTTTTGTTTCTGTCCACTAATTTTTGAAGGACCATTCAGAATCATTTCTGTTTTTCTGGTTCGGAGATTAGGGGATTAGGGTGGATAATTGTGTGGGCATTACAAATGATATTAGCTAATTTGAAAGGTTACGAACAAAATCGTTTCAAGAAAAAGGGGAAGTTAATGAGATAACAGCTGCAGCTGGTGAAGAAAGTTTATGAGTGTGCGTGCATGCGCGTGCCTGTGTTTTTGTGTGTACTCCTTTGTACATTGAAAGTTAGAGAAAGAGAGTTATATGAAAATATGGCATGCGGGGATTTGTCGATAGACAGGCATATACAATTATATGCAAATCTGTAATAGGGCAAAAGAAACATCAATGTCTTACACGTGCATTACAGTAAAAAAATAACAAAAAATCCATTATAATTACTGATACCGTTGATATGGGCCATTTTTGAACATCGTTGATTTTTTTTTACCTGGGGCTATATATCCCTTTGTCCTCTAAGGTTGCTCACCCTTCCAGTTATTTATGAAATTTAAAAACAGTATCGCTTTAAGAATCCCGAGATGGGGCGTCCTTTGATTTGGACATAGTGGGATGTACATAACAAATCGAAATAGGTTTATATTGTACAGGAATGTTGCGAAAGGGGTGTGTGTGTGGAGGGTGTCTCACCCACACCAACACCCCCACCCCACTCCCCCATCTAGGAGTATTTTTTTCCAGTAGTTGTAAATTCCGAGGTCAAAAATCAAATGGTTGGAAATTCAATAAATTAACATTGTTCATGAAAAATATTAAAATTCCAACTAATGATGAGAAATTTTGATCTTTTATTTCCAACTGGAAACTTGAGTTTCACATTTCCTACTCTAAAATTGACATGGCCTCAAAATTTCGAGTCTGACATCAATCCGGTAGATTTTCTGATCCAGACACATTATAAATGATGCTTTTTCCGTTTCAGGACTAGTGAAAATTTTCAGAAGGGTTCATCCCCCTTTACCCAACGCAGACGATTTCAAAATTCATTATTTTAAATATCATTTTTTTTTAAAAATTCAACAAAACCATATCCTGTGACCCCTCTTTTGGACGAGCTCGACGAGCTCGTCCCAAAGAGGGGTCACATGATATGGTTTTGTTGAAATTTTTCGAAAAATAATATTTTGTCAGCAACTGTATTTGCATATGAAGCGGGCGGATGTGGGCGATTCGTTGGGAAAAGGGTTAAAAGATATCACCCAGCGCTGCAGTGCAACCACCTATCGGAACCACTCACAGTTGGAATTTACACCGGTGGCACCCCCCCCCTCCTCCAGGTGAAACCCTCTAGCCACATCCCTGACACTGTACAGGTTCCATACTAAAAGCCGAAAACTGCCACTCGGGGGAGGGGGGGGGGGGCATGTTTGTAATAGCCTCAGAAACAGCCGATACAATCAGCTGAAACATCATACATATAACTGAAAACCAAAATTTGAGTGCGCAACTGCATTACAAAATTTTAGGACTGGTCGGGTACCTCCTGAATATACAAAAAGATACATGCATGCTCATTCGTATCTGAATAACATTTTTTTAAAGACTGCCACAAAACACTACTGGCAGAAAAACGTATGAAAATTATATTAATAGTACCATTAATTTGGGCCACTTTTAAGCATCGTTAAAACGTTTTTTCCCAGGAAACTACTATGGTCCTCTATTCTCTAAGACAGCCCACCTTTCTAGTTATTTTTGAAGTATAAAGATAGTACAGAGATAAGAATCCCTCGATTGGGATGTGTATAATGGGATGTACAAAACAGATTGAAAGTAGGTCTTTACTGCATAAGTTCCATATTAAAAGCCTCAAACCGCCGCTCTGGGAGGGGGGGGGGATTAGCTTCTATAAAAAAAATAACAAAAAAGAGGAAGAAAATAGAATAAAAAGTCCCCCCCTCCACCTCCACTCCCCCCCCCCCCCCCAGTCCTGGCATTCTTAGGGCTAAACATCGCTCTCCCCACGTGGCCTAGAGGAGCGATTAGCTGTACTATTAATGGCAATGTGAATTTTGCCTAGTGTGCTCTGTACACTTTATTTGGTGCTGCTAACAAGGTGGTCTCTGTGAGACGGCTACGCTGCTCCTCCCACACCTCCGGTCCTTGGCAAGGCCCGGAGGTGTGGGAGGGGCAGTGTGGCCATCTTGCAGAGACCACTAACACAGCAGAGATCTGAAAACCTGTGGGTTTAGGAATAGGCTGTTGTGGTAATCATTATTTTCTAAGGCTAGGAGGGCTATTTTTCGCTCTCTCCAATTGTTTTTAAGGCGAGCAGTAGACGAGCGAATAAATCGCTCTCCTGAAAATGCCAGGTCTGCCCCCCCCCCCCCCCCCCACTCCCCCAACTACCCCCTCCAAGGCGGCCACCTCGACTCAAATCAACTCAGTAGACGATAATCACAATATCTGCAAAGGGCAAAGCTAAAAAAACGGAAAAAAAGAAACAAAAAAAAGGAGCCTCAGTGTTAGCCCCCTTTCATCTCTACGTTTATAGTAATAACCTTACTGGGTGGAAATAGTTTTCAGCTAGCGACGGTGTAATTTGTACTGTAGCAAGTTCTATCTTGAAATCTTTGAGGCGAAGAGTGTAGTGGGATGTACATGACAAATCAAAATAGGTTTATTCTGCATAGGTTCCATACTTAGAGCCGAAAAACTGCCGCCCGGGGGAGGGGGAGGTAAGTTTGTAATAGCCTCAGAAACAGCCTTAACAATCAGCAGAAACACCACACATATACCCGAACACCATACCCATACCTGGTCACTTGAGAGGGCGCAACTGCATTACAAAATTTTCGGATTGGTCGCGTACTCCTGAATATACGAAGAGATACATGCACTCTAATTCGTTTCTGAATAACATTTTCTTTTTTAGTCTGCAACAAAACACTACTGGCAGAAACACTTATGAAAATTCCATTATAATTAATAGTACAGTGGAGCCCGATTAATTGGATATCTCTTTATTGTGTATCCCTGTTAATTGAATAAAAAATTCAAACACAAAACCACTTACCGTGTCTTCATTACAAATTTGATCTGTTAATTGCATATGGGTTGTAGAGTAAACTCATGTTAATTGTATATAAATGTTTGTAATATGTCGAAAACATTATTGTGACACGTACCAAATTCCCCTTATTTATCAACCTTTTTGGTCACACTACATCCAGTACAGGCATTTATTCTATTATATCTTGTTTGACAGAGCTCTGTCAAACAAGATATAATAGAATAAATGCTCAGTTTACATCCAGGACACAGGAAACTGACAAAATCCATGTTAATTGTATACTCCTGTTAATTGAATAATTTTCACTGGCAAAATGGATATTCAATTAAGAGGATTCTACTGTACCATTGACTTGGGCCACTCTTTGAACATCGTTAAACGTTTGCCCCCCCCCCCCCCCCCCGGGAAATAGCTATGGCCCTCTATTCTCAAAGACAGAACCCCACCCCCTTCTTGTTATTTTGGAAGTATAAATATAGTATCGAGGTAAGAATCCCTCGATTGGGGCGTCCTTTGGTAAGGGCGTAATGGGATGTACATAACAGATTGAAAGTCGGTCTATACCGCATAAGTTCCATACTTAAGAGCCTAAAACCGCCGCACGGGGGAAGGGGGGGGGGGTGGAGTTATATATATAGTTATATCTTATTACACAAGTTCAACGTGAGAACCCCTGAGATTTTGGGTCGTACTCATTTTACTGAGGTGTTCAACCTCAAACATTATATGCTTTACTGGTAAAATAGGGGTCTAGTCGTAGAATGCTGAAGAAATGTCGAAACCCGGAAATAAGCGTCACAAACGTGTTGTTGGCATCATTGTAAATCTATAAAATATAAAAAGTCCGCTAAAAGTCACTTTGGGGAAAATCTTTATATGCCAATTATCTCATTAATATGCAGAAATATGTAAAATTGGACTTCAATCTCAAAGCAAATCTGTTTCACTAATGTAAAAGGATATTTGCATTTTTACTTTCAATTTTATGAAAGTACTAAATCACCACTTTAAATAAAGAAATGCAAATTATGCTTATCAGCTTATACAATAGTAGTATGTTTCGACCATTGTCACTTTTTGCTAATTATATTTCCATGGAGTTATCTTATATATGTCAAATGCCCCAGAAAATGTTTGCGCAGTCTTTTTTTTTTTTTTAGTTATACCTATTGGATTGGCCCTGATGTGTTTATTTCAATGTTCAGGTGTATAAGTATTGTTCCTGTGTGTTATGTCTTTGTGGTAATCAGCATATCACCGTACATTAACCTGACTATCCGGCGGGTGTTGTGCAGTTTAACTGTGTTCTCATAGTTCCAGGTGTCATTCAGTGGCGTAGGGGATGGGCCCGCATTGCGGGGGGGGGGGGGGGGGGGGCGGCTAGAAGGGGGGTCCCGTCTTGAAGGACGTCCCGACGCTGGAATAAAGAGGGAAAGAGAGAGAGAGAGAGCGAGACTGTGTACCAAATACACATAATTTCAGTCTCTCACTTCCACACGACGTACTCTTTGTAGTCTATGTATTATTAGTTTAACCCTTTACCTAACGTAACAATTCTTCTAATTATCTCAGCGTTTCAACGCGTGTTGCACTGCATTGCTGCCATTTTGTTTGAGACTTCCTCAGGTTTTCAGGGAAATCCGTGATGTCTGCAAAGTTTACAAAATTATTTATATCATTCTATTGTACAACTTCACTTTTACAGTACGTGGAGAGTGGCTTGTAACTAAATCACCCGCGGAGTCGAGTCATCACCCATGCTATAACTTTCAAATTTTGTACGTATCGACAAAAAACACAAGCAATGTTTCAACCAATGGACCTCCGGGTTTAACCCGGAGGTACATTGGCTGAAACTTTGCTTGTGCTGGTTATGCTTTGCAACAAATTTGCAACTATTGCTTGGGTGGATTCTCCACTCTGCGGGGATTCAGTGATAAAACACTCTCCACGTACTGTATGTGGTCAATTTATACGTTAATTAAAGCCAAATTAGAAATTGTTGCTTTGCAGTCGTCTTAATATTGTTATTGGTATAATTTTAAGCTGCGGTCATGATTAGCCATTGTGAAGAAATATGTGACCTTAAACACTAATATATAAATATCATAATCCGGTAACATTATTTGTCTTGTGCAAACAGCTTTTACGAGTCAACGTTCCGTCAGGCATTTCATTTCTGTCGATTTCTGCAGGGAGTCAGAGGTCAACCATTGCGAAATTCTTGGCAGAGGTCATCCGATCTGGCAGAATATTAACACTATAAAAAAGCCGACACTCGTCACCCGTTTGCTCGAGTCCGAAGGGAAGAAGCCGTGCTAAACTAGGATTAGGAATTCCACTTTTCTCGTCAGTCTTAGCCCATTTATTTTGTTTATTTTTCGTTTGTTTGTATATTATGAAGCCTGCTATGGCAGAAATAATAACACGTTAACTTTATTTGACCCAGTTAGGGTAGGATATGGAGTCAAAGCCTGAAATAACAAAAGGCCTATTCTATGTTGGTCAAGGCCCTTTTTCAGGTGATTCTGTGTTTGCACCACATTGGGCTCTCAGAGCAGCATTTAGCAAATCGGGATTTACCGAAGAAATTGGAGAAGAAGGTAGATGATTGGGGGGGGGGGGGGGGGGGGGGGTCGTTAATCCGGCTAGACCCACCCCCAAAAAACAATCATTTTCGACAGATTAGTATATATATTTTTGTTTCAAGCATTTGGTGGAATTTTCTTAGTTTAGGCCTCAATGGGTCACAGTTTATATTTTATTTCAGAAAAATAATTTACATGTATTTATCCCCCCCCCCCCCCCCCCCCCCATCCACCAGGTCTTCCCCATTTTCTATTAATTTATTCTAAGGGTATTACAAACAAACGCTTGAAAGAGCCAGTGTGAATTTTTGAAAGTCCATACCCACCCTCATTCAATCAAATTTATCACTCAACTAGACAGAACCGCACAAGCGTTTGAATGGGTTAATGTTTTTCGCACGAGTTTGGTTGGGCGCAAGAATATCACTAGAGGCGATGCTTCGAGTTACATGTATATTTTGCGCCAAACCAAACGGGTGCGATAAACATTAACCCATTCAAACGCTTGTGCGGTTCTATGTTTATTCCACACCTTCGGAAAGTTCTAAAACAGGCCTTTTACGGTAATACTAAGTAGGAATTAACCTATTCTTCCGAGACGTAATGGAAATAAAATAAGACAAAAAACCAAATTAATGTTCACAAGCAGGAAACCAGTCTTATTGTTATTTCAAACACTGATTGAACTTTCAATCATATAGTACGTGGAGAGTGGATTGTAACTAAATCACCCGCGGAGTGAAGTTATCACCCAAGCTATAACTTTAAAAGTTTGTACATATCGACAAAAAAACACAAGCAATGTTTCAGCCAATGGACATCCGTGTTTAACCCAGAGGTCCATTGGCTGAAACTTTTCTTGTGCTGACTATGCTTTGTAACAAATTTGAAATTATTGCTTAGGGGAATCTCCACTCTGCGGGTGATTTAGTGATAATACACACTCTACGTCCTGTAGCTTCAACTTGCTAATTGTAATGCGTCATCACTTCGATCGATGAAACACTGTTTAATTGAAATACAGTTTACCGTCTTTTGACGCCTCAATTATACAGCACGAATTGTGAATGGTTGATATGATCCCCACCAACACGTTACCGTACTTTCAAAGCAGGTGTAAATTCGGAAAATACTTCAATGAAAAATTATAAAAAAAAAACTCAAATGTTTATCTGACTTCCAAGTTCCATGCGGCTGTCGTTATTTGACTGATTGACTAGTTAAGATTTTAGTCAAGACTACAGTAGTCATTGTCAATTCATCCCACGTAAATGAAATTTATATCCTTATTGTCCAAGAACAATTATCGTATTGTTTACAATGCCGGTGTGACAGGAATGATAGTCCGTAGGAAAGTTAGTCCCTCTGGACTATTATTTCGCGGAATTATAGTCCTAGGTCTACCATTTCTAGGAATAGTAGTCCGGCGGACTACTATTCCTAGAAATGGTAGACCTAGGACTATAATTCCGCGGAATAATAGTCCAGAGGGACTATTTTTCCTACGGACTACCATTCCTGTCACACCGGCTCAAAATTTATTAAAGTTCGTGTTATAACCTTTAACAGAGGTACATAATCCATACGAATATCAACAGTCAATTTGTTTTGTATTTCGATTTTTGTGTCTTTGAAACTTGCCCGCGCAACGTCATTCATTCGGAATGACGTCACTCATGGGCGCTTTCATATTCTGTCTACATTGTTCTTTAGTTTGAACTGCATGGCAGTCATTGCTAAGTCATACTTTAACCCATCGGGTTATTTAATCAATAGTCAGTATTGTTACGTTAAGAAAATAAATTAGAAAGTTTCTTTTGATGGTCGGTCAGTGAACAGGACTTGAGTTTCTCCGGAAACAATAGAAACTCAGATACTATAGACCACTAACATCCACTTTACAACATCAACATGTATGACCCATTGCATCAAAACAGGCACATGTATCCCCAGAAATATGACTGGTTCCATTCTTACATTAAAAAAGTGCAAAAATCTGTATCCCACGTGTGCGATAAAAGTTTATTTTTACCACACATCCTACAATGTCGTGAACAAACCTCAATTTTAAATAGATGTGTAATGAAATAGTTTTAAGGGAACGTTGTGCACATTGCATGGTTGCGACTGCAATGTTATCATGAAACTCGAGAGCCTGAAAGGAAGATGGTTTTATGATAAAGCAGCTATGTGTTTATCCCCTACTTGAAGATCAAAAAAAATTGTTTAGCTGTGTATGAAAAGTAGAATTCAAAATTTCTTCAGTCTTAGAAATTTGTCATGTTTGTTATACCTGGAGAGAGTCTCACAGAGATCTTTCCAGCATCACAAATTTATATTCACACAAGTATATAATTTTATATATGTGCGATTTGTTCATGCTTGAGATTGTGGGAGGAAGCCCTTAACCCTGGCTCTTATCAACAGGCTCCGCCATGATTAATTCATACTTATTAAGTATCTTTCATTTGGTAATTTTGGGTTTCGTGAACAAAGATATATATTCGGTTTGATCAGATAAATGATCAAGCTGGATATACTGTACAGTATACTACCATAAGCCTAACACACTCCCTTAGCTATAATTTAGTTTTAAAACTGGAATATCCTTAAACATGAGAACGCGGTGGCTCAGTGGTAGACTGCTGAACTTCTGTGCTAGAGGTCCAGAGTTCGATCCGGGTCCGGGACGACCCGCGTTGTGTTCTTGGGCAAGGCACTTTATCCCGGTTGCCTACACGGGAGCGCGGTGACGCCGTGTACTAAGGCACGTCGATGGTGCACATGTCTTCAACCGCTGTAATCCTGCTTGAGCCGAGCTTGAACAAAGTTCGAATATTGAGGAACTGACAGTTGCTCGTCGATGATCGGTGGTTCTCTCCGGGTACTCCAGTTTTTTGTAAAATTGTCACGGTCACGATTAGCCATTGTGTATATGTGACCTTAAATCCCAATAAATAAATAAATTAATAAATAATCCATAAACATTCCATAAGTAGCCCTGAAATAATAAAATCACTATTCTTATGAATATCAAGGCCTTAATCCTTTACCCAAAGAATCGGCCACATCCGTTCGCAAAATATGCAAGTTCAGCAGCTGAAAAAATACTACTTTTCAAAACATTTCAACAATCAAATAGCGCGTTGATACTTTGTGGTCATTTGTTTTCTTATTATTTTTCGATTTTTTAAAGTTTTACCCTCAATTTCTATTTTCTCCCGAATAGTGCTCACCTACAACCTTTGAGAGAAATGTTATCGTAGCATAAAATACTAATATAATCCTGCTGTCAAGACTTCGTAACTGGTTGAGTGCTAGAAGCCCTATCAAGGTATTCAAAACATGAGGATATACCAGAGCCAAAGCCAACACTTTCCTTGCCTATATTTCATATTCAGTCAAACACAAATAATATTTTGTGTATATAAATTTAATTTATTACAAATTATTGGAGAGTGCTGTGGGCACTCTCCAATAATTTGTAATAAAACAAGTTTTGAATAACAAATTAAAACCACCAAAAATGATCTAGCTCTCAACCAGAGAATCACTGATGTGAAAAATATCTTGTTATTTGTACTTTCCGGCGTTTGACGTCGCGTTTTAAAAAAACGTTGAAGAATCTGAATTCTCAGTGACGTTTGACCATCAGGGTAATTAAAGTCTTAAGGGGTTAAAATATGATTAAATATCTGTCATGGCAGATTAAAATCAGAGGTAGTCTCACATTGCTATAATATTTAGACATATTTGGGATGGTGCGTGTGTGTGTGTGTTTAAGGTTATAAATTCTCACCGGCACAGACATTTCCAACTGAAATTTTTTTTTTTCTTGTAATGTTCCGCCGAAATATTTTTTCATGAATTATACAATTAGTTAACCTTGATTAGTATCAAACTTGATAAACAGTACACCAAATTGATTTAAACTAAGTGATGAGCATTTAACGTTTGGTTGGCTCACCCCACACTAATCTGTCGAAAATGATTGTTTGGGGTGGGTATAGCCGGCTTAACGACACCCCCCCCCCCCCCCCCCCAATTCATCTACCTTCTTCTACAAGTGCTTCGGTAAATCCCTGTCTTGCTAAATGCTGCTCTGAGAGCCCAATGTGATGCAAACACAGAATCACCTGAAACAAGGGCCTTGACCAACCTAGCATAGGCCCGGAACGATTGTTCCCGGCCCCTCCAGGCGGGGCAACTCCCCTTCCATGATGCTTCTCTCTTTTTTGAACCATTTGTAGAATAGGTAGATGAATTGATAGTAATATAAAATTAAAATGAAGAAATGAAATAAATGAAAATGAAAACCTAGATACTACCTATTGAAGAAGATACCTGGATTGGTTGTAGACTTCAGCAAACAAAGAGAAAAATTCGTCTGTTTTGCTTCGTTTTGCTCCTTCAGAGACTTTGAGGAAAATGATTCCACCTCGGGCAGGGAATGGATGGTATATATGCAGGTGTGGGCTGGGGAGTTTATCGCAGCTCCGTACATAATTAAATCGGTGACAAGCTGACAAATGTCACTTATCCAGATAATTAATTTCAATCTGCGATGTCCGTAGTTTGTTTTTTGCAACTCAGTTTGTGCCGTCCAAACAACTAGATGAAGCCTTATTGGTTGGCTTTCATTAAATTTAATCAATCAGGGAGTGGTTTGCTTTACTGAATTCGTGAAGCGCTATTGGTTGGCTTTCAATCAGTTTTACGAAATCGGGAAACGGTTTGCTTTACCGTGTTCAGATAAGTGAGTGAAAATAATATAAAAAATGGTTTTATAAAATATATTAATGTTGGAAAAATAAATAATAAGCGTCGCTCTGCTAATAAGGAAGGAGATTAAACACAAAACAGGACTATGCGACTACCTCAATGCTGAAGTGATTGCAGCTGAAATTTAACTTGACCATAAACAGGTGTCCATCATATATTATAACAAGCCGCACGCAATGTTGGCAACAAAGTATTTAAATTATTTACTCAAAAATAAAAGCACTGCATATTCTTGGTCGATTTCATTTCCAAACGCCAGGTATTCGGTTGTCATAAGACTGAGCCTAATGGCGACGCCCTTTTCAGCATCGTCGAATAACTCGATCTATTCGTGGTAAATAATGATCAAGACGTAACATACAAAACGTCGCTTTACAGTCAAAACCTCGGAACTCGGATTTTTGACAAATTGTTTTTTTATGCGAATTCAGTCATACAGGCAATACATCTTCTATCAAAACGGCGTACCTCTAATACAATTAGAAACTCCGATTTTCGCGCTTTTTCAAAATACGGGATTTTGATTTGTTATAAAGCTTGGAATCAAAACCTCGTAACTCATTCTGTGAGAAAACGCGTAATGGTTGTCCATCAATATAAAGGTTTTTTTCCATTTTCGGATGAGTCAAAACATTCTAATTTCTCAGGTAAGTACCTTTAATAGTTTTGCTTTGAAAAAACATTCACTGGTATAAGGTATTTGTTCTATGTATAAAATTCTCTGAGCGAAATAGTGGATTTGATTGTGCGTCCCATTGCGTTGTACAGAGGTACGAGCTTTTGCGCCAACAAAGTTTGTTTGTGATATAAAATCTTGAGATACGTAGTTTTGATACAGCAAGCTTCCTGGCATAGCGTTATCTTCCAGTCATATAATTATTCCGAATTGTCATCAAAATTAATGTATTAACTCCATGTTACGGCAAAATGTCCATTTCGAGTGATTGTATAGGATGTGTTCGGGGCTGTGCCCAGATATATCAATGTATGTAATAACAAAATTGTCAGGTGAGCTAATTATTTTGAAATTCGGGTATGTCTGTCGGTCCATATATTTGACAGGCTGCCTTTTGCACACACTCACTCAATGTCATTTTTTCTTCCTACCTTTCTGTGTGTCGTTCGGTCTGTTTGCCTGTATGTATATATATTTGTCATTCTGTGTGGCATTTTCTCTCTCTCTCTCTCTCTCTCTCTCTCTCTCTCTTCCTCTTTCTCTCTCTCGTTCGGTCAGTTTGCCTGTCTGTGTAAATATTTATCATTCTGTGTGTCATTCTCTCTCTCTCTCTCAACCCCTGTCCCTATGTCTCTCTATAGCTTTCTCTTATGCCCTTCTCTCTCTTCTCTCCCCCTCTCTCTCTATCTCTCTCCCCTCTCTCTCTCTCTCCCTCTCTCTCTCTCTCTCTCTCTCTCTCTCTCTCTCTCTCTCTCTGATGTTGTAACTTGTATGTTACCTGTGGCATGAAGGCGAAGGCGGTGTAGATGCTGATAACTTTTCGTCATGTGTATACGACTACATATCCAAACAAATTGGTAGTACTACAAAACTAATTATCTACAGCGACGGATGTACAAGTCAAAACAGGGGTGTTTTCCTTAGCAACACCATGCTCCATTTGGCGGTGGATCGTGGAATGACAATTTATCGAAAATTTCTGGAAAAGGGCCACAGCCAAATGGAATGTGACAGTGTGCATAGCACAATGGAACGAGTTCGTCGCAACAGGTCGGTATATTGTCCAGCAAACTACGTAGATATCATTCAGTTAGCGAGACGCAACAGACAGTACAAGGTGCAATACTTAACACATGATTTCTTAAAAAAATGTTCAAGTCTCCCATACTATAGTTCTGTTCGCCCTGGGAATAAAGTCGGAGACAAGTGTGTTACTGATTTAAGAGTGCTCAAAAAAAGCCCAGATTGTTGTATTTCGTACAAACTGGTGTATGACGACAATTTCCTCGAACTTCCATGACGATCAAAGCTGACCTCCCGAGACGGGCTTCTAGGTGAAATACCCAATATCTATAGTGGCCCTTTGAGTATCACAACACGCAAGTTTCAGCACCCGCAAGACTTGAAACGCGTCATTCCTCGTGGCTGTCATTCCTTATTTGATTCGCTACCACATGCATGACTGTAATGCTGGTGGTTTGCTAACACACAACCAGTATTATGGTAAACCATGGTATTGTACCAAAACACCATGCAATTACACTATAACATTACCATGATGTTTTGAGACAATATCAAAGCTCACCATTGTACACTATAATACTTCCATACCTTGAATCTTGACAAAGAAAAAGACTTTGCACTAGAAAGTTGAGGGTGACAGGTGTATGTTTCATGTGTTATTTTTTTGTTTTGTTTTGAGATCTCCAAATAGTGGAAGAAAATTTACTTACCAGTATATGAGCCATCTACATGTATTCACATGCCATTTACTAACGTCATAATACCTGAAAAATCATGATGCGTTTTTTTAAAAAAGTATACAGATATAGATGCCACTGGAACCAGCTCAATGAGCCAATTCTAATGACATTCATATCAGTATTATTTTCTCCTTGTATATTTACTTTTTAGTTTACTTTGTTGTTCATAGTAACTATACCAGAAAAAGGCTTAGCCATTCTGTTGGCAATATTTATCGTCAAATAGACTAGTTTTGTTACTCCGGTTTCTGTTTGGGCCGCATGATTCTAGTAGAATCGGCCTAAATATGTCAGATGACATTAAATTGTTTTGGTTGGGCATCTCCAAATATAGATGAAAAAAGTTAATTTACTAATATGGCAGCCATGTATTTGCATGCCATTTATCAACTACATAATACCGGATAAAACTTGATGCAGTTTAAAAAAAAGTATACAGATGTGGATGACACTGGAACCAGCTCAATGAGCCAATTCTAATGACATCCATATCAGTATGGCTTTGTCCTAGTATATTTACTTCTTAATTTTTAATTTACCTCATTGTTCATGGCAACAGTTGATGTCAGAAAGGTTTAGCCATTCTGTTGGCAAAATTATATTAATATAGTCAGATGGACAACTTTTAGTATTTGGGTTTTATTTTGGACCGCGAGATTCCAGTAGAATCCGTCGAAATATGTCAGATGATACTGAATTGTTATTTAGTTATTGTGTATTCCAAATAGATTTACGGGTGTGCACTAAAATAAAAATTATACTTGGTCGCAAAACATCGTATCTTTTACAAAGATCATCATTTTGGCGGAAGCAAAAACTCGTATCTTGCATTTTTTCCTGTGTAATTCTGACGGCGCAATAAAATTAAAATTGCGCTAGTTGCTGTCAAAGGGACCATATCAACTTTCTATGCCTGGATCATGCGTTTTTCAACTGGAGCTAAAATTCGAGTAAAACATTTTTTGTGTCTACTGAAAAATGGTGAAAAACGAGTTCCGAGGTTTTGACTGTAAAGCGACGATAAGCAACAACCCACTCCATAAATCAGATATCCTAGAATAATTACATTGTTAATGTAGTTATACGTTTTGGGTCCACATACCGAATTCCCATTGCTCAGCTGGATGAAAACGTCATGATCAAATGTAATTCATTTCCCAATGAATACATTTGCATTTGGTCGAACTTTGACCGCATTTACGGTAGAGCGCAGTTGACAGAATGTAATTCGGGCGGTGTTTGGGCGGGTTTTTAACTTTCAGCGCCTCTCGCGATGATCAACTCCACTGCCTTTGGTGACATTTCCCAACTGTGGCATAAAGCCCGTTACTAAAATACTCGTTTCCATTTCTAAAGTTGTGAAAATTAAAAATCAGAGTTGGGCGCTTTGTCTTTTGTGTGAGGGTGGTTTTTCGCCTCGTTCGTTCGTACGTATTTTATTTCGTCTTTCTGCTTTGTTGTTTGGTGAAAAGTAGTTTAAACAGTTACGGAATGTAATTATAAGTATTGGATGCAATTTTTATAATCTTTATTGGAGTATGAACGTGTGGGAATGGGTACAAATTGTATGAATCCCTTCGGGATTTATACATAATTTGTACCCATTCCCACACGTTAAAAATTGTATGAATCCCTTCGGGATTTATACATAATTTGTACCCATTCCCACACGTTCATACTCCAATAAAGATTATAAAAATTGCATTCAGTTCTTAACTTGATTATCACCAGCAAATCACCCACCAGCCAAATGCAAGGCACATTTGTAGGGGATGTTGATCCAGGCAGTGGTCACCTGATAGTTCACGCAACGTTGAAACGTAATACTGCTCCCATAAGGTATCCTCCCGTGAACAGGAGGTACCTATCAAAAATTGACTTGAACCTCTTAACACATTATCGAAGTAAAATTAAATGGAAATGACCATGAACTAGAAAAAGCATGCACCCATCTTAACGAGGTTATCAACAATACACTCGATGAGATCTGTCCAAGCAAACAGTAAAGCCGCGAATAAACAGAATGACCCAAACAACTCTTCAAATAATTAAACAAAAAAAAAGCCTTCCGGGCTTACCAATTAGAGAATGATCAAATCAAAAAAGCAGATCTTAAAACCGCGTATAATCGCCTACACGGAGAAATACAAAGGCCGTAGCTAACGACAATCGCGAGGGATGGGGAAAAGCAACATAAAACCTAAATGGGCAGAGAGAACATAAGAGTTTCTGGGATACATTTAAAACTCTTACTGGCCAAACAAGCAAAAGTGTCAATAATAATGCGCCGAAGACTACCGACGGGACTATGACCATGGATGACAAGGCAAAAGCCAGCGCTTTTGCCGAACTTCCAAAGAAAGCACATCGTCCCCAAGAAAGGAAAAGATATAACGATTTTGAGGTAAAAGTAAATAAAACTGTCCAAGGTACCAACTCAATTTTCAATGAACCGAACTTCGACCAAAAGCAAGAAGACGAGGATGACCATGAATTAACCGAACCAATAAGCGTAGAAGAGGTCATGGGTATAATCAGAAAATGCAAGTCATCTTCGCGCCCAGGAGAAGACGAAGTCTCTTACAAAATAATAAAAAAGTCCCCCAACATCTTCTACTGTAGACTTACCCAACTCCTTAACTGCTGTCTCTCCTGTGGGTACTTCCCAAAATGATGGAAAGTGGCAACAAGAGTCATGATATCTAAACCCGACAAAGACCTTACCAACCCTTCTAACGACCACCCATTTAGCTTGTTGGGAAGATATTTTGAGCGGATTCTCACCATGAAACTTCGCAGTTATCAATCAGTCAACTTTTTTCAACAAATGGCAAATAGCGTATAGGAGTCAGAAAGAGGGAATCGAGCATAATAATAATAACACTTTGGCCAGCCGCTGATTTGTCGCTGTTCTCGGACGAGAATGCCTTGGTTGCCCCTGTACTCCCAACTCCCTCCCTATTCCCACGCTTCTCCTCTCCTCCCAATACTCGGAGACGAACTGTTTGATGACATCCCTTGCCCCACTCTTCCCAGTCTCTCCGATTAGCATATTAGCCCTCGCCTTTGAGTCTCCCCCTAACCACATGTCCTTCATTCTCCCATCCCACTTCCCCATTATACTCCCAGTGAATCTCATTCTTTTAGACTGATACTTTGGGCGTTCTAGAAGAAAGCGTTCCAGGGTCTCCACCATGCCCAAGTTACACATCTGGCACTCCCTTTCGCTGTCTTTCCCAATTTTCCCCTCAGCTCCAGGGATCGCGACCTCAGCTTGAACAACAGTGACCCCCCCCCAAACGTGCCACCAAGGTACTCTTCAAAACCTGGCTTCTCTTTATCACGCAGGCCACCCAAAGACCTCTTTGATTTGACCCCCCTCGTCAATTACGGTTACAATCCTCCATGACCCTTTCTCTGACGATTTTTTTAACCTGGTTTGCCCCAACGACCAGGTTCGAGATCTCCAATGAGTAGTTCTCTACAAGCTCCCTCACTTGGACCATCCACCCCGTTTTGATGTTTGAGTTGAAAATTCTCAGGAACATTACTTTACACCATCGGCTGTCGGGGAGATTTACCAAATAATTAAGATAACCGAGTTTCAACAGGTCTATCCTGTCCTTGATCCTCATCCACCCAAGCCCACCCCTGATTGCTTCTAGCGCTGCAGCTTTACTCGACCCCGTTATCCATCGGCCTGCATCGTTCTGCCGGATTTCCAAGCTCTTTACGGCCGTCTGGTTTTGGGGTACCACCTCCGTACCGTCTGTTATACGTGGCAGCCCCACCATTTCCCAAATGGTTTTCCCCACGAAAACCTTATTAAAACTGTTTCTCCCTATAAGTTTCATTTGGTTAAGGATTCGCTTCCCCTTCAGAATCAATTTATTTGTGTGGTTTCGGTAGATGCCTCTTCCTGTAATGTTTATATTTACCCCCAAATACTCGTAATCACCTGTCTCTCCTACGAAGTTTGCTGCTCCCTTCCGGAATGCAGAACTCACCCACTCTCCACCTTCGAGTGGGGTCCACTTTGCGGCCCACAGGTGTAACTTTGCTCTTGCTTTCATTAAGTTCGAGTCTCCATTTGCTCCCATATTTCCCAACAATTCCCAGCATTTTCGTTAGACCCTCTTCGCTTTCTGACACTAGAACCATACCGTCTGCAAAAAATAGCCCTGGGATCTTCAAATCCCCAACTGCTACCCCCTCGTCGCTACGCAGGAGTTCATCTCCTAAACCTTTGATGTACAATGCAAACAGGATTGGCGAAAGGATACACCCCTGTTTTAGGCCTATCTCCATAGGCACACGTTTTGTTGTAATGTTTCCCAGGCTAAGTTCACTCTGTACATCTTTATATAATGCTTTCGTAATTCCAACAAACTCGCCTCCTAAGCCCAGAGCCTTCAGCTTGCGCCACATACCCTCCCTCCGTACTCTACCGTATGTCTTTTTGACATCCAAAAAGGCCATAAACATTTTTTTTCTTTTCTGCTTTCGCGGATTCTATCATTTGGGATAGCTTGAAAAGATGGTCAGTAACTCTCCTTCCCTTCCTGAAGCCATTCTGGATTTCTCCCCAAAAAAATCTTCTCTTCAATCACCTCCTCTAGTCTCCCATACAGGACTTTACAGAAAAACTTTCCAATGTTGCTACTGACAGAGATCCCTCGATAGTTATCCAAAACGTCTTTTTCCCCCTTTTTGTGAATAAATGTTACTTTGCTTTCTCTCTACTCCTTTGGGACCTCTTGATTTGCTATGGCTAGATTGAATAGGGCATTTAGGCTTTCCACGAATTCCTCTCCCCCTTTTTTGATAAACTCGTTAGGAATTTCATCTACTCCTCCCGCTTTTCCATCCCTTAATTTTGACATCACCTTTCGCACCTCCTCCGTTTTAATTTCGCTGCACACGAAGTTCGATAGGTTTTCCTCGACCTGATTCGGACACTCAGGCGGGATGCCCATGCCCCATCGCTTATCGTTTACCTTTTCTCAGTGCTTGACTGGTTCTGATGCGACTTGATCTTGCTCGTCTGTAACTCTGCCATCTACTTTAATACTCTGTGGGTTACTTCCTTTGTTACGTTTATTCGCCCATTTCCAAAATACGTTCGAACTCGAACCCCCTGTCGTTCTCATCGTCCTAATAAGACTGCTATTTCGTACTCTCCGATTATCGTCTTTAATCTTATTTACTTTATTTCGTGCTTGTTGATATTCGTCCTTTGCTACTGTGTCCTCGTTGCTTTCCACCCCCTTAAGTTTTCTACTTCTCCATTTGGCTTTTCTTCCCGTTATGCCCTTTTTTCAGTTCTTCATTCACTCTGTACCCAAGTTCCCGTGTTGGCACCCTGATCTTTCCTACACTTTCCTTCCCTGCCTCCACCAGGCTCGCAACTATGGCGTCGGCCATCTTCTGGACACCCTCTTGGGTAGGGTTGCAAGCTTTGGTTTCAGTTTTTCATTGAACTTCGCCCAGTCAGCATCCTTTTTCAGTTCACAAATCTCCTTAAAGTTTCCTTTGCTTTTTACTAGATTTTTGGCCCTGATCGTCACTGTAATCAAGTTGTGATCACTATCCACCTCTAATTTACCCTCATCATCCACTTCTACCCCTATCGCCTCCCTCAAAATTAAATAGAGCACGTATATAGACTTGTCGATTATACGAAAACAGCATTTAGTCAAAACACAATCGGAACTGCGCTTTTCTTTCATGTAGAAAGGGCGTTCGACTTGGTATTGCACAATTGCATGAGATAAAAACTAGCGATAACTGGATTACCCACTAACATTTTCAGGATCATATCACCATTCTAACTGACCGAACAATGAAAGTGTGGGTTAACCGCGAGATGTCAGAAGAAGTAATACTAGAAGCTGGAATACCACAACGATCGGTTCCAAGCACACTTCTTTTCATAATATATGTGAATGACATAGAACAATGAGGAAAAAACTGTGTTGAACTATCGCAGTTCTCGGACGGTAAAGGCATGTGGACGGCTAGCAAGTCCCGAAACATAACTAAAAATCGTCTACAGAATACCATTCGCGATCTCGTGAGCTGGTGCGCCCTATAGCGAATCAAGCTCAATGCCGCCAATACTCAACAATTACGTTCTTGAAGAAGCACAGAAAGACACCAGTCCCGAGTAATGATCTCCAGTTATACGATCACAAATTAGAAGCAAGCCACGAGGCCAAACGTTTGGGATTTATACTTGTTAGCAACCCCAGTCTAAATAGTTACGTAAACTCTGTTGCGGTTAGAGATATTAAACGTATCAATTTTCTGAAGATGACCAGAGGAAAATATTGGGGAGCAAACAAAGATGTGCTTCCCAAGCTCTACAAATCATTTATACGTCCGGTACTAGAATACGGTGTCATAATTATAGTGACATGAGCAAAACCAGCATTCAGAAGCTACAGGGGATTCAGAATCAAGACCTGCGTGTGGAACTATGCAAACCCAAATGGACACCGATAAAGAAGCTTCCCGAGCTAGCAAAACTAGAAACTGTTGATACGTGATAAAAAGACCTACAAAAGAGAACCCTCAACAGACTCCAAGTTAGTGAATTAATTGTTGTGCTGAACGAATACCGATCCCGTAAGAGAAAAACAAAATAAGTTCAGAAGCTACAGGGGATTCAGAATCAAGACCTGCGTGTGGAACTATGCAAACCCAAATGGACACAGATGAAGAAGCTTCCCGAGCTAGCAAAACTAGAAACTGTTGATACGCGATTAAAAGACCTACAAAAGAGAACCCTCAACAGACTCCAAGATAGTGAATTAATTGTTGTGCTGAACGAATACCGATCCCGTAACAGAAAAACAAAATAAGTTTTTAAAAAATAAAAATTATACAATATAATTAAATTGAGCGGAGTCAGTGGGGATTACCTAGCTACTCATTGAGAACTTTAGGTTTGAGTCTGTGGGGACTCTGCTCAAGCGCGATTGAAACGCATTTAATAAGACCTATATAACTGTGGTGTATTTTATTATTTGTGTATAGCCCCGTCTTAGATCAGAGAGTTCCTCCTTGTGCGGCGGGGTCGTGTTATGTGTTTTGATGTGCATCTTCGTAATCAGTGGTGTGAAAACAACATCTCCAGAGAAATATCAGTAGACAGTCTGGAATTGACAGCGAAGAGAAGCTACGCTACGCGGAAGCCACACTTCATAATTGTATCGATCAGGTTGTATAATATAGATTCATTATTAATTTGCTATTCTCGTTTATCTACCGAGGTCACCCTTTGGCTGACCCTTACCCGACCATAATAATATTAATAACCAGAGGGTGGATATTACATAACAACACCCTCCAGGGACTCCAGGGTGGTAGATCAAAGGAAGAGCTGTCCGAACATCGAACCCGTAACAGAAAAAACAGAATAAGTTAGAGTAAATTAAAATTACTGAATAGAATTAAATTGCGTGCAGTCAGTGGGGATTGCCTAGCTACTCATTGAGAACTTTAGGATTGAGGCTGTGAGGATTACCTCGCAACTCTGCATGTGGAGAGTGGGCTCCAAAGAAACCCACCCCTCACCTCATCCATAGCAACAATCACACAACATTCACAATATACAATAGCGCAGTTCTCTCTTTCTCTAATAATGAAATGGAGAAGTGGAGTCAAAGAGGATTGTCTCGCTGCTCATCAGGAAGTTTAGGGACGAGTCTGTGAGGACTGCCTCGCAACTTTGCGCGAGGAGAGGGGGCTCCGAAGAAACCCATCCCTCACACCACCCATAGTATCAATCACACAACAATCACAATATACAATAGCGGATGCCTATCTTTCTCTCTGTCTATAATTTTTCTTATTGAACATTCTCAAAGTTTCTGACAACACCATTATCAGTAAGACTCATGGAAATAGTAGATGAAGCATAGGAGGAGTTGGTACAACCTACCTTTCTGTTAACATACACAGGAAACAACCAAACACCAGACAATGGTTGAAACAAGCTTGCCTGGCTGGGGCGAGTGTACATGTTAAATAAATAAACATTTGAATAAAGATTTAACAGCCTTTTTAAGGTCTTTCGGATGTGTGTTTGTGAGAAGGTGTGTGTGTGTTTTTTGTTTTTGATTTTTCCCCTTCCATCACCCTGTCATCCGTTCTCCCTGAAGGCAGAATCGATGGCCAAGGCTCAGCCTCAACTCTCCCTTATAGGCTGATAGATGACTCCGTGCTGCAAAAGCAAATATTGGTGGATTTGTTTTCCTTTTGTAACCGTTGTGGATCACATGCTGGGATTACCCCAAACCAGCGACTGTTTGGGTTTCTTTTTTATGTTTCTTGTCTAAAAGAACCAACAAACCGCGGTTTCAGTATTACCACAAATATGCCCACGTCTCTAAGCAAACACAGAGCAGAATTCTTGTAGTTATGCACAATTCCTAGTCATCTTCCAGTTCGACGTTCTCGCAGATCTGCACCCACTACCCTACTGCTAGTGCGCACACTCAAACCAAATAAGATTATTGGTTCTCGCTTCCGAATTTCATGGCTTCGTCAGGAAATAAAGAAAATAAAGTTATTCGAGTCACAAGGGATTTAAATCCCAAATCGTCTCTGTGTGTCCTAGGCGCGCTGACAGTTTTCATTTCATTTCATTCTAATAAGCAGTGCCAAAGATTGCCAAAAATAAAAAATAAAAAAAAATAAATAAAAATAGGTAAATATGAATCTTAAGATAAACTCATGGATAAACCCTGTTTTGGTTTTTGAGCATATATGAACTCTGGCACTTGCCTCTGTCTTTAAGGTTAAAAATTCGCACTGGCACAGACATTTCCAAATGAAACGTGTTTGTCAGGTAATATGCTGCCGAAATATTAGTTTCATGCAAATTTACATTTTCTTAAGCTTGATGGGTTTCAAACGTCAAAAATACACCAAACTTATTTAAACTGAGTTATGAGTTTAGGAACTGGTTAAACTGACTAGCAATAATTGATATTATTCATTGAAGGGCTCTAATTTAGTCCTTACAAGGATGTTACGAATGCTTTTGTTTTTCTTATAGGCGATGACAGGTCGAAGATTCAATGGTTCATTTACTTTAGAGTTGGTTAAATTAAAATCATCTTTTAATATTTTTGCTATTTCTATATTCACTTTCTTATATGTTAAAGTGAAAGGAATGATGGACTTCCTTTCGCATTCTCCCTCTGATATGTTCATACCAAATAGCCAGAGTGTTTGAAGCGAATTTATCCAAAAAGCTTCACGTTTTTGTTTTAAATTCATTCGTTTCCTCTAATGTGTCTTTAATTGGCGGTTGTTCAATAGGATAGATTTCGAAATTGTCTAAAGAATGGCCAGGAAGGGGGAAGGTTAAAATGTTGAGCTATTGGGACATCAGTATTATGTTTTAAATCCTATTTGTGTCCTGTAGCACATTCTTGGGAAGAATTTTGACCTTGGCCAACGCACTGCTTCCGACAGCGTTTGCAGGTAATAAGGTAAATAATATTCGATGAATCACAATGAAGGAAGTTACGGATCTGGTAATGATTTTTCGTTTGTTCGGAGGAAATTTCTCTTTCTGCTCTGGCATAAAAGTATGCAGTTTTCAACGAGGCTTTTCGCAATTCAATACCACGCCGCTTCAATTCTGCAATGGTCTGTTGTGATCAATTTTCGATGGATTGAAATCAGTAATTTCTGCTCAACTTTCGAGCTTTTTTTAGAGGTTGAGATTTCAGGCAACGCAAAAAGCGCAATAGGTACCCCGTCGATATGAGGACGCCAAATAGAGTAGAAGAAGCCTCAATGAAATTTACGTTATCACTTGAATTGCGGTGGGAAACGAATGAGCTGTGATTTGATGATACTTTTAAATGCATGTTGAGGATGAAACGATTGTGTGTGCAACAACTGATGCGAATTAGTTGGTTTGAAATATAATTTATAATCTAAATGACCAGATGCCTGGAATTGTTTGCCTTTATACACGGTCACATCGAGAAAATCAACATAATTTTCACTGATCGTAGCTTTTAATTTAATGTTTGGATCATGATTGTGTAAAATATCTAAAAATTCACCAAATCTTCTTTTGAATGTTCCCAAATAATTTAAATATCATCTAAATGTGTGAGATATACGAGTGGATGATTTGCACATTTGCTTTAAGCATTTCCTCCCATTCCGCTACATAAATACTTTGAATTGAAAGTTATTAACTTTTAAACTCAGCTCTAAAAGATACAAAATTTATTCATCTGGGCGGATATATTTCAAATGCATTTTTAACCGATTTGACAGTTTTATCAATATCAATGTTTGTATACATACTGTCGATATCCAAAGTAGCCATGACTGTATTTTTCGATATTTTCAATTTAGAACTTTTTGACAAGAAGTCCTGTGTATTTGTGAGATAGTTCGGATGTCTATTTGCTATAGGTTTAAGATGGTAATCAATTAGTTCCGAGATCGCTTAAGATTTCGAGTTACAATCTGATACAGTTGGCCTGCCGGGTGGAGTTCAGTCACCCGTCCATGAAGAACGGTCCTTTTTAATCGATATGGCACGAGAGCCAGCGCGGTAGAACAGAACGAGAGGCCACCGGCGTCTCGTTCTATCCTTCCGCACTGGCACTCGTGCCATATCGATTAGCCCATTCACACGCGTGTGTCGTTTTGTGTATTTCTTGCGAGAACAGGGAAATGGAGACTGGTTAGAAACGTTTCTCCTCGCGAAGGAATGGCCAGAGTGTTGTTGAAATTACCCAAAATACCAAGTCAGACACCATTACTGGCATAGCCAGTCCGTACAGCAAAAATGCCCACCCCATCATCAGTATGGTTTGTGGTTTGTATTTCTTCGATATCTGGACCAGCAAACCCCGCCCACTCTGACATGGTGATCTGAATTGTGTGCCTCGGAGATTGCTCGAAGACTGTGAGGGTGCCATCGAAGGACAGGGCCTAGCCCCCACCAGCCGTCGAAAAATACCGACTCGGGAAAAGAGTGTCCACAGGGTTGGAACCGCAGTTGTGAATGTGGTTGAACTTGAGAAGCTTGAAAGACATCGTTGAGGAGGATATGACAATAGTGGTAAATATGGAGGTCACGCGAATTGCACATACGGACACAATTAGCCATCTTTTTTTGTTACAAATATTGATTTTTTAACAAAAAATAGTAAAGACTCGACTAATCCAATTAAAATATTTCAAAACATTTCAATATTTATTTATTGTTTTTTTATTGGTGTTTATATTTCAGTACAATGGCTAATCATGCCCATGACAGTTTTACGGGTGGTGGAAGCCCGAGTAGCCGGAAAGAACCATGGCGCAACGGCGAGCAACTTTCAGCTCCCCAAGTCACCATCGACGTGCAATACGCCATACTACACAACGCCACCATGCCCCCGCGTGGGCAATGGGGGTGAAGTGTATTGCCAATGACACAACGCGGTTGCCACAGGTGTCTTGCCAAGAACACAACGCGGTTGCCACAGGTGGGATTCGAACCGAAGACCTCTCGGCTTGCAGCGTGCACCTCTACCTACTGACCCACCGCGCCCCCATACATTTCAATATCGTCTGAAGATGTCAAAACACATAGCATTGACACATGCCGTATTACCTCTCATTTTCACTGAAACGAGTTAATGAAGATCATTCCAGTGAGGGGTAACAAGCTGTTATAAAGAATACAAGTCTTTTTTGGTTATATTTTCCAGTTATACATTATCTCGCATCTCCAACCACGACGATAAATTCAAACTAGACACCTGTGGACAAGGCATTTTTTTTTTTACAAGCATGTTTTCCCGAATTGTATTTTCTACAAGAGAATATAAATCACGGAAATTAATCAATAACATTTTAAAAGATATGGCAATTTGCCAAATGGCAAATTGCCATATCTTTGAAACTGTTAATTGTTCACTGATGGTTCATATCTTTAGTTATTTCCATAAATAGAAAATACAATCGTGAAAAATACAACTGTAAAAGTTGTATAGTATTATACCCTGGACTTGACAAGTGTGATGTGAAGAGTTTAAAGGATTTTGTTTGAGTCGGTGTAAATACGAATGATACTTATTTCAGTGAGAAAAGATGGCAACTATTATATTTGTTTCCTATAGTTTAATTGCCAATACAAACGCAGTATGAACCATTGAGTCATTTATTTTAACACAGTGAGAAAACTCATATGTTCTGTGTCCATAATATAATGGAGAATGTGCTTTTCTTCAGATGATAGTGTCTGTTGTATAAATAAACTAGTTTGGGCAACACAAAGTAGATTTTCTGTTTCTCAGGCCATTATTTGTAAAAATTCATGCGGGCGAGCGTTTTTTTTAGTTTATTTTTTTATTTCTGTAATTATTTCTTTGCCATCAAAAGTTCCTGTTCTTGGTTTATGTTTTAGGTCTCAGAATGTACGGAATAGCATGGGTGGTGGTGTATTTCGTCCTTGGGAGCAAGAAAGCTTTGCACTCAATGGACAAATTTATCAGTTTGTTTTAACTTGGGTAAAATATCAGACATAAACCATTTAATTTTTATTTTTTTTAAGTTTTCATTGGTTATAAAACGAGAGCATGCGGCAGCCAAAAGAACCATGCGAGAGGGCCCCAGAAACATATTTTTAATTTGTTTAGGCCTTACTGAAGTATTTTATGCATAACATTTAGCCTGGAATACTTTAATGAACAACAAATAATCCCTTAAGGCAAGTAAGGGTCTTAACAGTTTTAAGAACAGGGAGTTTAAATTTTGAACTCTAGTTTTCCAATGTGAAAAAAAATGGACATACAGTACGTGGAGAGTGTATTATCATTAAATCACCCGCAGAGTGGAGATTCCACCCAAGCAATAATTGCAAATTTGTTGCCAAGCATAACCAGCACAAGCAAAGTTTCAGCCAATGGACCTCCGGGTTAAACCCGGAGGTTCATTGGCTGAAACATTGAGTTTTTTGTCGATATGTACAATATTTTAAAGTTATAGCTTGGGTGATAACTCCACTCCGTGGGTGATTTAGTTACAATCCACCTTCCATGTACTGTAGAATATTACAGAATTTGGAAAGTATTTATTTTAGGAAAGGGTAATGCCCGCATAGTAATACAAGAGATAACGATGGCGAGAGGGTAAAAACACTCAGGAGAGAGAGCAGCACAGGCCAGTAGAAATACATACATAGCGATGCTGCCGGATCCATAAAAATGTTCCCCATTCCACGACTGTTTCTTTCTCGGGTCATCTCATTGCAAGGCCTCGATATGAACAGACATCGAAGGGTGACAGCTCAGTCCCGAAGGGGACACACATCTGAACAAGACAACCAGTGACTCCAACATATATCACATGACACGAAGTCTTCTGGTATACTAAAATAAGACAACTTTTGGGGCTGATGGATCTGAAGTCTCACATATTTATCACTACAGGAGCTCTCAAGTCTCTTGGATTGCACGTGTTCATTCTGTCTCTTACAATGCACTTCGAGCTCTACAGTACGTGGAGAGTGGATTGTAACTAAATCACCCGCGGAGTGGAGTTGTCACCCAAGCTATAACTTTCAAATTGTGTCCATATCGACAAAACACACAAGCAAGGTTTCAGCCAATGGACCTCCGGGTTTAACCCGGAGGTCCATTGGCTGAAATTTTGCTTGTGCTGGCTATGCTTTGCTACAAATTTGCAATTATTGCTTGGGTGGAATCTCCACTCTGCGGTTGATTTAATGATAATCCACTCTCCACGTACTGTATATTATAATCTGATTATCTTCTAACCTCCACTTCCCATTTGTGCTAGCTAAAGCCGGTAATTTTGTCTTTAGTACTATCGGCACTGTGGAACTGGCGCTTGTGTAGTAACGAAGCGATATCCTTCCCTCTATACTTAACATAACGACGGTAACCGTCCATCTCCATTCACAACAATCCGCATATTTTTTTTATTTTTTATGATAGCTTGTTACACCTCATTGAAAGGTGCTCATTCAGCTCGTTCCAATAAGAGGTCAAAGGCTATTGTTGGAGGCAAGCAATGGAAATGTTCGGTAATTCTCGAAAATTGGTGTATAAGTTTATTTCTATGTGGTTGGGTGTTAATACCTGCGGTGCTTTGCAATCGCTGATCTCTGGAATAGTGGACCACCCATACTGAAGACAAATTAGAGAATATAGCTGACTTAATCATTTCGAATATGTTCATAGAAATTGCCACTTCAAATCGTAAAAAGTAATGCTTGAATACTTTCGTTCATTCCCGATGTTATACTGAATATATTGCACTAATTAGAAACAAATAAATCCACATTAGTTATTCTGTGTTATCTCTAATGACAGGAAATAATTGTTGTTAGTACAAAAGCCTATTTATTCTGACTGTTTGAAGAATTGTTTCTCACAGTACTTCATTTAATTACACGTGGAGTGTCTTCTCTTCCAGGTAATTAGTCATAAGCCAAAATGATGGATACGTCTGTCGAGTCTTCAAAGTATTTATTTCGTTTTTAGTACTAGAAAAAAATACTTATGAAGACAATTTTAGTGAAATTGAGTTACAATTTATCTCTTATGTGATATAATTGCAATGTGCTTGAGAGGGAAATCCATCTTTTTCAATTCTTTTCGAGTCGGCAAACTTAACAATCTCAAATTTATATCGACCGGTTCTTCGTTGAAAGTTAAGGAAAAAGTGTTTGTATTTGTATTTCTACCAGGAATGTTCACATGGCTTATTGGATTGTGCCAGCAGTTCACCAGTCTAGGGCCTACTTCTCCCTTGTTCTTCACAATCAACACGCTTTATTTATTTATTTGTGTATAAGGTCGCATACTTAAGCACAATGGCAAATCGTGACGGGTGGAGGAAGCCGAAATACCCGGAGAGAACCACCGAGCATCGACGAGCTGACAGCTCCTCAACATTCTAATTCTGTTCAAGCTCCGCCCAAGCAGGGTTACATCGTTTGAAGACTCGTGCACCATCGACGTGCAATGCGCCCTGGTACACGGCGTCATCGTGCCCACATGTAGGCAACCGGGATAAAGTGCCTTTCCCAAGGACACAACGCGGGTCGTCCCGAACGGGGATCGAACTCGGGACCTCTAGCATAGAAGTCCAACAGTTTACCACTGAGCCACCGCGCTCCCCCATCAACGCGCTTTATTTCTCTGTACTTTGAGATGCCAAAATGTGTTCCTTGTTTTGGACGACCCTCGGAATATCAAATCGAATCCCAAATTGAATCATCAGACAGCGTTTGCGAATTGACTCAAATCTAGAACTCAATGTCTTGTCTGTCTAAGTTATAAATATTGCACGGTCTCATAGACGTAAATTATGTTTGTTTGGGTAAGTAAATCAAAAACGCGGAATATTCTAGAACGGATTTAACCATTTGAACCCTGGTGGTTTCCCCTATGTCAGTTCAATGGAAGCTATTGGAAGAGTCCATATTCATCATTTCGGGTAGACCAATTCATATTTTCAACGTGCAGCCTTAAGGCTGCACGTTGAAATGATTGATTGGTCTATCCCACGCATTCACTCTTAGCAGCCATTCTCCTTAATGAAATTGTGACGTATCAAGTTCCTGGGCCGGGAAACGGCCTCTCTGGTTCAAGGGATTTTAAAGCCGTTTCGGAAGCGAAGCCTCTTTTGAATTCTTCTCTCATCAATCAGGTCTCTTGCACTTGAGACGAAGAGCTCAAGAGGAGGCACATGGTGATATTTTAAGGACATCTCGACGATTCCAAAATGTCCGAATAAGCACGAATCGAATCGAACTGATTCATCGGGACGGTTGCCAGTCAAATCGAATGTTGCAGCTTCGCGTGGCCCTATCACTTTGGTGTACTCTCAGTGGAGTTCCAAAGCAAATCACCCTAGGATAAAGATCAAATGTGAGTATTAAGTTGAGCCTACTGGTGATATTTGAGCACATGGATTGTAAATGGCGCATTATTCTACAAGAGGGACGATAATAGACTGACAAACGATTATAATAAGTACCCTGACCTGAAAGGGCGTCGCCCGCTGCTTCAAAGGCAGTTTATGTTATACTATATCAGCCACCCCCATATATATAGAAGTCAGTCGGGTTGAAAATTAAATCCAAATTAACTGGGTTGACTGCATTTGACTTCAATTGGGTTCATTTTCGCTGAACCCAGTTGATTTGGGCAACTTTTTAACCCAGATCATTTTACAGTGTATTATTATACAATTATTGACTTTCCTTGAGGTTGATACAAGAAATTATATATCCGAGAAAAGTAATATACTTTTCAAGTGTTGACAGTTCCTTGTATCAACCTCAAGGAAAGTCAGTTATTGTTTTATTATTGTGACAGAAAAAATCGTTTGCAAATTCCATGCTTTATTACACATCTTTCGATGAAAAACAGCATATTCATATGCAACACGATAGGTTTAATGGCAACATATATATGTATAAGAAGCAATGTGAATTAACTTATTTGTTCATGTTGTAGTTAACTGTTATATTTGAACAGTTCCTAAACACTGGAACAGGGAAATTAAAGGAATGAGCAAGCAATCTTTTTTTTACCGCAAACAGGTATTTGGAATCATTATATCAAACAACCTGCCCTATTTATTGACAACAATGACACAGCGGAGAAATATCAACGCGATTTCGATAAAAATAGAATAGATCAATAATAAGGGAGTATATTAAAACTCCTGATGAGTGTTTTAGCCAATCAAATCTCCAGATTTTTATGTCATATAATAAGTAACATTATATACAAGTATAACATTATTTATCTGATAACCATAGAGTATAATAACCGTTGTATATACTTGAAGTATATACAACGGGTGTTGTATATAATTATAATTTATGCGAACGACCTCTGACCTCTTTCAATTCCATTTTCATTCAATCATTCATGAAACATCGTTATATCACAGGGCAGGTTTTAATTGTACGCTTATTGCACTTTGTCAAAATCCTCTGATGGTGTCATTTCTTATTTATTTTGCTTCAATAAAGGCAACCTAAAATTTTGCTTCAAAACATTGTAGAAATTACTTGAATGTTAATAGTAATTAGTATGCGGCGACTGCGAACTATTTATAGTCACGGCCTCGATCGAAAGTACTCGCGGAACTGCGCTAATTAAAAGTTCGTCTGCTCTACCTGAAAAAAAAACACTTCGTAAAAATTGTAAACAAACGCAAAATTATTTGTTATATTGGGACTACAGCATAAAACACGGAAGAAAACTGGAACTATGTCAAAAAAAGAATAACTCTACTGAAACACCGTTTTGTTACTGTTAATAAAATAGTTGAAATTTATTTTGTTCCAGCGCAGTTACATGATGCAAGAAGTGCAATCGCACTTTACAATCGCCGTCATCGATTTTGTAATGTAAGGGACACAACTCTATGCGTCTTGTCCTATTTCTTTTGTCTCGTAGACTGGTTTTCTTTGGAGGCCCGTGGGAAGCATATATAAGTCGGGTAGACGCACGAGACGGGTGTCTGTTTGTTATCAGATAAAAACAATAAACATATAGTGTGTTTTTATATCTGTGTTATACAACTCGTTGAAATATGGTTTATTTTTTCTCGGCGAAGCCTCGAAAAAATAAACCATATTTCAACTCGTTGTATAACACAGATATAAAAACACATTCTGTGTTATACAACTCGTTGAAATATGGTTTATTTTTTCTCGGCGAAGCCTCGAAAAAATAAACCATATTTCAACTCGTTGTATAACACAGATATAAAAACACACTATATGTTTATTGTCTATATATACACCTGGAACTTATTTAAGCACCCCCTGATATGTTTCATGACACTGAAGTTGCTGTTACTGATTATTATGTTTTAATGATTGCTACAGTACGTGGAGAGTGTATTATCACTAAATCACCCGCAGAGTGGAGATTCCACCCGAGGAATAATTGCACATTTGTTGCAAGACATAACCAGCACCAGCAAAGTTTCAGCCAATGGACCTCCGGGTTAAACCCGGAGGTCCATGGCTGAAACATTGCTTGTCTTTTTGTCGATATGTACACAATTTGAAAGTTATAGCTTGGGTGATAACTCCACTCCGCGGGTGATTCAGTTACAATCCACTCTCCACGTACTGTATGTCTTGCAGTACGTTTTATCTTGTGAAACATGATGTTTCTGGTTAATAGCGTACCTCAAACGCATACCATTGTGCACGTGAAGCATGCTTCCCACGAATGTCACAAAAACACTATCATCTGCATGCAATATCAGGGTATAAAACAAGAAAATATGTCACTTTTTTATCAGTAAATGTTGACATGGCAAGGAGGAGACTGTCAGAGGCACTGAGATGGCAAATCATTGGCATGCATGCAATAGGCATGACATTCAAACCTATTGGAAGGCAACTTAGCTATAGTCATTCTGTCATCAGCAGACTTGTCCGAAAGAATCAACAAACCAACAATGTTAAGGACCGACTAAGGCCTGGGAAACCCCGAAAGACCTTTCCTCGGGAAGATCGGAGCCAGACAGGCCTCGTTAGGCGTAAACCCTTTACTTCAAGTGCGCAACACAACTGTCCGAAATCGTCTCAAAGCACTGGATATAAGGTTCAGAAATCGTTAATAAGCGCCCAGCTCTGTTCGATCAGCATCAAAGACGACATTTGTAGCGGTTATGGCACGACAACATTGGAATCTCAGGACTCGAGGAGAATCCGTTGGTCATACGCGAGTAGGTTCCTCTTTCACGTCACAGATGGTCGCATGAGAGTGTGGAGGCATAGAAATACAGCCTACGTGCCCATGAACATCAGACCTACTGTTCCTAATGGTGGAGGATCAGTAATGATCAGGGGATGCCTCTCTCATGATTGTAAACTTGTGTTGGTGACTGTACGTGGGAATCTCATTGGTCATCCGTACATCCGGGACATTCTCACTCCGGTTGTCGTGCCTCATTTTGACAGCCTTCCGTTGGCTCCTCGCCCTGTATTCATAGACGATAATGCAAGTCTACATCGTTCTCATGCTGTGAGAGCATTTCTTCAGAACAACGCTATTAGAACACTACCTTGGACTGCAATGAGCCCCCTATTAAAGATAGCATGAAAGTAATGACAGTTTCTATTTACACCACTGCGAAAAAAACATGGGGTGCTTAATTAAGTTCAAGATGTATATTTTTCAATATTTCACTTTTAAGTAAACAGTGCTTAAATTACATACCATAATACAAAGCTTGTCTGATTTTAGTATTACCGTTACAAACGCGCGCGCGCGAGAGAGAGAGAGAGAGAGAGAGAGAGAGAGAGAGAGAGAGAGAGAGAGAGAGAGAGAGAGAAAGAGAGAGAGAGAGAGAGAGAGAGAGAGACTTTGTGGTCTTCTCTTCCTTTAGGTTCTATTTCGCACTTAACTATCAGTCATATGTGGCAACAAATATGGCAATTATGACATGCCAGGAAAGCACAGCGAGGATCCTGTTGCACATTTTTGTCATCCCTTGAGGCCTATGTGCTCATATCAAATATTGTGTTGCATTGGTATGTGTACATGTTTTAAGGTGAGGAGTAATCGGATGTATTATCTGGGTGTGAAATCATCCCATTCTATCTGGACCATCGTTTCTAAAAGTGGTTTATCAACATATTCGGTAGTAACCCGGAGGTCCATTGGCTGAAACATTGCTTGTACATAAGCCATATGTACATAATTTGATAGCCTTACTATGGTCATAACGCGTAGATTAACGCGCAGATCGACGTGCTATTTGTGCGCATTCATGACAGGACTTCTATTTTTAACTGTAGATGAAGAACATTTTACAAGAAACTGCAGTAGTTCGTCCACATGACCAGCTGCTGGCGTCGCGAATAATATAACGTGTTCAGTTCTTTGTAGTTTTTCACAGTTCTTTTTAAAAAATCCATATTCAGAATTGTTCCCAAAGTAGTGATATCACGAGGCTTTCCCAAAATAAATTAATGATTGTTTCTGGTTTAGTTTTACAAAAGGTACATAAGTTATCTGGTGTTATACCGCATCTATATACAGTTTAAATTATATAGCACAAATAGCACGTCGATCTGCGCGTTAACCTACGCGTTATGGCCACATTAACGCTACCAAAGTCTGCACATACGGCCTGTGCACAAGCAATGTTTCAGCCAGTGTACCTCAGAGTAACCCGGAGGTCCAATGGCAGAAACATTGCCTGTGTTTGCTATGAGTAACCAGGGGAACCTGCCATGCTCTGGATGCCATTCGATATGGCCATTGCGAGCAATTCTTTCGCGCAATTTAGCCTAGATAAGGCATGCCAGGACTTCTAGTTTTAACAGTAAGGGAGACCACGTTCCAAGAATTCTGGTGTTTATGCTGCATTGAAACTATTGATATTTACAAGCAATATATTTAAAAGGGCATATTGATGCTGACTACCACCAAATATTTTTAAAGTATATTCCACATTCTATGTCCCATATTTCTCTTAATTTAGTATCCTCTCTCCCCTTTTCTGAAGCGTTATATATATACATTTAAAGCACCGCCTGAAAGAAGGAAGTCCAGATGGAAGGGTCTGAATGGAATGACCAGAGAAGAAAAACTGCTAGTACTACCACATTGCTTAATGTAGGCGGACATCGCCCTCTTAATACCGGAATAAATAATAAATGAAATTTCTATTTTAAATATGTCTTAGATGTTTTCATATGGTAAAAAATGTCCTCCATTCTCGAAAAAGTCGTTAATAAATGTTACCACTTCATCTTCCCATTCTTTGATATATACGTGACTATTAAGCATCTGCATATTTCGTAGATTCTTGCAACATAGGTACCAAGACTCGAAAACATCTCTTCAAATCCTTTTTTTCTCAGTTAGGTTTTTTTTTATAATTTGCGGGCTCGCTAGAAACGAATTTGTATCTAATGAAGGTATCATAGTTTTTAACAACTCCTTCAAATGCTTGTCGTGAGAAACAATTAGTTGGATCGAAGAAGTTTCAAAGAATTTATAAATAGAGGAATGTCAGTCATGTCACCCCCACCAGTCTCATATTCTTGTGTTAGAGTCTTCAGACTTATTCTATCATGCCGAATCCACATGAATCAATTTAAAATACCCTTTAGTTCTTTAATGAATTTGGGTATGGGTTTGGGAGACTCAAGAACAAATGTACTAATTTTGACAGCACAGCGGATTTAACTATTGTAATTAATTTTCCCTACAAAATGTATTTTCCTTTTCGCTCAAGCTGATAAACGGTTTGTTTCTCGGGAAATATACCATCGGGTCGAAGTCGAGACGTTATGTTCCCCAGAAACAGAAACGATACTCTTATACTAAATTTGTTCATGCACATGGTAGCGATGACATATTTATCTTACAAAACTTATAAATCCTTCAAAACCTCATAAACTAAACGATTTTCAGTAAGATTGTTTCTTATTGCACATGGACGACATCATCAATGTGATCAAATACAGTTCAGTCGCCGTGGTCCTGTTGAAATCCTAACCAGGGCTGTGATGTCCATGCATGCGTTTACCAGGTAATAAAAAATATCGTAGGCAAACTATCAAATATTCCTGACTTTGAAAAAAATGTTCATTACACTGATGCCAAAACGAGTTGATATATCTTTTATGGGAATGGCAGGAAGACAGCCTTTTAGACTATGCCATTTCCATGCTGTATACTAGTTTATGTTCTTGTAGTTTGTAATGTTATGTTATTGTTAATGTACTAGTATACTGCAGAATAAAGATATATATCTTACCTCCTTCAAGTATCTGGGAATTTCATTGGTTCAAAGACGTCACATGCAGACTGCATATAAAAACCATATACAGCCTGTCAACATCAATATACGCTGACAGCTATGGGTAATCGCGCCTTTGTTCATTGATTATTCAAAATGGCGGCAGCCGATAAACGCTTCAAGTTGAAAGGTTGAGTGCTGGAAGCCCATATTTGATCTGAAGTGCAGGTTAGGCAACTTAAAAAAAGGCTTCATATTCTGTGGATGTGTGTCCTGTCACCTTCGAAATGAAACTGTTTGGTATGTATGAATTTGCCTTGTTAAAATTTATGGGAGAGTTGTAACAAGGCATATACACCTGAGCACATTGTGAGAATTCTCTCATTTAATTTTGATCGCTGTTGTTATTAGTTCTGTGTATTGATGGAGCAGTCGGGAAAGATATATTCGTTACAAAGTTTGTTGGTGGCCTAATATGGAATTAACGACACCATATATACCATATTAGGCCACCAACAAACTTTCTAACTAATAATATATCGTCAGGAAAATTTTAATTAATGAAACACTTTCTGTTTTAGAATTCATGATAAATTGCATTGTGAAATTCCAGGATAAATTATTGTTTCCAGTTTGAGACGTGCTGTATTACTGTGAGTGTCGCTAAGACAGAATATGGGTTTCGATGTGAAAAACTGTCATTAGCTTGGTCAGTGGAAAGTTTTTGTGAGTTGGGTTTGTCGGCATGGAAACTGATGTCAAGCTTTCTCTTGAATGTTGAATCGGATGCCATATAGAGTACAGAATAGTCGCCGTGGACTGGTCGTAATCCACGCGTGGGCAGTAATGTTCACGCATGCGTTTACCAGGTAATACAAATCATCAGCAGCAAAATGTTAATTAATGAAGCATCGTTTTTTCTGTATTTCTTGTATTTTTATTTGAAATCAATGGAGCAAAATGACCATTATTTTATTGTTTCAAAGAAATATGCATTTTCTTATCGGTCAATTCCGGCCATACAACGAACATACATTCCGTGCATAACTGTACTGCTTCAGTGCTGGCTGTTAATGCTATGACAAGCTTTTTAACGAAGGGGTATTTTTTATAATTGTTAGATTGTATTAAATAGTGCATTCGCTATTTCATAAATGCGTAGGAAACAGTCAGGAATTAACGCGCGCTTGTATCTGTTTGTTGCTTGTTGTTATTCACCATTTTGTATCAGACACCCCGATACCCGTTGTATTCCAGGTCTGATACACATTTATTGTAAGATGCAAAATTAAATTCAGGCACGAGAATCCTCATGAATCTTCAGTAAAGTGAGATTTCTGTGTTCAAGCTGGAACCAAACCAATATGACACTTACTTATTCCACCCGCAAGGAATTTCGGATGGTTATGAGTGAACTTGAAGCAGGTGTGGTGTGGCTTGGTTGATTTTTGCGGCAGAAACATTAAGTACTTGACGATGGATGCCGTATTCTCGTGTTATAACGTTTTTGTGTTATTCTGGCATGTATATCAAACGGCATGTCTCACAAATGATATATTGTTTGACCATAAAGAAACAGAATCTATGATATAAAACGAATGCACCATTGTGCTTCCAGAATCTTTCTTGTGTGGTTATACACCAGAGCGTGTTTTTTCAAGTAGTAGCACACTTACCGTATATGGAATTTTCAAGTATCAGATGCTGGAGGATTCCGATAGAAATTAGGGTTTAAACCCGGGAACGGGAATTTTCTGGTTGTTGTTTTTAAAAGTCAGTCACGATGTCGGGAATTTTACGGTCTCTGTTTCTGAATATCAGTTCCGATACTCGGTAATTTTTTGGAAAGAATCTGGAACCCGTTCGCGAAATTAAACTACAGATCCAAAGGCGATGCTTGTTTCGGGAGAAATTGATGTTCAGCGGAATCACCTAAACTATAATATGTAACCATTGATATAAAGGTCTGTGAATTTCGCAGGTATTGTGACTGACGTTTAAAATCTGAATTGTCCGTTCCCGGTATTAAACATTAATCCTTTGAAACCGTGAGGCCGATTCTCGCCGAGTCTCGCTCCGGGTACTAAGGGTAGATCATGACGAGCCTTCGCCTCGTCGTGATCTGCCCAAAGAACACGGAGCTCGACACGGGTAGACACTTTGTACACCCACATAATGGTAATAATCATTTTATCGTACAATATATTGGGGATAAGTGAAGAATGTAGACGAATACATAACGAACTCTTTATTCGTACGGATGAACAAAAGGAAAAAAAATGGAACTCACGCGAAAGGAACGTGCTTGTATCCGATCCCCTGATACAGACGATGTTTGTATCATGGGGTCGGATACACGACAGTTGCGGAGTTAATACAGACAAAACACATGTTGATTGTAAGGTAGAACCCTTTATCCAACGTAACGACCAAAACTGGCCAGCGCTATTCACAAAATTCACCATTCAATTTTCATTATTTTTTTTTTATTTTTGATCTCAAAACCATACCTTATGGCCCCTCATCGGAACGAGGTCGATGAACTCGTTTCAACAAGGGGTCACAAGCTATGGATTTGACGCAACAAAAGTAAAAAAATAGTTATTCAATAATTTTATTTGCAAGTGTCGTCTGCTTTTCGTGATAGGTAAATGGGAACTGGCCATCTCTATTTTGGTATAGCTCACTATTTCGTGGAATTTAGAATATACAGAGGCTATTAATGATTAATGTTTTTCTCATATAATATTTATGAAACGAGTCTAAGAATTTTCCGTTTTGGCGGGCCTCTGTCGAGTCCATACGTGAAATTCGGACGAGTTTCATAGATATTATAACAGAAAAACACCCATTTCATATTCTATTTATCATATGACACACACACGCACAAAATACCGTCTTAGTATGACTTTTTAACCCATCACTTAACTTGAGTTGCAGACGGCACTTGGAAAAAACATCCTCGTATAATTAACAAATTTTCATTTTTTGCTTCCAAAACATAGGTTAGGACCCCTCATTGGAACGAAAGTGACACTCTAGTTCCAATGAGGGGTCATAACCTATGTTTTGGAAGCAAAGATTGAAAATATAAAAAAAATGAATGTCGTTTTTCTTGTAGGTAAAAGATTAATACAATATAACCCACCCTAAATAGGACAGATAACGTAAATTGTCCCTGCTGAAATTATGCAAATATAACCCAGTTAGTTTTTGTTTAGCCAATAAAATTGTCCAATTTTGAAATTGATCAATCAAAGCTCCCGACTCAAAATATGCAAATTATGAAAATGTGGCTAAGTTGTATATTGTTCAGCCAATCAAATTGTCTAGTTTTGAAATTGACCAATGAAATTGACGGAAGGCTTTTTCTATCACTGATTAATATGAAAACATAAAATATCAAATATGTTTTAAAGTGAACAAAACTAACGAGTCATATGATAAATACATGTATTACTTCATTATCACTTCCTGCTTTCTAATTTCACACTTGCGAGGGTTTATGGTAGTAAGAGCAATTTTTTCGTTGTTCTATACATATAAAACAATGTATTCGCAAGGTAAAATGCACTGATACCACAAAACGTGCAACACATTTCTGATTGCTCAATTCTTGACCACGGATTTCTTTTCAACATATATTGCCCTCTTAGCTTTGATTGGATAGTGCCAATGTAACTGAGCAATGTGTCACGGCTCAGTCAATGTTGCTTATTAGTTATGGGACTGAAATTCAAACGGAATGGTCGGCGATACGATGCTGGCCAACCGTAACTGTGGTGTGTGCTTAGGCAAGACACTTAATCCCGATTGCTAACACGGGGGCACGGTGCCAGTGTGCTCAAAGGCGCGCTGAACGACTTCAACCACGTCGAACCCTGCTTGCGCAGAGGTGGTACGTCCGTCATGAAGTGTTACAGGTGTTTTCCGCTGCTCGGTGTCTCTCTCTGGGTACTCCAGTTTTTTCCACCCATAAAACTGTTCGACACAGTGTACCTCCGGTTGTTGAAAGTGTCGTGAAACTCAAAACAAAACAAAATATGATTCTTGTCGGGATCAATAAGCAACCTCCTTCAAGAGTGTGAAGATGTTAGGGCCGCAGCCCTTCGTGCTTATTAAATTGCATATTTAGGCGTCCAGCACTCCACATAACGAACTCGCGTTTTAAAACGAAACTTTGAAGTTTCCGCAGACGTTATGGGGCCTCGTAATGAGGGTTCCCATTTGGGTTTTTTGTTGTTGGAATTGTGTGTATGAAATTAGGAGCTCTGCACCTAAAACAAAGCCTGAATCTGTGTATTGTGCATACCTGTCCTATATATTTCATGGGGTCGGCGTCAAGTATTATTTAAAATCGCACGAAAAGTGTTTTGCTGTTGGCCTTGTGCGGAACACTTCTAAAGTAGCACAGTACTAGGGGAGGATTCAACAGTTCACAAAATTTATTTGTTATGTTTTTTTTCTTTTTTCTTTCTTTCTATTCTTCTTTTTTCTTCTTTTTTTCTTTCTGTTCATTTGCAGATTAGTGGCCAATGAGATTTTTTTAAATCTCCTCAAAATTCTACTGACCTTTTAATTTGGTGATTCTTTTATAACAAATGACTACCAAAACTATTAAATCGATACTCATTAGCAAAACATTCGCCCAGCCCATCCATCCAGCAACTCACATGTTTTTCTCGTTTTTAATAACATCACTATTAATCATAGAGACGTACGTGATTGTACTCGCATATGCTCCAAAGTGATTTTATAAGAAATGATTTATTTCTTCGGTAGTTTGACAAAAACATGAGCCCACCCAATCAGTCCACTGCGTTGGCAAAGCACGTGTATTTTATTGTTTTTAGCTGCATCACAATAAATCAAAGACGTTAGTGAATGTAATCGGATATGGCGTCAACGTGATTTTATAACAAATGATTGTCGAAGCAATTAATAAGGTAATTTTTCATTGAAACACGTCCACCCCAAAGATTAGTTACGTTGGCAACACACTGTTTTTATTCCAATCACCATTTATCAACGAGGAGTATATGAAAACCATCAGATAAGGTGTCTATATTATTTTATTATAACAAATGAGTTTCTACGCTATTAACCCTTTGATATTTTTGCACGTCTTATGACGTACGAGATCAATCAGCGCGCTGATACTTTCTTGTAATTTCGTCGCCTGAGTTCTAGAATGTTCTATGTCCCCTGTGGGACATAGAACATTCTAGTACTCAGCCGACGATTTGTTTTGTTATTATTTTTCCATTTTTTAAAGTTTTAACCTGAATTCCTATTTTCTCCCAAATAGTGCTCAGTGACAACCGTTGACTGAATGTTATCGCAGTTTAAAATACTAATATAATCGTGCTGTCGAGACTTCATAACTGGTTGAGTGCTAGAAGCAACTATCAGGGCTTTAAAAAAAATGAGGATTCCAGAGCAAAAGCTAACACTTTCCTTGCTTAGAACGGAACAGAATTGTATTTGATGAATGTAGTTATATACACGTATAATGAATAAAAAAGGATAAAGATCGTTATTAACATCTTCGGGAGGCGACATAGCCAATTTGGCGGTTTCTTGTCGCTACCCAGAAAAATTAAACTTGTATTTCATATTCAGTCAAACACAAATAATATTGTTATATAAATTTGTTTTATGACAAATAATTGGAGAGCGCCGGAGGGCACTCTCCTATAATTTATAATAAAACAAGTTTTGAATAGAAATTCAGACCACAAAAAAATAATCTCGCCCTCAACCAGATAATCACTAATGTGAAAAATATCTTGTTGTTTGTACATTCCGACGTTTGACGCATTTTGAAAAAAAACGTTGAAGAAACTGAATTCCCAGTGACATTCTTTCGAATGTTCCCAAATAATAACGTTTTTGTGTGATTCTAGCATGTATATCAAACGGCATGTCTCACAAATGATACATTGTTTGACCATGAAGAAACAGAATCTTTTTTACTAAATGAATGCACCATTTTCCTTCCAGAATCTTTCTTGTGGGGGTTTTACACCAGAGCGTGTTTTTCCAAGTAGTAGCACACTTACCGTAGATGGGAATTTTCAAGTATCAGACGCAGGAGGATTCCGATATAAACTAGGGTTTAATCCAGGGAACGGGAATGTTCTGGTTGTTGTTTCTGAAAGTCAGTCACGATGTCGGGAATTTCCGGTCTTCGTTTCTGAATATCAGTCCCGATACCCGGTAATTTATAAGAAAACATCTGAAATCGAAGGATGTGTTCTGCAAACTTTGATTCCCGATTCTAGTCTATGAATTTCCCGGGCATTAGCTTTATTATTCAGAACCGATGACCGGGAGATTCCCGTTTGCGAGATTAAACCATAGATCTAAAGGCGATGCTGGTTTCGGGAGAAATTGATACTCACCGGAATCTCCTAAACTATAAAACGTAATCATTGATATAGTGGTTTGTGAATTTCGCAGGAATTGTGACTGACGATTAGAACCGTTAATTTCCCGTTCCCGGTATTAAACCTGAACCCGTGAGACCGATTTTTCGATCAAAGACATAATTCCTGTCACATTTTTGTCTTATTGTAAGAGGTTTATACACGGGGCATTGATGATAAAATAATAACTGCAGTCTGCAGCTTGACGGCTGCAGACTGCAGGTATTATTTTATCTTCCATGTATAATGATATTGGACTGACCCATCTCACTGTAAGTGTACACAAAGGCGATACCATTGCAGTAACCGAAGGCTAAAGTGGTTAATATAAACCGAGGGATTTCCTATGTATTGTTTTTTTAATTATGGGCTTGACGTTTTTGTCGTTCGGGATTCATCTGTTTTATGTGTACCGCTGTGCAAAATTGTTACTCTGTCACAGCTCATTTGCAGCTCGGAATCCTCGACAATTCACCTTCAAATGATCCCGGTGAACTGAATAAAGCGAAAAGAAGTAATCAAAAGAACAGAGATTGTCAGGTCACTGACAAACAATAATCAGACGACTTTACTTCTCGGACATAGTTTCAAACTTAACCTTTTGTACCCTGGTATTATATTCAATGTGTGTCTCAGTTGTAGACTGTTGTACTTCTGTGCTAGAGGTCCCGAGTTCGATCCCCGTCCTGGACGACCCGCGTTGTGTCCTTGGGCAAGGCACTTTATCCCAGTTGCCGACGCGAGGGTACGATTTCGCCGTTTACTAAGGCGTACTGCACATGGATGGTGCACATGTCTTCAGCCGCTGTAACCCCGATGGAGCGGATCTTGAACAGTGTTAGAATGTTGAGGAGCTGACAGTTGCTCTTCGATGCTCGGTCGTTCTCTCCGGGTACTCCGGCTTCCTCCACCCTTAAAACTGCCACGGTCACGATTAGTCATTGTGCATAAGTCTGTGACCTTAAACACCAATAAACAAATAATAAATAAATACATACATTTGATGTCAAATAAATGGCAGAAATTGGAAGAGTCCGTATCCATAATGTGGGGGTAGAGCAATTAATATTTTCTTCGTGCAGCCTTTGGGATGGACGTTGAATATATTAATTGTTGTACCCACACGTTCACTGAGCAGCCATCCTACTAAATAAAATTATGACGTACCGTTCCCGTTCACCGGAAAAGCGGACTCTCAGCTTCAAAGGGTTAACCCCTAATTACCCGTTTTCTCTTTTATAGAGATTATTACCATTATGTGGGTGTACAAAATATGTATGCGAGTCTCGCTCCGGCTACTAAGGGTAGATCACGATGAGTCTTCGCCTGGTCGTGAACTGCCCAAAGAATCCGGAGCTCGACTCGGATAAATATTTTGCACATCCACATAATGGTAATAATCATTTTATCGTACAATATATTGGGGATAAGTCAAGAATGTAGACGAATATATAACGAGCTCTTTATTCGTATGGCTGAACAAATGGAAATAAAAAAGGAACTCACGCGAAAGGAACGTGCATGTATCCGACCCCCCTGATACAAACATCTGTATCAGGAGGTCGTATACTCGACAGTTGCGTAGTTAATACAGACAAAACGTTGACTGTTAGATAGAACCCTTTATCAAACGTAACGGTCAAAACTGGCCAGCGCTATTCACAAAATTCACCATTCAAATTTCATTATTTTTTTTTCATTTGTTCGTCTCAAAACCATAGCTTATGGCCCCTCATTGGAACGAGCTCGTTGAACTCGTTTCAACGAGGGGTCACAAGCTATGGATTTGACGTAACAAAAGTAAAAAAATAGTTACTCAATAATTTTATTTGCAAGTGTCGTCTTCTTTTCGTGTTAGGTAAAGGGTTAAAACATAATACAAACGGAATCGTGGTTAAACTTAACACGAGTAAGCGGTAACGCGAATGGGAACTGGACATCTCTATTTTGGGATAGCTCGCTATTTCATGGAATTTAGAATATATAGGGGATATGGAATGAGTGTTTTTCTCCTATAACATTTATGAAACGAGACTAAGAATTTTCCGTTTTGGCGAGCCTCTGGCGAGCCCAGACGGAAAATTCGGACGAGTTTCATAAATATTATATGCGAAAAACACTCATTTCATATTATATTTATCATATGACACACACACGCACAAAATAGACACTTAGTATGACTTTTTAACCCATCACTTCACTTGAGTTGCAGACGGCACTTGGAAAAAACATCCTCGCATAACTAACAAATTTTCATTTTTTTTGCTTCCAAAACATAGGTCATGACCCCTCATTGGAACGAGCGTGACACGCTAGTTCCAATGAGGGGGTCATAACCTATGTTTTGGAAGCAAAGAATGAAAATATAAAAAAAAATGAATGTCGTTCTTCTTGTAGGTAAAAGATTATTACAATATAACCCACCCAACATAGGACAGATAACGCAAATTGTCCCTGCTGAAATTATGCAAATATAACCCAGTTAGTTTTTGTTTAGCCAGTAAAATTGTCCAGATTTGAAATTGACCAATCAAAGCTCCCAACTCTAAATATGCAAATTATGAAAATGTGGCTCAGTTGTATTTTGTTCAGCCAATCAAATTGTCTAGTTTTGGAAATGACCAATGAAATTGTCGGAAGGCTTTTTCTATCACTGATTAATATGAAAACAAAATATCAAATGTTTTAAAGTGAACAAAACTGACGATTCATATGATAAATACACGTATTTCGTCAGTATCACTTCCTGCTTTCTAATTTCACACTTGCGAGGGTTCATGTTAGTAAGAGCAATTTTGTCGTTGATCTATACATATAAAACAATGTATTCGCAGGGTAAAATACACTGATTCCGCAAAACGTGCAACACATTTCTGATTGCTTAATTGTTAGATGACTGCGTTTGTCTTGACCGAGGCTTTCTTTTCAACATATATTGCTCTCTTAGCTTTGATTGGATAGTTCCAATGTAACTGAGCAATGCGTCATGGCTCAGTCAATGTTGCTTGTTAGTTATAGGATTGAAATTCAAACGGAATGGTCGACGATACGATGCTGACCAACGGTATCTGTGATGTGTGCTTGGGCAAGACACTTAATCCCGATTACTAACACGGGGGCACGGTGCCAGTTCTCTCAAAGGAGCGCTGAACGACTTCAACCACGTCGAACCCTGCTTGCGCAGAGGTGGTACGTCATGAAGTGTTACAGGTGTTTTCCGCTGCTCGGTGTCTCTCTCTGGGTACTCCAGTTTTCTCCACCCATAAAACTGTTCGACACAGTGTGGCTCTGGTTGTTGAAAGTGTCGTGAAACTCAAAACAAAACAAAATATGATTCTTGTCGGGATCAATAAGCAACCTCCTTCAAGAGTGTGAAGATGTTAGGGCCGCAGCCCTTCGTGCTTATGAAATTGCACATCTAGGCGTCCAGCACTCCACATAACAAACTCGCGTTTTGAAACGAAACTTTAAAGTTTCCGCAGACGTTATGGGGCCTCGTAAAGAGGGTTCCGATTTTGGGTTTTTGTTGTTGGAATTGTGTGTATGAAATTAGGAGCTCTGCAGCTAACACAAAGCCCGAGTCCGTGTATTATGCATACCTATCCCATATATTTCATGAGGTCGGCGTCAAGTATTATTTCAAATCGCACGAAAAATGAGTTTCTGTTGGCTTTGTGCGGAACACTTGTCAAGTAGCACAGTACTAGGGTAGGGTTCAAAAGTTCACAAAATTTATTTGTTATCGTTTTTTTTTTCTTCTTCTTCTTCTTTTCTTTCTATTCATTTTCTAGCTTAGTGGCCAATGAGATTTTTTAAATCTCCTAAATATTCTACTGACCTTTTAATTTGGTGATTCTTTTATAACAAATGACTACCAAAACTATTAAATCGGTACTCATTAGCAAAACATTCGCTCAGCCCATCCATCCATCACTTTAGCAACTCACATGTTTTTCTCGTTTTTAATAACATCACTATTAATTATAGAGACGTACGTGATTGTACTCGCATATGCTCCAAGGTGATTTTATAAGAAATGATTTATTTATTCGGTAGTTTGACAAAAACATGAGCCCACCCAATCAGTCCACTGCGTTGGCAAAGCACGTGTATTTTATTGTTTTTAGCTGCATCACAATAAATCAAAGACGTTAGTGAATGTAATCGGATATGGCGTCAACGTGATTTTATAACAAATGATTGTCGAAGCAATTAATAAGGTAATTTTTCATTGAAACACGTCCACCCCAAAGATTAGTTACGTTGGCAACACACTGTTTTTATTCCAATCACCATTTATCAACGAGGAGTATATGAAAACCATCAGATAAGGTGTCTATATGATTTTATTATAACAAATGAGTTTCTACGCTATTAACCCTTTGATATTTGTGTACGTCTTATAACGTACAAAATCAAACAGCGCGCTGATACTTTCTTGTCATTTCGTCGCCTGAGTTCTAGAATGTTCTATGTCCCCTGTGGGACATAGAACATTCTAGAACTCAGCCGACGATTTGTTTTGTTATTATTTTTCGATTTTTTAAAGTTTTAACCTCAATTCCTATTTTTTCCCGATAACCGTTGACTAAATGTTATCGCAGCTTAAAATACTAATATAATCGTGCTGTCGAGACTTCATAACTGGTTGAGTGCTAGAAGCCACTATCAGGGCTTTCAAAAAAATGAGGATTCCAGAGCAAAAACTAACACTTTCCTTGCTTAGAACGGAACAGATTTGTGTTCGATGAATGTAGTGATATACAAGTATAATGAATAATAAAGGATAAAGATCGTTATTAGCATCTTCGGGAGGCGACATAGCCAATTTGGCGGTTTCTTGTCGCTTCCCAGAAAAATTAAACTTGTATTTCATATTCAAACACAAATAATATTGTTATATAAATTTGTTTTATGACAAATTATTGGAGAGCGCCTGAGGGGACTCTCCAATAATTTATAATAAAACAAGTTTTAAATAGAAATTTAAACCACCAAAAATAATGTCGCCCTCAACCAGATAATCACTAATGTGAAAAATATCTTGTTATTTGTACATTCCGACGTTTGACGCATTTTGAAAAAAACGTTGAAGAAACTGAATTCCCAGTGACATTCTTTTGAATGTTCCCAAATAATAACGTTTTTGTGTGATTCATTCTAACCTGTATATCAAACGGCCTGTCTCACAAATGATACATTATTTGACCATTGAGAAACAGAATCTATTATACTAAACGAATGCACCATTTTCCTTCTAGAATCTTTTTTGTAGGAGTTATACACCAGAGCGTGTTTTTCCAAGTAGCAGCACACTTACCGTATATGGGAATTTTCAAGTATCAGACGCTGGAGGATTCCGATAGAAACTAGGGTTTAATCCCGGGAACGGGAATTTTCTGGTTGTTGTTTTTGAAAGTCAGTCACGATGTCGGGAATTTTCCGTCTCTGTTTCTCAATATCAGTCCCGATACCCGGTAATTTATAGGAAACAATCTGAAGTCGAAGGATATGTTCTGCAACCATTGATTCCAGTCTATGAATTCCCCGGGCATTAGCTTTGATACTCATAACCGATAACCGGGAGATTCCCGTTTGGGAGAATAAACCACAGATCCAACGGCGATGCTGGTTTCGGGAGAAATTGATATTCATCGGAATTTCCGAAACTATAATACGTAATCATTGATATAGTACACCCCAGTGGCATCGAAAACGCACTGATATTGTGAAAGCTCCTAACGCCGAGGTGACAAGGCATGGGGAGCTATTTCGAAACATGCTGCCTCTCCTGGAAATGCTCCAAAAAACTTCAGTATCTCCATCTATACTCTAAATCCTAAGAAGTTGTATAACATAAATGACACAATTCACCCCATTAGTGTGTGATATCAGAATTTGTTCTTGGAACATACAAGGCTACAAATGTAACGACGGAACAAATAAACTGAAAAGTTCAGACTTTCTCAGCTTAGTGAGGGAGTTTGATATTATTGGGTTAATAGAGACCTGGACACAAGATGACAGTGCTGTGTCAATTGAGGGGTATACATGTTTTTCGAGTCATCGCTCTAAAAACCGCAGGGGTGGTGTCCTAGTTTTCGTCCGAAATTGTCTTTCGCCAGGTATAATGAGGTTGAAGTCTGAAAGTGAAGACGCCATATGGTTGAAACTGGATAAATCTTTCTTCAACATCGACAGTGATATTTACCTATGTGAGGCATACTGCCTACCTGTGTCATCGTCCCTTTTTGAGCCGGGTTCCAAGTTTGATACCCTTGAGGTGATCGGCAAGGAGATTGTGTTTTACAGCTCCCTTGGCCACATTATTCTACAAGGGGATCTAAATTGCAGAACACGGCAGGAACAGGATTTCACACCAGATGATAGTGGATCAGACCACCTGCCGTTATATCCTTCTTACGTGCCAGACAACTGTCAAACACGTCAGAGCAGGGATGTCAGCCGGGTAGATTCGCAAGGCAGAAAATTACTTGATTTGTGTATACAGTCGGAAATGCGAATTCTCAATGGAAGACGGGCCGGTGACACATTTGGCGAGTTCACTTCATACCAGTATAATGGCAGGTCGGTTGTTGACTATGCTATTGTCAGTGAGTCTCTCGTAAGCCGCATTCCTCTTTTCAAAGTGAACGACCTTAGTATTCTTTCAGATCATTGCCAGATTTGGTTCATCTTGAATCTCCCGTATAAAATTGAGAAAGCGGTAGATATGGGTGAATCGCTTCCGGCAAGGGTTATTTGGGACCAACAAGCAAAAGAATAGTATGTAACCATGTTTAGTACACAGGAAACGAATGAGAAACTGGAACTATTTGCAAGTAAAGAGTTTTCAGCACCCCTAGAATGCCTACAAGATTTTGAAGACATTCTCTATAGCGTGTCCGCAAAATGTTTGAAAACAAAAAGGACCCTCAGAAGAAAATCAAGGAAAAGGAAACCTCCCAAACCTTGGTTCGATAAGTCGTGCTATGATATGAAAAAAACACCTCATACACCAGCGTTACTTATTCCAGAAATACCGCGATGACCCCATAGTGCGTGGCAGATACTATGTTTGCAAACGCAAATATGTAAAGGTTTTAAAACAGCGTAAAGCTGACTATAAAGAGGGCATAATGAGGAAACTAGATAGCCTCCATCATGGTAACCCGAAGGCATTTTGGGAAATAGTCAGTAAACTACAAGATGATATCGAAGAGAAGGATAACTTATCTAATAGCATTTCCATAACTAAATGGAAGGAGCATTACGAATCATTGGGTAACCCTACACCGTCAGGCATTTTTAACGAAGAGTTTAAAACCGAAATATTACACAAACTTTGCGAATTAGAAGATCGAATCCATCTATATAGGCCTCTTGACATTGAAATTTCAGAACAGGAAATCTGGCGAGCGATATCAAAATTAAAAACTGGCAAGTCAGAGGGTCTAGATGGGATTAGAAATGAAATGATTAAATCGGTTAAACCTTCAATTACCCCAGCTCTAAAGAAGCTCTTCAATATTATTCTACAGGCAGGAATTTTCCCGAAAAAATGGTCTGCGGGATACATTGTCTCTATCCCGAAGACTGCTAATGCGACAAGTCCCGACCAGTATCGGGGAATCACAATCACCAGCAGTGTCGGGAAATTGTACACTAGTATTCTAACAGAGCGGCTAGCAAAATACCTCGGGGACAAAGGCTGCCCTAATATTTTGCAAGCTGGATTCAGAGAGGGATATAAAACATCCGACCACATTATTGTACTTAGACAACTGATTCACAAAGCGTTTCGAAACGGTAAAATGCTCTACGCATGCTTTGTCGATTTTAATAAAACCTTTGATAGAGTATGGCGAGAAGGCTTGTTCATGAAGTTGATTGAAAAAGGTGTAGGTGGTAACTTTTACCATTCAGTCAAGGAAATGTTCACTTGTAACTTACTGCAGGTGAAAACTGGTAAAACTTTATCAAAAACGTTTTCTAATTCAGTAGGCGTAATGCAAGGGAATAATTTAAGCCCGCTATTGTTTAATCTGTTCATAGATGACATTCCTGCCTCTTTAGTAGATAATAACACGTTTCCTGAATTAAAAAGTACTGCTATTCCTTGTTTGCTGTATGCAGACGATCTCGTTCTTCTCTCTACTACTGGAGACGGCTTACAATCGTCTCTCAACTCATTACATGATTTCTGTAAGAGGTGGAGACTCACTGTCAATAAGCAGAAAACAAAAGTGCTTATTTTCAACAAGGCAGGTAGAAAAGTTAATAGTCCATTTACTTGTGGCGACGAACAGCTACAAACAGTGACCTCATACACGTACCTCGGAATTGTTTTCACGGCATCGGGCAGTTTCACCAGAGCGCTATCGAACCTTAGAGCTAGAGCACTCAAAGCTTACTTTAAATTAAACCGTCTGTTTTTGTCAGTGTCCAGGGATAACTTACACGTGAGGGAAAAACTATTCGATGCGTTGGTAAAACCTGTTCTTCTATATTGCTCGGAAGCATGGGGAGACCAGGCAGTCCGAAATAATGAAAAGCAGTTTGAATCGGTACATTTGCAGTTTTGCAAAAATATACTGCAGGTACACTCGAAATCTTGCAATGCTGCAGTACTAGCGGAATTAGGTAGGTACCCGCTAGCTATTGACAGAAAAACTAAACTTGTGTCAAATAGGCTGAGAGCGGTAACAGTTCAGACCAACCCATTGTTAAGTTTGGCTTACCAGGAGATGCGGGAACTTAGTCATACCTGCACATCAGAAATTGAAAGCATCCTTTCGACTTGCGGGTTTCGCAACGTCTGGCTGAACCCAAACTGTGCTCCCCCAAATTTTGAGAAACAATTAAAAACGCGACTCTGTGACGTGTACGGTCAGACGTGGAAAAGTGGATCCACACGAAACGGCGTTCATTCGGAGAGTATTAAATTAAAGTTCTATCATTCGGTCAAAGAGAACTACTGTAGGGAGTGTTATATTGATACATTACCCGCGAAGGAAAGGCGATTTGTCACCAGATTCCGTATTAGCGCTCATGACTTGGAGATAGAGCGGGGTCGCTATCAAAAGCCGACACCAGTACCCAGGGAACAGAGGCACTGCAAACAGTATAAGACAAATTCAGTCGAAGATGAATTACATTCTTTCTTTGCCTGTTCTAAATACAGCGTTTCTCGAAATGAGCTTATCAACTTTGTCGGTAAGCGACTTCCTCACTTCCACCTTCTGCGGCAACTAGAAAGATTTGCATTGCTATTTGCCTGTGAAGATGTGGAAGTTATTCGCGAGGTCGGTCGGTTTGTAACCCATATCCTGATGCACCGAAATCAGTAGAGGGAATGGAGCTCTGTGTGGTCATGACCGTGTCAGCACTTTCGAAAGTTGGTAAAAACGACCGATGTTTCTTTTCCTGAGGGCATGATAATCTAATTAGTTTTGATTGTCAATGAGACTCGTGCATTGTATGCCCACTCACAGGAGTGCCGCAACAGATGAGATTAGTTTGTTTAATCTGTTTACTCATATAATATGTGTCGCATGGTTAACCCACTGCTTATTTTAATTGTTTGTGTGTTTTATGTATGCCATACCTTTTTTATTCTTGGTCGTGCAATAAACTTTATCTTATCTTATCTTATAGTGGTTTGTGAATTTCGCAGGTATTGTGACTGACGTTTAGAACCGTGAATTTCCCGTTCCCGGTATTAAACCTTAAACCTATGAACCCGTGAGACGGATTTTTCGATCAAAGACATAATTCCTGTCACATTTTTGTCTTATTGTAAGAGGTTTATACACGGGGCATTGATGATAAAATAATAACTGCAGTCTGCAGCCAGACGGCTGCAGACTGCAGTTACTATTTTATCCTCCCTGTATAATGATATTGGACTAACCCATTTCACTGTAAGTGTACACAAAGACGATACCATTGCAGGAACCGAGGGTTAAAGTGGTTGATATAAACCGATGGATTTCCTATGTATTGTTGTTTAATTATGGGCTTGACGTTTTATGTCGTTCGGTCTTCGTCTGGTTTATGTGTACCTCCATGCAAAATTGTTACTCTGTCACAGCCCGTATGCAGCTCGGAGTCCTCAACAATTTCACCTTCAAATGATCCCGGTGTACTGAATAAAGCGACAAGACGAAATCAAAAGAACAGAGACTGTCAGGCCACTCACAAACAATAATCAGACGACTTTACTTCTCAGACATGGTTTCAAACTTAACCTTTTGTACCCTGGTATTATATTCAATGTGTGACTCAGTGGTAGACTGTTGGACTTCTATGCTAGAGGTCCCGTGTTCGATCCCCGTCCGGGACGACCCGCTTTGTGTCCTTGGGAAAGGCACTTTATCCCAGTTGCCCACACGTGTAAGGCGTACTGCACATCGATGGTGCACATGTCTTCAGCCGCTGTAACCCCGATGGAGCGGATCTTGAACAGAGTTAGAATGTTGAGGAGCTGACAGTTGCTCTTCGATGCTCGGTCGTTCTCTCCGGGTACTCCGGCTTCCTCCACCCTTAAAACTGCCACGGTCACGATTAGCCATCGTGCATATGTCTGTGACCTTAAACACCAATAAATAAATAATAAATAAATACATATATTCGATGTCAGTTAAATGTCAGAAATTGGATGAGTCCGTATCCATTATGTGGGGGTAGAGCAATTAATATTTTCTACGCGCAGCCTTTGGGATGGACGTTGAATATATTAATTGTTGTACCCCATACGTTCATTGAGCAGCCTTCCTACTAAATAAAATTATGACGTACCGTTCCCGTTCACCGGAAAAGCGACCTCTCGGCTTCAAACAGTTACCCCTAATTACCCGTTTTCTGTTTTATAGAGATTATTACCATTATGTGGATGTACAAAATATGTATCCGAGTCTCGCACCGGGTACTAAGGGTAGGTCACGACGAGTCTTCGCCTCGTCGTGATCTGCCCAAAGAATCCGGAGCTCGACTCGGATAAATATTTTGTACATCCACATAATGGTAATAATCATTTTATCGTACAATATATTGGGGATAAGTCAAGAATGTAGACGAATATATAACGAGCTCTTTATTCGTATGGCTGAACAAATGGAAATAAAAATGGAACTCACGCGAAAGGAACGTGCATGTATCCGACCCCCCGATACAAACATCTGTATCAGGAGGTCGTATACTCGACAGTTGCGGAGTTAATACAGACAAAACACATGTTGACTGTTAGATAAAACCCTTTATCCAACGTAACGACCAAAACCGGCCAGCGCTATTCACAAAATTCACCATTCAATTTTCATTATTGTTTTTCATTTTTTCGTCTCAAAACCATAGCTTATGGCCCCTCATTGGAACGAGCTCGTTGAACTCGTTTCAACGAGGGGTCACAAGCTATGGATTTGACGTAACAAAAGTAAAAAAATAGTTATTCAATAATTTTATTTGCAAGTGTCGTCTTCTTTTCGTGTTAGGTAAAGGGTTAAAACATAATACAAACGGAATCGTGGTTAAACTTAACACGAGTAAGCGGTAACGCGAATGGGAACTGGACATCTCTATTTTGGGATAGCTCGCTATTTCATGGAATTTAGAATATATAGGGGATATGGAATGAGTGTTTTTCTCATATAACATTTATGAAACGAGACTAAGAATTTTCCGTTTTGGCGAGCCTCTGGCGAGCCCAGACGGAAAATTCGGACGAGTTTCATAAATATTATATGCGAAAAACACTCATTTCATATTCTATTTATCATATGACACACACACGCACAAAATAGACACTTAGTATGACTTTTTAACCCTTCACTTAACTTGAGTTGCAGACGGCACTTGGAAAAAAACATCCTCGTATAACTAACAAATTTTCATTTTTTTTGCTTCCAAAACATAGGTCATGACCCCTCATTGGAACGAGCGTGACACGCTAGTTCCAATGAGGGGGTCACAACCTATGTTTTGGAAGCAAAGAATGAAAATAAAAAAAAAATGAATGTCGTTCTTCTTGTAGGTAAAAGATTATTACAATATAACCCACCCTACATAGGACAGATAACGCAAATTGTCCCTGCTGAAATTATGCAAATATAACCCAGTTAGTTTTTGTTTAGCCAGTAAAATTGTCCAGATTTGAAATTGACCAATCAAAGCTCCCAACTCTAAATATGCAAATTATGAAAATGTGGCTCAGTTGTATTTTGTTCAGCCAATCAAATTGTCTAGTTTTGGAAATGACCAATGAAATTGTCGGAAGGCTTTTTCTATCACTGATTAATATGAAAACAAAATATCAAATGTTTTAAAGTGAACAAAACTGACGATTCATATGATAAATACACGTATTTCTTCATTATCACTTCCTGCTTTCTAATTTCACACTTGCGAGGGTTCATGTTAGTAAGAGCAATTTTTTCGTTGATCTATACATATAAAACAATGTATTCGCAAGGTAAAATACACTGATTCCGCAAAACGTGCAACACATTTCTGACTGCTTAATTGTTAGATGACTGCGTTTGTCTTGACCAAGGCTTTCTTTTCAACATATATTGCTCTCTTAGCTTTGATTGGATAGTGCCAATGTAACTGAGCAATGTGTCATGGCTCAGTCAATGTTGCTTGTTAGTTATAGGATTGAAATTCAAACGGAATGGTCGACGATACGATGCTGACCAGCGGTAACTGTGATGTGTGCTTGGGCAAGACACTTAATCCCGATTACTAACACGGGGGCACGGTGCCAGTTCTCTCAAAGGCTCGCTGAACGACTTCAACCACGTCGAACCCTGCTTGCGCAGAGGTGGTACGTCATGAAGTGTTACAGGTGTTTTCCGCTGCTCGGTGTCTCTCTCCGGGTACTCCAGTTTTCTCCACCCATAAAACTGTTCGACACAGTGTGGCTCTGGTTGTTGAAAGTGTCGTGAAACTCAAAACAAAACAAAATATGATTCTTGTTGGGATCAATAAGCAACCTCCTTCAAGACTGTGAAGATGTTAGGGCCGCAGCCCTTCGTGCTTATGAAATTGCACATCTAGGCGTCCAGCATTCCACATAACAAACTCGCGTTTTGAAACGAAACTTTAAAGTTTCCGCAGACGTTATGAGGCCTCGTAAAGAGGGTTCCGATTTTGGGTTTTTGTTGTTGGAATTGTGTGTATGAAATTAGGAGCTCTGCAGCTAACACAAAGCCCGAGTCCGTGTATTATGCATACCGATCCCATATATTTCATGAGGTCGGCGTCAAGTATTATTTAAAATCGCACGAAAAATGTTTTGCTGTTGGCCTTGTGCGGAACACTTGTAAAGTTTTTTTTTTCTTATTCTTTTTTTCTTTCTATTCATTTTCTAGCTTAGTGGCCAATGCGATTTTTTAAATGTCCTAAAAATTCTACTGACCTTTTAATTTGGTGATTCTTTTATAACAAATGACTACCAAAACTATTAAATCGGTACTCATTAGCAAAACTTTCGCCCAGCCCATCCATCCATCACTTTAGCAACTCACATGTTTTTCTCGTTTTTAATGACATCACTATTAATTATAGAGACGTACGTGATTGTACTCGCATATGCTCCAAGGTGATTTTATAAGAAATGATTTATTTATTCGGTAGTTTGACAAAAACATGAGCCCACCCAATCAGTCCACTGCGTGGCAAAGCACGTCTATTTTATTGTTTTTAGCTGCATCACAATAAATCAAAGACATTAGTGAATGTAATCGGATATGGCGTCAACGTGATTTTATAACAAATGATTGTCGAAGCAATTAATAAGGTAATTTTTCATGAAAACACGTCCACCCCAAAGATTAGTTACGTTGGCAACACACTGTTTTCCTTGTTTTTATCCCCATCACCATTTATCAACGAGGAGTATATGAAAACCATCAGATAAGGTGTCTATATGATTTTATTATAACAAATGAGTTTCTACGCTATTAACCCTTTGATATTTGTGTACGTCTTATAACGTACAAAATCAAACAGCGCGCTGATACTTTCTTGTCATTTCGTCGCCTGAGTTCTAGAATGTTCTATGTCCCCTGTGGGACATAGAACATTCTAGAACTCAGCCGACGATTTCTTTTGTTATTATTTTTCGATTTTTTAAAGTTTTAACCGCAATTCCTATTTTCTCCCGAATAGTGCTCAGTGACAACCGTTGACTAAATGTTATCGCAGTTTAAAATACTAATATAATCGTGCTGTCGAGACTTCATAACTGGTTGAGTGCTAGAAGCCACTATCAGGGCTTTCAAAAAAATGAGGATTCCAGAGCAAAAGCTAACACTTTCCTTGCTTAGAACGGAACAGATTTGTGTTCGATGAATGCAGTGATATACAAGTATAATGAATAATAAAGGATAAAGATCGTTATTAACATCTTCGGGAGGCGACATAGCCAATTTGGCGGTTTCCTGTCGCTTCCCAGAAAAATTAAACTTGTATTTTATATTCAGTCAAACACAAATAATATTGCTATATAAATTTGTTTTATGACAAATTATTGGAGAGCGCCTGAGGGGACTCTCCAATAATTTATAATAAAACAAGTTTTGAATAGAAATTTAAACCACCAAAAATAATGTCGCCCTCAACCAGATAATCACTAATGTGAAAAATATCTTGTTATTTGTACTTTCCGACGTTTGACGCATTTTGAAAAAAACGTTGAAGAAACTGAATTCCCAGTGACATTCTTTTGAATGTTCCCAAATAATAACGTTTTTGTGTGATTCTAGCATGTGTATCAAACGGCATGTCTCACAAATGATACATTGTTTGACCATGAAGAAACAGAATCTTTTTTACTAAACGAATGCACCATTTTCCTTCCAGAATCTTTTTTGTGGGGGTTATACACCAGAGCGTGTTTTTCCAAGTAGTAGCACACTTACCGTATATGGGAATTTTCAAGTATCAGACGCAGGAGGATTCCGATATAAACTAGGGTTTAATCCCGTGAACGGGAATGTTCTGGTTGTTGTTTTTGAAAGTCAGTCACGATGTCGGGAATTTTCCGGTCTTCGTTTCTGAATATCAGTCCCGATACCCGGTAATTTATAGGAAAACATCTGAAATCGAAGGATGTGTTCTGCAACCTTTGATTCCCGATACTAGTCTATGAATTTCCCGGGCAATAGCTTTAATATTCAGAACCGATGACCGGGAGATTCCCGTTTGCGAGATTAAACCATAGATCTAACGGCGATGCTGGTTTCGGGAGAAATTGATACTCACCGGAATTTCCGAAACTATAATACGTAATCATTGATATAGTGGTTTGTGAATTTCGCAGGTATTGTGACTGACGTTTAGAGCCGTGAATTTCCCGTTCCCGGTATTAAACCTTAAACCTATGAACCCGTGAGACGGATTTTTCGATCAAAGACATAATTCCTGTCACATTTTTGTTTTATTGTAGGAGGTTTATAAACGGGGCATTGATGATAAAATAATAACTGCAGTCTGCAGCCTGAAGGCTGCAGACTGCAGTTATTATTTTATCTTCCCTGTATAATGATATTGGACTGACCCATCTCACTGTAAGTGTACACAAAGGCGATACCATTGCAGGAACCGAGGGTTAAAGTGGTTGATATAAACCGAGGGATTTCCAATGTATTGTTGTTTAATTATGGGCTTGCCGTTTATGTCGTTCGGTTTTCGTCTGGTTTATGTGTACCGCTATGCAAAATTGTTACTCTGTCACAGCCCATATGCAGCTCGGAGTCCTCAACAATTTCGACTTCAAATGATCCCGGTTTACTGAATAAAGCGAAAAGGAGAAATCAAAAGAACAGAGACTGTCAGGTCACTCACAAACAATAATCAGACGACTTTACTTCTCGGGCATGGTTTCAAACTTAACCTTTTGTACCCTGGTATTATATTCAATGTGTGTCTCAGTTGTAGACTGTTGGACTTCTATGCTAGAGGTCCCGAGTTCGATCCCCGTCCTGGACGACCCGCGTTGTGTCCTTGGGCAAGGCACTTTATCCCAGTTGCCCACGCGAGGGCACGATTTCGCCGTTTACTAAGGCGTACTGCACATGGGTGATGCGCATGTCTTCAACCGCTGTAACCCCGCTTGAACTAAGCTTGAACAGAGTTAGAATGTTGAGAAGCTGACAGTTGCTCTTCGATGCTCGGTCGTTCTCCCCGGGTACTCCGGCTTCCTCCACCCTTAAAACTGCCACGGTCACGATTAGTCAGCGTGCATATGTCTGTGACCTTAAACACCAATAAATAAATAATAAATAAATACATATATTCGATGTCAGTTAAATGTCAGAAATTGGAAGAGTCCGTATCCATTATGTGGTGGTAGAGCAATTAATATTTTCTACGCGCAGCCTTTGGGATGGACGTTGAATATATTAATTGTTGTACCCCATACGTTCATTGAGCAGCCTTCCTACTAAATAAAATTATGACGTACCGTTCCCGTTCACCGGAAAAGCGACCTCTCGGCTTCAAACGGTTACCCCTAATTACCCGTTTTCTGTTTTATAGAGATTATTACCATTATGTGGATGTACAAAATATGTATCCGAGTCTCGCACCGGGTACTAAGGGTAGGTCACGACGAGTCTTCGCCTCGTCGTGATCTGCCCAAAGAATCCGGAGCTCGACTCGGATAAATATTTTGTACATCCACATAATGGTAATAATCATTTTATCGTACAATATATTGGGGATAAGTCAAGAATGTAGACGAATATATAACGAGCTCTTTATTCGTATGGCTGAACAAATGGAAATAAAAATGGAACTCACGCGAAAGGAACGTGCATGTATCCGACCCCCCTGATACAAACATCTGTATCAGAAGGTCGTATACTCGACAGTTGCGGAGTTAATACAGACAAAACACATGTTGACTGTTAGATAAAACCCTTTATCCAACGTAACGACCAAAACCGGCCAGCGCTATTCACAAAATTCACCATTCAATTTTCATTATTGTTTTTCATTTTTTCGTCTCAAAACCATAGCTTATGGCCCCTCATTGGAACGAGCTCGTTGAACTCGTTTCAACGAGGGGTCACAAGCTATGGATTTGACGTAACAAAAGTAAAAAAAATAGTTATTCAATAATTTTATTTGCAAGTGTCGTCTTCTTTTCGTGTTAGGTAAAGGGTTAAAACATAATACAAACGGAATCGTGGTTAAACTTAACACGAGTAAGCGGTAACGCGAATGGGAACTGGACATCTCTATTTTGGGATAGCTCGCTATTTCATGGAATTTAGAATATATAGGGGATATGGAATGAGTGTTTTTCTCATATAACATTTATGAAACGAGACTAAGAATTTTGCGTTTTGGCGAGCCTCTGGCGAGCCCAGACGGAAAATTCGGACGAGTTTCATAAATATTATATGCGAAAAACACTCATATTCTATTTATCATATGACACACACACGCACAAAATAGACACTTTGTATGACTTTTTAACCCTTCACTTAACTTGAGTTGCAGACGGCACTTGGAAAAAACATCCTCGTATAACTAACAAATTTTCATTTTTTTTGCTTCCAAAACATAGGTCATGACCCCTCATTGGAACGAGCGTGACACGCTAGTTCCAATGAGGGGGTCACAACCTATGTTTTGGAAGCAAAGAATGAAAATAAAAAAAATGAATGTCGTTCTTCTTGTAGGTAAAAGATTATTACAATATAACCCACCCTACATAGGACAGATAACTCAAATTGTCCCTGCTGAAATTATGCAAATATAACCCAGTTAGTTTTTGTTTAGCCAGTAAAATTGTCCAGATTTGAAATTGACCAATCAAAGCTCCCAACTCTAAATATGCAAATTATGAAAATGTGGCTCAGTTGTATTTTGTTCAGCCAATCAAATTGTCTAGTTTTGGAAATGACCAATGAAATTGTCGGAAGGCTTTTTCTATCACTGATTAATATGAAAACAAAATATCAAATGTTTTAAAGTGAACAAAACTGACGATTCATATGATAAATACACGTATTTCTTCATTATCACGTCCTGCTTTCTAATTTCACACTTGCGAGGGTTCATGTTAGTAAGAGCAATTTTTTCGTTGATCTATACATATAAAACAATGTATTCGCAAGGTAAAATACACTGATTCCGCAAAACGTGCAACACATTTCTGACTGCTTAATTGTTAGATGACTGCGTTTGTCTTGACCAAGGCTTTCTTTTCAACATATACTGCTCTCTTAGCTTTGACTGGATAGTGCCAATGTAACTGAGCAATGTGTCATGGCTCAGTCAATGTTGCTTGTTAGTTATAGGATTGAAATTCAAACGGAATGGTCGACGATACGATGCTGACCAACGGTAACTGTGATGTGTGCTTGGGCAAGACACTTAATCCCGATTACTAACACGGGGGCACGGTGCCAGTTCTCTCAAAGGAGCGCTGAACGACTTCAACCACGTCGAACCCTGCTTGCGCAGAGGTGGTACGTCATGAAGTGTTACAGGTGTTTTCCGCTGCTCGGTGTCTCTCTCTGGGTACTCCAGTTTTCTCCACCCATAAAACTGTTCGACACAGTGTGGCTCTGGTTGTTGAAAGAGTCGTGAAACTCAAAACAAAACAAAATATGATTCTTGTCGGGATCAATAAGCAACCTCCTTCAAGAGTGTGAAGATGTTAGGGCCGCAGCCCTTCGTGCTTATGAAATTGCACATCTAGGCGTCCAGCACTCCACATAACAAACTCGCGTTTTGAAACGAAACTTTAAAGTTTCCGCAGACGTTATGGGGCCTCGTAAAGAGGGTTCCGATTTTGGGTTTTTGTTGTTGGAATTGTGTGTATGAAATTAGGAGCTCTGCAGCTAACACAAAGCCCGAGTCCGTGTATTATGCATACCGATCCCATATATTTCATGAGGTCGGCGTCAAGTATTATTTAAAATCGAACGAAAAATGTTTTGCTGTTGGCCTTGTGCGGAACACTTGTAAAGTTTTTTTTTTCTTATTCTTTTATTCTTTCTATTAATTTTCTAACTTAGTGGCCAATGCGATTTTTTAAATCTCCTAAAAATTCTACTGACCTTTTAATTTGGTGATTTTTTTATAACAAATGACTACCAAAACTATTAAATCGGTACTCATTAGCAAAACTTTCGCCCAGCCCTTCCATCCATCACTTTAGCAACTCACATGTTTTTCTCGTTTTTAATAACATCACTATTAATTATAGAGACGTACGTGATTGTACTCGCATATGCTCCAAGGTGATTTTATAAGAAATGATTTATTTATTCGGTAGTTTGACAAAAACATGAGCCCTCCCAATCAGTCCACTGCGTTGGCAAAGCACGTGTATTTTATTGGTTTTAGCTGCTTCACAATAAATCAAAGACGTTAGTAAATGTAATCGGATATGGCGTCAACGTGATTTTATAACAAATGATTGTCGAAGCAGTTAATAAGGTAATTTTTCATGAAAACACGTCCACCCCAAAGATTAGTTACGTTGGCAACACACTGTTTTTATTCCAATCACCATTTATCAACGAGGAGTGTATGAAAACCATCAGATAAGGTGTCTATATGATTTTATTATAACAAATGAGTTTCTACGCTATTAATCCTTTGATATTTTTGTACGTCTTATACGTACGAAATCAATCAGCGCGCTGATACTTTCTTGTAATTTCGTCGCCTGAGTTCTAGAATGTTCTATGTCCCCTGTGGGACATAGAACATTCTAGTACTCAGCCGACGATTTGTTTTGTTATTATTTTTCGATTTTTTAAAGTTTTAACCTCAATTCCTATTTTCTCCCAAATAGTGCTCAGTGACAACCGTTGACTAAATGTTATCGCAGTTTAAAATACTAATATAATCGTGCTGTCGAGACTTCATAACTGGTTGAGTGCTAGAAGCAACTATCAGGGCTTTAAAAAAAATGAGGATTCCAGAGCAAAAGCTAGCACTTTCCTTGCTTAGAACGGAACAGAATTGTATTTGATGAATGTAGTTATATACACGTATAATGAATAAAAAAGGATAAAGATCGTTATTAACATCTTCGGGAGGCGACATAGCCAATTTGGCGGTTTCTTGTCGCTTCCCAGAAAAATTAAACTTGTATTTCATATTCAGTCAAACACAAATAATATTGTTATATAAATTTGTTTTATGACAAATTATTGGAGAGCGCCGGAGGGCACTCTTCTATAATTTATAATAAAACAAGTTTTGAATAGAAATTCAGACCACAAAAAAATAATCTCGCCCTCAACCACTAATGTGAAAAATATCTTGTTATTTGTACTTTCCGACGTTTGACGTATTTTGAAAAAAAAACGTTGAAGAAACTGAATTCCCAGTGACATTCTTTCGAATGTTCCCAAATAATAACGTTTTTGTGTGATTCTAGCATGTGTATCAAACGGCATGTCTCACAAATGATACATTGTTTGACCATGAAGAAACAGAATCTTTTTTACTAAACGAATGCACCATTCTCCTTCTAGAAACTTTTTTGTGGGGGTTATACACCAGAACGTGTTTTTCCAAGTAGTAGCACACTTACCGTATATGGGAATTTTCAAGTATCAGACGCAGGAGGAATCCGATATAAACTAGGGTTTAATCCCGTGAACGGGAATGTTCTGGTTGTTGTTTTTGAAAGTCAGTCACGATGTCGTTGAATTTCCGGTCTTCGTTTCTGAATATCAGTCCCGATACCCGGTAATTTATAGGAAAACATCTGAAATCGAAGGATGTGTTCTGCAACCTTTGATTCCCGATACTAGTCTATGAATTTCCCGGGCAATAGCTTTAATATTCAGAACCGATGACCGGGAGATTCCCGTTTGCGAGATTAAACCATAGATCTAACGGCGATGCTGGTTTCGGGAGAAATTGATACTCACCGGAATTTCCGAAACTATAATACGTAATCATTGATATAGTGGTTTGTGAATTTCGCAGGAATTGTGACTGACGTTTAGAACCGTGAATTTCCCGTTCCCGGTATTAAACCTTAAACCTATGAACCCGTGAGACGGATTTTTCGATCAAAGACATAATTCCTGTCACATTTTTGTCTTATTGTAGAAGGTTTATAAACGAGGCATTGATGATAAAATAATACCTGCAGTTATTATTTTATCTTCCCTGTATAATGATATTGGACTGACCCATCTCACTGTAAGTGTACACAATGGCGATATCACTGCAGGAACCGAGGGTTAAAGTGGTTGATATAAACCGAGGGATTTCCAATGTATTGTTGTTTAATTATGGGCTTGCCGTTTATGTCGTTCGGTTTTCGTCTGGTTTATGTGTACCGCTATGCAAAATTGTTACTCTGTCACAGCCCATATGCAGCTCGGAGTCCTCAACAATTTCGACTTCAAATGATCCCGGTTTACTGAATAAAGCGAAAAGGAGAAATCAAAAGAACAGAGACTGTCAGGTCACTCACAAACAATAATCAGACGACTTTACTTCTCGGACATGGTTTCAAACTTAACCTTTTGTACCCTGGTATTATATTCAATGTGTGTCTCAGTTGTAGACTGTTGGACTTCTATGCTAGAGGTCCCGAGTTCGATCCCCGTCCTGGACGACCCGCGTTGTGTCCTTGGGCAAGGCACTTTATCCCAGTTGCCCACGCGAGGGCACGATTTCGCCGTTTACTAAGGCGTACTGCACATGGGTGATGCGCATGTCTTCAACCGATGTAACCCCGCTTGAGCTAAGCTTGAACAGAGTTAGAATGTTGAGAAGCTGACAGTTGCTCTTCGATGCTCGGTCGTTCTCCCCGGGTACTCCGGCTTCCTCCACCCTTAAAACTGCCACGGTCACGATTAGTCAGCGTGCATATGTCTGTGACCTTAAACACCAATAAATAAATAATAAATGAATACATATATTCGATGTCAGTTAAATGTCAGAAATTGGATGAGTCCGTATCCATTATGTAGTGGTAGAGCAATTAATATTTTCTTCGTGCAGCCTTTGGGATGGACGTTGAATATATTAATTGTTGTTCCCCACACGTTCATTGAGCAGCCTTCCCACTAAATAAAATTAAGACGTACCGTTCCCGTTCACCGGAAAAGCGGCCTCTCGAGTTCAAAAAGTTAACCCCTAATTACCCGTTTTCTGTTTATAGAGATTATTACCATTATGTGGATGAACAAAATATGTATCCGAGTCTCGCACCGGGTACTAAGGGTAGGTCACGACGAGTCTTTGCCTCTTCGTGATCTGCCCTAAGAACGCGGTGCTCGACTCGGATAGATATTTTGTACATCCACATAATGGTAATACTCATTTTATCGTACAATATATTGGGGATAAGTCAAGAATGTAGACCAATATATAACGAACTATTTATTCATACGGGTGAACAAAAGGGAAAAAAATGGAGCTCACGCGAAAGGAACGTGCTTGTATCTGACCCCCAGATACAATCATCTGTATCAGGGGTCGGATACACGACAGTGGCGGAGATAATACAGACAAAACACATGTTGATTGTAAGATAGAACCCTTTATCCAACGTAACCACCAAAAACCGGCCAGCGCTATTCACAAAATTCACTATTCAATTTTCATTATTTTTTTCATTTTTTGGTCTCAAAACCATAGCTTATGGCACCTCATTGGAACGAGCTCGTTGAACTCGTTCCAATGAGGGGTCACAAGCTATGGATTTGACGCAACAAAAGTAAAGAAAAATAGTTATTCAATAATTTTATTTGCAAGTGTCGTCTGCTTTTCGTGTTAGGTAAAGGGTTAAACATAATACAAACGGAATCGTGGTTAAACTTAAAACGAGTAAGCGGTAACGCGAATGGGAACTGGCCATCTCTATTTTGGGATAGCTCTCTATTTCATGGAATTTAGAATATACAGAGGATATGGAATGAGTGTTTTTCTCATATAATATTTATGAAACGAGTCTAAGAATTTTCCGTTTTGGCGAGCCTCTGTCGAGCCCATACGTGAAATGCTGACGAGTTTCATAGATATTATAAGAGAAAAACACTCATTTCATACTCTATTTATCATATGACACACACACGCACAAAATAGCCACTTAGTATGACTTTTTAAACCATCAACTAACTTGAGTTGCAGACGGCACTTGGAAAAAACATCCTCGTATAACTAACAAATTTTCATTTTTGCTTCTAAGACATAGGTTGTGACCCCTCATTGGAAAGAGCGCGACACGCTAGCTCCAATGATGGGTCATAACCTATGTTTTGGAAGCAAAGAAGAAAATATAAAAAAAAATGAATGTCGTTTTTCTTATAGGTAAATGATTAATACAATATAACCCACCCTAAATAGAACAGATAACGTAAATTCTCCCTACTGAAATTATGCAAATGTGACACAGTTGTATTTTGTTTAGCCAATCAAATTGTCCAGTTTTGAAACTGACCAAGGAAACCTCTCAACTCTAAATATGCAAATTATGACAATGTGGCCCAGTTGTATTTTGTTCAGCCAATCAAATTGTCTAGTTTTGAAATTGACCAATGAAATTGACGGAAGGCTTTATTTATCACTGATTAATATGAAAACAAAATATCAAATGTTTTAAAGTGAACAAAACGGACGAGTCATATGATAAATACATTTATTTCTTCATTATCACTTCCTGCTTTCTAATTTCACACTTGCGAGGGTTTATCTTAGTAAGAGCAATTTTTTAGTTGTTCTATACATATAAAACAATGTATTCGCAAGGTAATATACACTGATACCACAAAACTTGCAACACATTTCCGAATGCTTAATTGTAAGATGACTGCGTTTTTCTTGACCACGGATTTCTTTTCAACATATATTGCTCTCTTAGCTTTGATTGGATAGTGCCAATGTAACTGAGCAATGTGTCATGACTCAGTCAATGTTGCATACTAGTTATGGAATTGAAATTCAAACGGAATGGTCGACGATACGATGCTGACCAACGGTAACTGTGGTGTGTGCTTGGGCAAGACACTTAATTCCGATTGCTAACACGGGGGCACGGTGCCAGAGTGCTCAAAGGCGCGCTGCACGACGTCAAATACGTCGAATCCTGCTTGCGCCGAGGTGGTACGCCATGAAGTGTTACAGGTGTTTTCCGCTGCTCGGTGTCTCTCTCCGGGTACTCCAGTTTCCTCCACCCATAAAACTGTTCGACACAGTGTGTCTCTGGTTGTTGAAAGTGTCGTGAAACTCAAAACAAAACAAAATATGATTATTGTCGGGATCAATAAGCAACCTCCTTCAAGAGTGTGAAGATGTTAGGGTCGCAGCCCTTCGTGCTTATTAAATTGCCTATTTAGGCGTCCAGTACTCCACATAACAAACTCGAGTTTTGAAACGAAACTTTGAAGTTTCCGCTGACGTTATGGGGCCTCGTAAAGAGGGTTCCGATTTTGGGTTTTTGTTGTTGGAATTGTATGAAATTAGGAGCTCTGCACCTAACACAAAGCCCGAGTCCGTGTATTATGCATACCTATCCCATATATTTCATGAGGTCGGCGTCAAGTATTATTTCAAATCGCACGAAAAATGTGTTTCTGTTGGCCTTGTGCGGAACACTTGTAAGGAAGCACAGTACAAGAGGAGGGTTCAAAAGTTCACAAAATTTATTTGTTATCGTTTTTTTTTTCTTCTTCTTCTTTTTTTCTTTCTGTTCATTTGCAGATTAGTGGCCAATGAGATTTTTTAAATCTCCTCAAAATGCTACTGACCTTTTAATTTGGTGATTCTTTTATAACAAATGACTACCAAAACTATTAAATCGGTACTCATTAGCAAAACATTCGCTCAGCCCATCCATCCATCACTTTAGCAACTCCCATGTTTTTCTCGTTTTTAATAATATCACTATTAATTATAGAGACGTACGTGATTGTACTCGCATATGCTCCAAGGTGATTTTATAAGAAATGATTTATTTATTCGGTAGTTTGACAAAAACATGAGCCCACCAGATCAGTCCACTGCGTTGGCAAAGCACGTGTATTTTATTGTTTTTAACTTCATCACAATAAATCAAAGACGTTAGTGAATGTAATCGGATATGGCGTCAACGTGATTTTATACCAAGTGATTGTCGAAGCAATTAATAAGGTAATTTTTCATGAAAACGCGTCCACCCTAAAAGTCACTTACGTTGGCAACTCACCGTTTTCCTTCTTTTTATCTCCATCACCATTTATCAACGAGGAGTATATGAAAACCATCAGATAAGGTGTCTATATGACTTTATTATAACAAATGAGTTTCTACGCTATCAACCCTTTGATATTTTTATACGTCTTATAACGTACAAAATCAAACAGCGCGCCGATAATTTATTGTCATTTATTTTGTTATTATTTTTCGATTTTTTAAAGTTTTAACCTCAATTCCTATTTTCTCCCGAATACTGCTCAGTGACAACCGCTTTGAGACCAGAGTGTAAGTTATTAACGAAATAGAGCAAATGTCCTCGGCAGATCATGTTAGGTTCTGAACTATAATCTCTTCCACGAGCCGACCACGACGGGATCAAGATCTGTTCTTGACACAACAACACTGGTGGGTCGAGATTATGTAGGCTAAAATCTATTATACTAAAAAAATAGAGCTTTTTTGTTCTATAATTTTCTTCGCTTTTAATGGGGTTTAACTCCTCGCATGCCGCCGGTGGTTATTCATGCCTAGGACAGGATTTCTCTTGCCACTGGAATAGGTATAGTATGAACACATTTAGCAAATTACCCCATGTAAATTAACCCTTTCAACCCTGGTGGTATCTTCTATGTCAGTTCAATGGTAGCAATTGGACGATTCCATATTTATTATTTGGGGTTAGACCAATTAATATTTTTAACGTGAAGCCTTAGGGCTGCACGTTGAAAATATTGATTAGTCTACACCACGCATTTACCTTGTAGCCATCACTCTTAATGACATTATGACGCAGCTTATGACCCTGCCGGAAGGACGGCCTCTGCTGTTCAATGGGTTAAATTAGTTCTTTCAGCCAAGATTCTTTCAGTTAAATGTAGATGACTTTTTCATCTAATCTAGTCGTGGCTGCTTTACAGCAGCCATTACTAGATTTGAAGAAAAATAATCTGAAAATACTCAGCGGGTTAAGAGATATTCAGCAGAAAGTGTATTTTCAAGTGGGGGCACTTCTAATGTAGATGGGAATTTTCAAGTATCAGAAGCTAAAGTTTTTTATTTTTTTGTGAAATTAACAACACAACTCTAGGATTTCTGATGTAAACTGAAGGAATCTGTAAGCTTTTTTTTTAAAGACGAGCATAGGATCACGCGGCGGCGGGTATGCGGGGCATGTTACTTTGTCACAGTTTGTCTGCTACCCAGAGTCATCAACAATTTCTTCTTCAAAATGATTCCCGTGTACAGAATGAAGCCAAAAAGAAAACACAAAGTTAACCTTTGTTTGCCAGTTTTCCTTTAAAGAAAAAAGTAGTAATAGAGGGATGAAATGTGCCTTGTTGACCGGGGGGGGGGGTGGGCTGAGGGGGAAGTGAAGTAGTAGGAGATGTGGATACCCGGTTGTAGTCCCCACCAGTCCTAAATAATCTCACCAGAGTCCCACCAGTCCTCAAATCACCCCTAAAACGACTATATTTGATATGGATTCTTCAAGACTTCTTTTTAGGATCGCTATACCCTTTAAATAGCCCTCATGGGGAGCTCGGTGGCTCAGTAGGTAGAGGTGCAGGCTGCAAGCCGAGAGGTCCTCGGTTCGAATCCCACCTGCGGCGACCGCGTTGTGTCCTTGGGCAAGACACTTCACCCCCATTGCCCGCGTGGGGGCACGATGACGCCGTGTACTAAGGCGTACTGCACGTCGATGGTACGCATGTCTTCAACCAATATAACCCTGTCTGTGCTGCAGTGCGGAGTTACGATATTGGAGAGCTCGCAGCTGCTCGTCGTTGCTCGGTGGTTCTCTCCGGGTACTCCGGCTTCCTCCACTCGTAAAACTGTCACGATCATGGTTAGCCATTGTGCATAAATATGTGACCTTAAACATCAATAAATAAATAAATAAATAACCCTCATGACCTGATTTCTGATGTAAACTGAAGGAATCCCAACGGTTTATTTTTTAAAGAAGATCGTAGGATCACGCGAGTATCTGGGAGATGTTACTTTGTCACAGTTTGTCTGGTACCAGAGTCATGAACAATTTCTTTTTCAAAATGATTCCCGTATACTGAATGAAGCCAAACCGAGAAAACAAACAAAACAAAAACTAACAGACTTTCGAGTCAGTTACCAGTCGACTTCACTTTTCGGACACAGTGTAAAAGTTAACCCCTGTTTAACGGTTTTCTTTTAAAGACAAATATCTTAGGAATCCAGGAGAAACATAACACGGGTGTGCGTTGTCTTGGATGAAAAATGGGCATCACAATTTTTGGATTCCTCACTCTTTCTTGGAATTTAAGGGGTCACATTTAATTCCGACGTCATTATTTCTCCATTATCACCGTCGTCCTCTTAATTCCGCACTGGCGCTGGGTTTATTCTAATATTTCAAAATGAAGACTGACTCGCGGAAAAAAAAGACGACAGGAGAATGTGAGGTGTTGTATTTTTGTTATTCTTTTTTGACGAGTGAGATTCTTCTGTGCTGCCGGGGCAGAAAAAAAAATGGCGAGAGATGATCGACAAGATTGTGACCAAGTCACGATCCAGTCAACATCCCCCGGCCTTATATTGTATGTCCAGACGTGTATACATGTTCCTTCCTATAAATATGGTGCAATCAGTCCCCAGGAAGAAAAACAAGAGTCAACTCTTTTGAAAACGGCCCTAGCGAATACTCAGGCTATATCTAATGCGCGTCTACAGCCAAAGACTGCATGTAACACAGCTTTACCACATAGGATGGCCAGTTTCAGTTTACAAATACTAAACCCCTTAACACAGTAATATTATTTGCATTTCATGTTAAAATAAGGAACTTGGTATGAGCCCGTCAAAAAGGGGGGGGGGGGGGGAGGTTACCGTTTGGCACAAATAAACCAATTCAGAGTGTATGTTAACTGTTTGTAGACCGACGTGCAGGCCCGAAACCTATGAGTACCAGGAAGGCGCCGCCTCCCCCAACCACACCATGTTTGTCGTGAATGTTTGTTGTCCGTCGAAACAAATGCTGGTTGCTCGAATGCCAACATTGTCTCGGAAGGCCGTTAATTTGAAGAAAAAGTTGACCATTTCGTCTCCTGAGTTTCAATGTGTTCTATGTGCCAGTAGGCACATAGAACACATTGAAACTGAGGGGACGATTTGGCGAAACCTCAATTTTTTTTATTATGCAAAAAAGAACTCTGTGTTTCAAATATATTTTGAGTGAAAGCGGCCGTGAAAAGTATATGGCGATCGAATAGTCATGTACACGAAACTCTTTTTGTATTATTATTATTGTTTTAAAGAATTACTTTAGTTAAACGAAACTAATATTTTTTAAATAATAATAATAAACGAAAGTTTCCAACCTTGAACCAATGCTATAAAACTTTTACAATTGTATTTTCTACAATTGTATTTTATACATATTTATATAAGAGATTAAAATGAATCATTTGTCTTTCAAACGATTTGGCAATTTGTCAACTGGCAAATTGCCAAGATCTTTCAAAATGTTAATGGTTCATTTAACCCATTTAAAGTCATAACTAGTGAATACAATTCTAGAAAATACATGTGTAAAAGTTTTATAGTATTGGCCCCGTTCAAATATTAATGTAACTGACTAAAATGAATCATTAATATTTTTTTCGACTTCGCAATTTGCCAAGTGGCAAATTGCCAAGATCTTTGAAAATGTTAATAGTTCATTTAACCCATTTAAAGATATATCTAGTAAATCCAGTCCCAGAATATACAATTGTAAAAGTTTTATAGTATTAGCATGGTTGTTTTTTGTTTGTTTGGTTTTTTTTAACCCTTTGCCCAACGAATCGCCAGCATCCGCCGGCCTAATATGCAAATTCAGCAGCTGAAAAAATATTATATTTCAAAACATTTTAACAAAACCATATCATGTGACCCTCATTGGAACGAGCTCGTCGAGCTCGTTCCAAAGAGGGGTCACCTGATATGGTTTTGTCGAAATTTGTTGAAAAAAATTTAAAAATGATATTTTGAATAATAAATTTTGAAATCGACTGCGTTGGGTAAAGGGTTAAAGAAGTTAGGATTATAGTTCGCACCGATGGTCAAAAAAAAATAATAATAATCTCGCCCACCACGTCGGAGAGTTTTGAAATCCTAGCTTCGGGTTTGCCGGCATGGTTGAAAGTGCATTCTTGTTGGTTAGATACCCAATGCTAAATAGTTGATGAACAAAATCATCAGCCAATTCCGCAAAAGAAGCGGAAGTGTAGAAAAGAATGTATGTGCACTCAAAATGTTTACATGTACATGCAAATTTCGTTTGAAACTTACAGTGTGAGTGGGGCGCGGTGGCTCAGTTGGTAGAGGTGCAGGCTGCAAGCCGAGAGCTCCTCGGTTCGAATCCCACCTGCGGCAACCGCGTTGTGTCCTTGGGCAAGACACTTCACGCCGATTGCCTACATGGGGGCACGATGACGCTGTGTACTGAGGCGTACTGCACGTCGATGGTGCGCATGTCTTCAAGCAGTCTAACCCTGCCTGTGCTGCGGTGCAGAGTTCAGAGTTACGATGTTGGAGAGCTGACAGCTGCTCGTCGTTGCTCGGTGGTTCTCTCCGGGTACTCCGGCTTCCTCCACCCGTAAAACTGTCACGGTCACGATTAGCCATTGTGCTTAAGTATGTGACCTTAAAACACCAATAAATAAATACAGTGTGAGTAACGTGTGTGGAAGTCAAGAAGGAGTGTTGATGCGTGAGAGATATATTCAGAAATTCACACAATTCCATTGTCTTTTTTTATATTCTTATATAATCACCCAGACTGCATCATTACTGTTTCCGATAGCAAATCTTGTTTGGTTATATATGCTGTTCACATTATTTTCCACGAGAAAATGGATTGTTTTTACAAAAAGACATCAAATACGATCACTTGTGTTTTGTACAACATTATGGGAGAACTTGTTTTTGAAGAGGAATCTGAAGCGCGATTCTAAAAATGCACGCATGTTAGAACGAATAAAACAAACAGGAACAGAGGTTTTTGTATCATTGAAGAGGGAGCGTTGTTCATTGTCTGTCCACTACATGGCTGCTCTGAAACGAAAAATAGTAAAGAAATATAATATTGTGCTACACTGGAGTACACAACGATTTCAACAATGATGAAGATAATGATACTTTATGATGAGGACGAAGAGACTCGGAGGATGTAGGGCTGCACGATATTCAAAACTGAATACCGGTATCGGTATTCAAAAAAAATACCGTGGTATACCGGTATATCGGAAACTGTTCAGATATATGAACACAAGTACCACAATCGAGACTCGAGGCATCACAGTCGGAACGAATTAGCATGCCTTGATGATGCGGTTCGAAACACCTTTCCCCAACGCAGACGATAACAAAATTTATTATTTTCAAAATTAGTTTATCAGATTTTCGCCAAAGATTTCAACAAAACTATATCATTTGACACCTCATTGGGACGAGCTCAACGAGCTCGTTCCAATGAGGGGTCAAAATGATGTAGCTTTGTTGAAATTTTTGAAAATTATTTTTTCAGCTGCTGAATTTGTATATTACGAGGGCACAAGCAGACGATTCCTTGAATAAAGAAATAATATTATTCATTCGGGGCTACAGTTAAAAAAAACTCGTGACATCTTGAAAATTAAATTGTGGGTAAATAAATAATGACGATAAACCGATATTTTTGTAATTACACCGGTATTCAATCGATATTGGTTTGAATACCGGTATATATCGGTTTATCGATATACCGTGCAGCCCTAGGAGGATGATGGTTGTGTGACGATGATGATGGCATGCAGCCCCAAATATTATACGTTATCTCGGGCAACATCCAGGGTACATGGAGATTTAATACCGTTATGTCGGTTTTCAACTATGAGGCACAAGCCGAATGGTTGAAAAGGAGGCATCCAGGTATTAAATCTCCATGTACCCTGGATGTTGCCCGAGATAACGATTTTGTCCCACCTCGTAACACAGAAATATTGCCGAGATGTAAAATATGATCACACATTAAGACTCAGACGACGAGGTTTAAACTCCACACTGGGCCTCTGGTTTTGAACCAAACAGCGTAACAAACGTCACAGCAAAACTATAAATAGACGCGTCTATTTCCGAATCGTTGTTTATAAACCAGGTCACACATGGCGAAGTTTTTCACTTTGGTGAATTTGAATTCGTTGAAACAGTTTTAAAACCGTGTAAATTGAGCCTTCCAGAGTGTACTGTATTTCCATGGAACAAGCTTCAGCATGTTAGATGTGTTGTGTTGTGTGTTTTATTCATGTCTTTGAGAGAATAGCTTAAATATTCACTTAAAACGACGCTGGACATCATGGAACATGGAAGGTGACATTTTGAATTTCGGGAACGATGTCTCACAAATTAAGACTCCACTTGGGTTTAAACTTGAAGATTTTGAATTGAGCCGCAGTCATTGAATTTTGTAAAAGGTAGGTGGAATTAATAGCATACATTTCTACGCTGACCATCGGAAACCGCAAAATAAATTATGAAGGTCGCCGAGATTTAATGCCCTGGTAATGTTAATTTGTTGTTGACACTAAGTCTTACAGTAGTTACACTGACTGTGCCCGTATATTTGTCCGCCGTGGATTTCCTACTTTTACCTCAGTTTGGCTCCAAAACCCTCACTGAAATTGTGACACTTAATAAAAAAAAAACTTTATGGTCGGGATTTACCCCGTTACAATTTAATTAACAGTTCTAATAGGAGTTTCTGCAATCGATGCGACCCAGTCGGGGTCAAAGGTTATTTTTATCACCTGGATGTTTCTCGAGTGACAAACGTGGAACAACGGCGCGTGCTCCTTTCACCCGTATGTTTGAAGATAGCCGATACCATGGCTATTTGTCTCGGTCACGTTGACCAATCAGAAGACGCGATGCATACTGATACAGGGACAATAATCTATCTACCCCCAAATCATAAATATCGACTCTTCCAGTTGCTTCCATTGAACTGGCACGGAAGATACCACCAGGTTCACGGGGTTAAGAAGCAAATCATGAGTAGCAAAATAACTACTGAGGCTGTACATCTCAATTGTTTTTAAAAATGGTACTCAACTTCAACACAGTTTCTTCCAACATCGCCGTCCGCGATGCAATTTTCAAAGTATGTGACCTTAAACACCATAAATAAATAAATAAATGAAATTGCCAGAATCCAACTTTTCATCGTCAAAAAGTTTAGACACATCATCAAACGTCACACCGCACTCCCACGTTTATAATTAACCCTTTATACCCCAGAGGCCGCTTTCCAGTCCAGTAACATGATGCTTCATAATTCCATTTAGCATTTAGTTGACTTTTGAGTGAAGGTGTGGTGTAGACCAATCAATATTTTCAACGTGCAGCCCCCGAAGGCAGCACGTTGAAAATATTAATTGGTGTACCCCCAAATAATGAATATGGACTCTTCCCGTTGCTGCCATTGAACTGGTATGGAAGATACCACGATGGTTCAAAGCCCTAAAGGCGGAATGTTGCGTATTCCATCACATTTTGGAAAGCTACAGTGTACAGTTAAAACTAGAAGTCCTGTCATGAAATGCGCCTCCCCCCCCCCCCCCCCCCCCCCACACACACACACACTTTGGGCCAAAAAAAAAAATATGCAGCTGCTGTCTTGTGACGGCGACAGATTTGTGTTCACGAAAGGCGTGTCATTCATTAAGACCAAGTTTATAATTCTGTATCAACCCTTCACCTGACACGAATAGAAAACGACACTTGAACTTTGTCTTTAAGGGGTCATCCAATAAAAAAAATTGACAATTTTGTTGAAAATTTCACCAATGCATTGAATACGAACTGAAGTTGTGAATTTTTTAATTGAACAAGCCCATATTGGTTGTTACCTACACATTTCAGTGAGGTCAAGACGGGAGCACCTGTGTGTGTTATGATATTTATGATAGCAATGTCCTAACCAAGTTAAACGAGAAAACAAATATTTACTTACTATGTGTTTCTATGAGAGAGCTAACTCCTCTCCAAAATGAACATCTCCTGTGCGGTAACTGGGAGCCCGGCAACATTGAGGTGGAAAATGTTAGAAACTGTTCATCATCTGTATATTTTGGCCAGTTCAAATTCCAGGCAGATGTCTCACTTCCGGTGTTAGGCAGTTTGTTTGGATCACTATAGAAAAAACATTAAATCCGCATGAATATATATATTTAGTTAACAAACCAAGACGATCCCTATTCTCTTACACAATAAACAGTATGGTTTTTCTTTTTCTTCTGCTTAACCCTTTGAACAAGAGCGGCCGCTTTTCCGGCCAGGGACACAATACGTCATAACGCCATTAAACAACATAGCTGTTCAGTAAATGTGTGGGGTAGACCAGTCAATGTTTTCAGCGTGCAGCCCTGAGGCTGCACGTTGAAAATATTGAATGGTCTACCCAAAATTATGAATATGGACTCTTCGAACTGCTGCCATTGTACTGACATGGAAGATACCACCAGAGTTCAGAGGGTTAAAACATGGTTCTGATTGTTTGTAATCACCCATTACCTAACAAATTGGTCCCATCCACACACGTAATCGGATAATAATGGCAACAATACCATATCATGTGACCCCCCTCATTGGAACGCATTCGACGAGCTCTTTCCAGTGAGGTCACATGATCCGGTTTTGTGGAATTGTTTTGTAAAAGTTTAAAACACAATAATTAAAATACATTTGTATTTGCTGAGTGTTGGGTAAAGGGTTAATGGACAATTTGCTCCAATAAATAAGAGTCTTCCCTCCATTAAACATACTAACAACACACCTTCACTGAGCAAAGCGCCGTGCGCCATGTGCAAAGATTGACATTTTATTCAACATAACCGTGGCTCAGTGGTAAGGGAATTGAACTTCAAAGCGAAAGGTTCACGGTTCGATCCCCACCAGAGGTCACTGCGTTGTGTCCATGGGCAAGGCAGGTCATCCCGATTGCCCACGTGGGGGTGGGGGGGGGGGGCACGGTGGCGCTGTGAACTAAGGTGCACTGAACGTCGATGGTGCGCTTGTCTTTAACAATGCTAAACTTGCTTGGCCGGAGTTAGTATGTTGGGGAGTGAGACAGTTGCTCGGTTGTTCTCTCCGGGTACACCGGCTTCCCCCGCCCGTAAAACTGTTCGACATGATGTAACTCCGGCTGTCGAAAGTGTCGTTAAACCTGGATAAATAAATAATTCAACATAACGCAAACATATTGCAACGCGAGTTGAAGGTTAGCATAATCAAATAATATACGTTCAGTCAGAAAACCCTTCTTTGATGACTTGGCCGGTCAGAAAAAAAATAGAAAAACATAGATAAAAACTTTTTAAGAAAAAAACTCTGGAAATCTGCATTCGAAGGCAATGCAATCTCGTCACCTCCAGGTTAGGTGTTCGATCTTATCAAAATTTCAACATTAACAATAATAAAGTGGTCTGGAAAACCATTAGCACACAACAGGTAGTAGCTGCCGCTACTTTTGTTACGAAACAATTCATGGCAACATAAAATGTTGATTTCATTGACAATAAAACTTCGTTTTGCTAATTTTAGCTTTTGAAAGCCTGAGGAGAACTACCCCCTAGGGGAGCGATTATTAGCCTTCCTGTATTTTTAAGAATGCCAGGCCTGCCTTGGTGTATAGTTTGACTTATCCCATGCTCGGGAGCGCGGTGGCTCAGTTGTAGACTGTTGAACTTTTATGCTGGAGGTCCCGAGTTCGATCCCCGTCCGGGAAGACACGCGTTGTGTCCATGGGCAAGGCACTTTATCCCTGTTGCCTACGTGGGGGATCGATGACGCCGTGTACTAAGGCGTAGTGCACGTCGATGGTGAACATGTCTTCAACCGCTGTAACCCTGCTTGACAGAAGCGTGAACAGAGTTAGAATGTTGAGGAGCTGACAGTTGCTCGTCGATCCCGGTGGTTCACTCCGGGTACTCCGGCTTTCTCCACCCACAAAACTGTCACGGTCATGATTAGCCATTGTGCATAAGTATGTGACGTTAAACACCAATAAATAAATAATGTGAATAATCCCATGCTCAAAAAATGGATAGCTGTATATCCGACAGCTAACTGTTGGATATTTTACATCCATTGAACTATCTAACGACAAACAGTTTTTAACCCTTTACCCAACGTAACGGCCAAAACCGGCCAGCGCTATTCCCAAATATCGCCAATTAGTTTTCAAAATATTTTCATTTTTTGTCTCAAAAACATAGGTTATGACCCCTCGTTGGAACGAGCTCGAAGAGCTCGTTCCAACGAGGGGTCATAACCTATGTTTTTGAGACAAAAAATGAAAAAAATTAGATATTCAAGTTTTTTTTTGCAAGTGTCGTCTGCTTTTCATGTTAGGTAAAGGGTTAAGTAGGATAAATAACTCGTTGATGTTGGAGAGGGGAGGGAAAGCACCATTTCTGCTTTCTCTCGTCTATCCAATACCAACGTGTTATTCCTCGCGTCTACATAAACAAGAACGATAGTGCCAAGAGAAGACAACAGACAGAATGAATACTTTCCACCTGACCTCCCACACTGCAAAAATAATAGGTTCTCTTTAGAACCAAAACTGGTTCTAATCTTGTCCCTGAGATGGAACCAGTTCTGTTTAAACAGTATTTATTTCAAATCAAATAAATTTACCAAGATTAGCATTCAATTTTAACAGAATATTACATGAACTGAGTAGATTCAGCAGTAAACATGGAGCTTATTCAACGCAGTCGCCATACATTTTGAAACAAAGGAGATATGAACAGTTGGCATATCGAACCAGTTTTGGTTCTGTATAGAACCAACACTGGTTCGATATGCCAACTGTTCATATCTCCTTTGCTTAATAATGATTTGAGACAACCTCGTATAAGCTCTAAACTTACGGCTGAAACACCCTCAATTTATGTTTAATTCTGTTAATATTTAATGTTAATGTTTATAAATTTATTTGATTTGAAATAAATACTGTTTAAACAGAACTGGTTCCATCTCAGGGACAAGATTAGAACCAGTTTTGGTTCTAAAGAGAACTTATATTTTTTGCAGTGCACATAGCACAAACAGCAAAGTACAAAGTTGCTGCTCAAATCAAAGTAATTATAACTGAGCACTTTATACCACCTTAACCCATTCGATACCTGCCCAATATTTAAATCGTGCCAGGAAGACAAATATTCCCCACGATTCGAAACGCAGAAAAATTTAATTGTTATGATACTGAACACAAATTCACCTCCTTTCCGAAACTTGACGGTTAGTTTGTTAAGATAATGGACACATTTGCAAACTGGTCATCATGTGATCATGCGCTCTACAATTTCTAACCTCAGTTAATTGATACTTTGTCTATGTGTAGTTTTCTGTCGTTGTGAACATGTTATCCATAAACACGAAAAATGTGTTTTTTTAATTGCATTAACCAGAAATATACAAGAGTTTCGCCGTTTCTGGGGTCTATTGCAGCACATGCACACTTTTACCAATCCAAACGCCCCAAAAACTAAATGTTGCTAAAAAACGTGCTTTTGTGCATATTTTGCTTTAAAGGCGTTCGAGTTTCCCAGACCGCAGAAACTGTAGCGGCAAATAAACACTTTTTAACTAAACTCTCTGTTCTTGGTTATAACGGTTATTAAATTATTCAAGTTCACCAACTGGGACAGAACACACAAAAATAGTTTGACATGTTTGAAACCCAGAGTGCAACGGAATCACAATTAATCTTACACAACGCACGCACCATCACTGGATGGTGTGCTGCATACAAAATTCACGATTGGCCCATCAAGGTCATTGTCACAGATAGAGATGAATAGATTGAATCAACATCCACATCACATTTTAAGTGTCTGGGCCATAACGTTTTAGTTGAAGCAGACTCTCGTTGACATTAAAACAATACAGGGACCACTGTGTCACGTACAGAGTACATGACTGACCCATCAACGTCAAGGCCACGCGTAGCGGTCAACACTAGGGATCTGCGAATCACACATTTTTCTTCGAATCGAATCTCGAATCGTATCGTGTCTCTGATATCGATATCGAATCGAATCTTCAATCGAATCTTAATAGACAAGTTATTTCATATTGCACCAAACGGAAGTTACGGTACATTGTGAAGACCTTTACAAGACTCACTTACACCTTAAACACCAATAAATAAATATTCTCTGTAGCACCGTCGCTGAAACAGTTAGCCCTATTATCCATAGTTTTCGTTTTTTGAAGGCTTAATTTTTTTTGATGATTATTCCTATAATTAGTGTTTGCAGTCTAATATCAATGCGTCATTGGAAATATTGCCCACCCCTACTGTACTGTGTGAATCATTAGAGAACTTCGTTGTGAGAAAAGATGTACCAGTAAATTACCACAATTTTCCTTTCAACAATAACGTCCTGAAACGAAACGTCTCATAAAATGTTGTCTACGGCGAAAGGGGGTTGGTGGTGGTGGTGGTGGAATTCATTCTGCATTTTTAGGGAGATTCAGTAAATAAGTAATCCGACAGCCCTACAAATTACATTATTGTCGAGCCTCACTTCTGATGTTTTGTTTATTGCGTCGTCAGCGCGTCCAATGCCCAATCATTGTCTTCACCAAGTTCAAAGGTCTGGACGCAAACGAAAAATGATACGAAACAGGTCCACCAACTACATTTTCTAGTATGCCATGACATAATAAAAATGCGTTCTTGCTTTGTATGATCAAATGTTAAATGTACTAATATGCAAGATAACGTGAATTATTGAGCACTTTGTCAGCTCTTGTCATGGAAAATACCTCGAGCATGCTACTAGTAAGACAGCTAAAAGCCATTTTGGGGGCTATCCGTGCAATGTAGGGAAATAAAGGGCATATTTTGTCGTTGGTGTAGTACCCTTTGCGCTGAATCCGTTCCTGAATGAAGCGACTCTGTAAACGTTGGGAAACTCGAGAGATTCAAGATGCCTTCCACGATGGACTCCAGAAACTCACAATATTTCGGTACATGTCCCAAAGCCACATATTTATACGGGGCATTCTGTAAGCGGCACACTACCTAGTGATGGTACATATTATGTATAAATTATTTTTTTAGTGATTGATTTAATTGAAGTTAATGACACTTTCGACTGCCATGGTTGTATTAGTTTCATTGCTGTATCGCCATCCACTGAAAAGTTAGAGAGTGTACACTAAAAAGTTGTTGTGCGTGTTGATAGTATGTGTTGATTAGGGTCCTGCGAATATTGGAGATTAGATTCGATATCGATACCATACGTATGCTTCGAGATCGATCCCGAATCAGTCTCAAGATTCGATTTTTTCGAATCTCTCGTACTAACTTCAATTTTGTTACATTCCCAACAAAAATTGGATAAAACTGACATTAGACAATTCACTCATGTTGGCTCAATTCATATTTAATTGAGTAATTGACAATGGTTAATTGTTAGGTAAGTAGTGAATTTTGCCCACAACATTATCCATAGTTTTAGTTTTTGAAGGCTTAACTTGTCACTATTCACGTTCTTAAGACCCGGTGCTTCATTAATAAAAAATTTTGCTGATGATGATTTTTACTACCAGAAAAACGCATGCGTTGACATCACTACCCGCGCATGGATTACGACCAGTCCACGGCGGTTGAACTGGAAAATAAAACATTTTCGCCAAACTCTATCTTCATTCTTCGATGGATATACTTTAAAAATGATGGGCTTTAAATTTGTCCATGAGTCGATCAAATGGCAAGGTTCACGTCATTCCAGATGAAAAAAAGAAAATTGAATGTGGGGAGAGTAGTAGTAGTAACATATTTTTATTGTGACATGTGCTTCGCATTGATTGAAATTTAATAAAAGTGTACATGAAATAGCACCCGGCCTAATGGACATACATATCACCTAAAACATCAGATGCAAGTTATTTTTCCTAAGAGAATTTGAGTAATGTGTTAACAGTTGTTTTCAATAAAAACAACTCCACAACTGACAAAACGAATGCTAAACCATGCCAGTTGTACAACCAGGAGCCTAGTAATAAAGTTGAGCCACAAGCAATGCCGATCATGTTTTTTGGAATTTAACAAACAGGGCGTCTTTTTGCCAAGTCACTGAAGCCGCCATGCTTATTTCCGATAAAAGTACAGGACTTAACTACACAGTTGTTTTTATTCGGATTTATTTATTGGTGTTTAATGGCACATACTTATGCAGAATGGCTAATCGTGACCGTGACAGTTTTACGGGTCGAGAAAGCCGGAGAACCCGGAAAGAACCACCGAGCATGGACGAGCAACTGTCAGCTCTTCAACATTCTAACTCTGCTCAAGCTCCGCTCAAGCAGGGTTACTGTCAACGTCTGCGCGTAACTGTACCTCTGGCTGTCGGAGGGTTCCGACCAGCAATGTTCGTCATCTATAAACCACCGTACTTCTGATTTGGGTCAGATATTGTCTACTCATACCTTATGCGCCTTTTGAAAGTCCTCCGTGAAAGTCCTATTGAAATATCCACCGTTCCTGGTTGAATTCACGATTCACAAATGCCCCTTTTGTGCTAGGGCGAAATTGTCACTCACACCGATCTTCAGTCGGTATTACGATGTTCCGAAAGCAAAATAAACTACTCAGAACGCAATCAGGCTGACGCTTCAAAGGGTTAATACGCACAATACAATTAACCTACACTTCTGACTATTGCAGGACGATACCTGCTACTCGACAATCTAAACTTATACGTTCCACCTGGGGTGTTCCTTCTCACGAATTCGGCCCCGTAGCCGCCTATCAACGTTAAACTAAATCAATCATGGAATGCCCTCTCTGGCGATTCCAGCCGTTTCAGGGTCCTGTGATCGAAGGTACCCTTATGCCAGGAAACAGAGTCCGCCTGTCCTGGACTTCACCAACGCGTGTGTGACCCCAAGTGTGTGTCTAATGCTCTGCTCTTCCAGGTATATATACTTTTTACCCTAAACTGTCAGGTGGACCGACGCTCATCTGTCCACCTGTCAAAACGGTGGGAGATGACGTATATCGAGGCAGAATCAATACAAGTCATCTCACGCGTGACTTCACTTGTCGAGAAAACCGATTCGTTCTTGCCATGATTGTTATAACTTATGATGACACGACATTTCTATCTTTTAGAATCTCGTTTCTCAATTTACCGTGACGACATCTTGACATCAACCGATTACGTCTCGTAAGACTCCGACTACTGTATAAATTAAACGAGATGATTAGACCTTATCTAACATACCGTTTCTCCCCTGGGTCCCTGCGCTAAAGCTGGATATACACCACGTGTGTTTTTTCTATGTCCAGCTTTACAGAGAAGTGAAATTCACGTGGGTTTTTCGCCTTGATGCGGAATATATTTTGAACTTACAATATCTTTAAATATGAGGCCCCTTGCCCCTATATTTAGGCTGGCTTTGCCCTGACAGTTACAGCGATTGAAGACATGTGCACCATCTACGTGTAGTACGCCTTAGTACACGGCGTCGTCGTGCCCCCAGGCAGGCAACCGGGATTAAGTACCTTGCCCAAGGACACAACGCTGGTCGTCCCGGACGGGGATGGAACTCGGGACCTCTAGCATAGAAGTCCAACAGTCTAGCACTAAGCCACTGCTTTCCCTTTTATTCAGATATATTTTTAGTGAGACATTCGTTTTTTTCGTGAATTTTGAAGCTTAGCCTGTGAATTCATTATCTTATTTCAACTGTTTTATAAAATGAAAAAAATATGAATAGAAAACTGCGCATTATTATTAAAAAAACAGAACCGTGGTAAATAAGTGATCATTCTTTCAGTCTTAGCTTTAACAAGAAAGATGTTACACAGCTGATTCGGAATTAGACAAAATTCAGTATGATTCCAATCACTAAACTATATTATCAGGAAATGAAAAAGGCTATCAAAAAGATTAGCGTGAAACACTGAAACGCGGCATGATGTGTGGAATGAATGTTTGATTCATCACGATAACGTGAACCTGAAGTGAAGTATTTCAGAATAATCGTGTTATTATGCACTTGTACATGATAGTGCAGACGTAGAATCTTCAAGGTTAATTGAAAAGCTCACCCCGTATTTCCCTTGCTAATACAGATTTTCAAAGTGGAATAAGAAAAGAGAAAAAAAACAGACGATTTTCTAAAACTTAATTTGCCGAGTATGGAACAGGAATACGATACTAGTTAATTTTAACTGTGCAATTCAAAAGTGCACCAGAATATTCACACCCATATAATAGGAAATAAGACGATTTTACTTTACCAAGTTGAACACGTAATCATATAAATGTGTTTGTTGACGCGTCCCAACAGCAACCTGCTTCCTGACTTAATGGCTAAGTGCCATTAACAGAGCAATGATCGTTCAAATTATTTAATTTTCTATTACAGTGTACAAGGAAAGGTAGTATATGGCCCCTCATTGGCACGTGCCCATAAGGCCCGTTCCACCGAGGGACCATAAATTGTTTTTGAAGCAGATACAAAAATGTTCACTAAGTCAAGAAAGTGTGATTGCATCTGTCGTCCTATTGTCGTTTCAGTTCTAGACTTTACGTTTTTGCTACTTCAAGGTCTGTAAGGTAGCGTTGGATAATCTTGATGTTAACCCTTTACCCAACGTTATGGTCAAAACCGGCCAGAGCTATTCACAAGAATCGCCAACTAATTTTCATGATTTGTTCACGCTTTGTCTCAAAAACATAGGTTATGACCCATCTTTGGAACGAGCTCGTTCCAATGAGGAGTCATAACCTATGTTTTTGAGACTAAAACTGAAAAACAATAGTTATTCACGAATGTTGTTAGCAAGTGTCGTCTGCTTTTCATGTTAGATAAAGGGTTAAAGGAACTAACGGGGCCTTTACATCCTCACTACACCCACAGAGTGGGGGTCACCAAAACAAATCACGCGAATTCGCGAGCACCCAGCTTCAGATCAATATCTTCTGCTGTCCCTTCCCTCCCACCATCCACGGGCACCAATAATTTACTACACTCCATTCGATTGGCCATTTACATAGAAAATCGGCCAATACGTTAACAATCATGGATCTTATTGGCCGACAATAATCCTTCCGCGATGGCAAAAGTGCTATATCGATTAACACATAGACGGTCTGTGTTATTACGCGCATTCACGTCTATGAAAACTTTATTAGAAGGACACAGCGATTCATTTGACAACTATCAACAAAGACAAGCCATCGCCAATTTGAATTACTGAATGCAGTAAATTCTGTTTCTCTAGTTGATGAGATGCTTTTCTTATTCAAAGGTAGGTTTGTGTTGGCAGAGTTTTTTGAATCGTTTTGAGGATGAAGTATTGTATACTTTGTTTTAGAAACATTGAGGGAAAGTCGGTTCGCATTACACAAGTCGTTAATTTTAGCAAATTCGACGTTAGTATCACCATTAAGTTTTTCCCAGTTATTTTCTGAAGCATATGCTGTCGTACCATCCGGGAAAGAGTGTATCTTGTGAAGTGTGTATTTACTAATATCATTGATGTACAGCAGAAACAATATGGGACCGCGAATAAAACCCTCTCTAACACCGGTTTGAATGTCTACAAGCGACGAGTCTGTATGGTGATAAGTGACGAACTGATGTCTCCCGGAAAGATCGTTTTGGAACCATGAAGTAAGCTACCCCTTGTATGCGTAATAGTGTAGTTTCTGCAAACACGTTGTGTGGATCAATGTTTTCAAAAGCAATGGAGAAATCAAGGAAACGTTAAATAGTGCAATCTTTGGTTGCTTGATTATTCATTTCTGCGACATTGTTGTACATACAATACGAATGTGTAACAGTGTGTGACTTGGATATCCAATGTGTAACGGCTTTGAGGTTTATTATCTTGGAATTAAGGTTTAATCCCGGGAACGGGAATTCCCGTATTCCCGGTTTCGAAAGCCGGCCCGATACCCGGGAAATCTGCAGCACAGAAACGGGAATGAAGCGTGGCACTGTTTGTGTATTGAACTGAAGTTTTCTGAATTGAAACCTTGTAGGATTACGTCAGACCTTCCACGCCTGAAATTTTTACAGTCCTGATTCCTGACGAACCATTTTCAACAAATCACTGTATAGCTCTCAACCAGTTCTGGAGGACACCTCCACCCCACCACCCTCCCTTTCAAGAGCAAGATCTCCTTCACCCGCTTCAAATTTCAAACTCGCCTTCATTTTCAGAAAAACTAGTATCACTGTTCACCACCTCCTCCAACACCAACACCCCCCTCTTCACTGCCGTCACCAGTCGCAGGCGACTGGTGACGGCAGTGAAGAGGAGGGTGTTGGTGCTGGAGAAGGTAGAGGTGATAATGCGAGTTATTTTGAAAATAAAGGCGAGATTGAAGCGGTCTTGGGTTTTCTTACTTATCTTAGAAAAATAACTTTTCCGTTTGATGGCAGATTGCCAATGAAATATGCACATCATCATTAACATTTATGCGTCATGTTACCCTCTTAACTTGGTTTGATATTACCCGGGAAATATCCCGGTTGCCGGTTCGGAAAATAATTTCATTCCCGTTCCCGTTTCCTAGAAAACCAGGGAAAATATTAAGCCCTACTTGGAATTTTTTTTTATTATTATCAGGGTTTAACGACACAGTAACAGCCATGGTCATATCATGTCGGTGACAGTTTTACGGGTGGAGGAAGCCGGAGTACCCGGAGAGAACCACCGAGGAACGACGAGCAGCTGTCAGCTCTCCAACAGCGTAACTCTGAACTCTGCACCGCGGCACAGGTAGGGTTAGATTGATTGAAGAGATGCGCACCATCAACGTGCAGTACACCTTAGTACACAGCGTCATCGTGCCCCTCGTGTAGGCAATCGGGGTTAAGTGCCTTGCCCAAGGACACAACGCGGGAACGCGAATCAGCCGCTGAAATGGTCACTCATCCAACTACTAAACGCGCTCGGCGTTGCTTAACTTCGGTGATCTGACGAGAACCGGTTACCGCGACGCCCCCGCGCCCCCACCCTACTTGGAATACTATGGCTTGTGGATGTTTGTAGAATACATTTAATTACTAAACTAACTGTTTTTTCTACAGTATTTTTTTCAGAATCATAATCACAATTTGTTTGGGGTCACAAGTTATATGTTTTCGGGGAAAAAATTGAAAGCATAATAACACGTTTGTAAATCGGTCTTGTCAGTAATAGCCGTTACTTTAGGGAAACCACCGAAAACAAACGCTAACAGTAGCAAAACGTCCGTCTATGAACAACAGACGAAGGTCACCAAGTCAGTCAACAGCTAACGTTGCCTTTCAGTCAAGCGAGAAAAATGTGATAGACGCCTGCCCCATTGCCGCTGCAAAATTGTTATTTGTTAAATGGTCAACTTATTTTTTTTCAAAATCACGTCCTACATGGCTGTCCCTTTAACCCTTTACTCAACCTGAAAAGCAGACGACACCTGCAAACAAAATTCTTGAATAACTAATTTTTTTCATTTTTTGTCTCAAAAACATAGGTTATGACCCCTCATTGGAACGAGCTCGACGAGCTCGTACCAAAGAGGGGTCATACCCTATGTTTTTGAGACACAAAATGAAAAAAATAATGAAAATTAATTGGCGATTTTTGAGAATGGCGCTGGCCGGTTTTTTTTGCCATTACGTTGGGTAAAGGGTTAACAAATCTGAGATTGTATCATCATATCTACGGAGACTTGGCACTGTGATGGGGAACGAATTAGAGCTACCAGGTTATACACGTGCCGATTTCTGTCGTGGCAAATCCCCGCGTAAGAAGGGTAGAAATTGTTTTTATTTCAGCTCTCACGGAGACTTGGCACTGTGATGGGACCGAATTAGGGCTACCAGTTCACACACGTGCCGATCTCTGTCGTGGCAAATCCCCGCGTAAGGAGGGTGGAATTTGTTTTAATTTCAACTCTTGATATGACGAATTCCTTTGTAATACAAAATATATTAGCAACACTGCCCTCTGAATTGATTTGATGGTAAAATGTTTAATTTACCATCGAAGATCGTTTTTGTATCTGTGTACATTCCTCCCAGTAATTCAACTTATTGGAAATCGAAATTGAATTCTGATGTTTCCGCATATTCGGTTCTAGAGCAGGTGTTACTGAACAGTAGTCCTGGGAGGGAATTCTACTGCTCCAACTGGCGGACAGCCGGATTATGTTGTGGATGAAAACAACAAATACACTCCCTTTCCACAGTCATACACTGCATAAAAGGCAGGGAAAGTAGGGTTCTGCGAATATTCGAGATTCGATTCGATATCGATACCATACGTATGCTTCGAGATCGATCCCGAATCAGTCTCAGGATTCCATTTTTTCGAATCTCTCGTACTAACTTCAATTTGTTACATTTCCAACAAAAATAGGATAAAACTGTCATTAGACAATTCATTCATGTAGGCTCAATTCCTATTTATTTGAGTAATTGACAATGTTTAATTGTAAGGTAAGGTGTGAATTTGGCCCAGAACATTATCCATAGTTTTGGTTTTTGAAGGCTTAACTTGTTACTATTCACGTTCTTAAGAACGTGAATAGTAACAAGTTAGGCCTTCAAAAACTAAAACTATGGACAATAGGCCTAGCTGTTTCAGCGACGGTGCTACAGAGAATATTTAGTTATTGGTGTTTAAGGTGTTCACTCCGTCGCGTAAGGGTCATCACAGTGTTCCGTAACTTCCGTTTGATGCAATATGAAATGACTTGTCTTTTAAGATTCGATTCGGGATTCGATTCGATGTCGATATCAGAGACACGATTCGATTCGAGATTCGATTCGAAAAGAAATTTGTGATTCGTAGATCCCTAAGGGAAAGTCTTGATAAAATAAAAAAAACACCTTCGGAAAACATTTACTCGAGCTGTGTAAATTAGCAAAACTAAGAACTGTGAATGGTCGCTGCCTCGGCGATAGACTAGGCAATTTTACATCATATACAACGGTGCAAGTATTGCTGACTATATCATAATATCAGAAGAGTTCTTTTCCGATATTGATTATTTCTGTATCAAAGCGTTTTCTCGGATCACTGCCAGTTGGTACTCCACCTTGAATGTACTGACATTCCTGATAACAGCAAGGCGAGCAAGTATCAGTACACTCGAAAGCCGATCCCTTCGAGGTGGACAGAACAAATTGCTGCACGTGCCAGATTAATTCTAGCACGAGCGGATAAAATCGCAAATATTTTACATTATCGAATAAAGCCAAACTCATCAAACCAGGAGGGTACAGAGATGAGTATTTATCATTCTGTTAATAATTTTGCTTCTCGACGAGTCCAATTGACTTGCCGAAAAAGCCCCAAAAAGAAATGGTTCGACCACAGGTGCAAAGACTTGAAGCGCACAATGGAAAGTATTTCCCAAGATACGAAGCTTAATGCTAGTGACAGATCACTTATTGCTATTTTTTTCACTACGAAGAAGGTTTATGAGACAGAAGTGAAGTACAAATCAGAAATGTTTTACAAAAATCTATGTGACCAACTGACGACTTACAATGTATGGAGCCAGTTAATTACTGGAAAATGATAAAACAATTTCGATCTGGAAGCTGTGACAGTAACAGTATTTATCCCGACACCGCTGTTCAGTTCTTTGCAAAGCTTTTTCCCCAGAACAGAACGCTGAAATTTCCGGTATGCCGTCCGCTCCTTCTCGAACCTTGACCCAAATATTAAACTGCGACATAATATCCCTGGAGGAAATCAGAAAAGCACCCCGACAAATAAAAAATAAAAAGTCTCCAGGTCCCGACAATATATCCAACGAACTTTTAAAAACTGTAATCTCCTGCATGCCGACAAAACTGTCAAGTTGTTTAACCAAGTCTTTGAATCTGGTCATTATCCAACTGAATGGAGTAAGTTCACCCTAGCGCTACTGTGCAAAAAGCTAACCGGCATGATCTTGACAACTACAGAGCAATTGCACTACTGTCGGGAACTTGTTTAATGAGATTATAAATAACCGAATAAATAATTTCCTTGAAGATAACCGGCTTATACAGTTAAAACTAGAAGACCTGTCATGAACTGCGCGCTTATCTAGGCTTAATTGCCCGTAGGAATTGCGCGCAATTGCCATATCGAATGGTATCCAAAGCACGGCAGGTTCTCCTGGTTACTCATAACGAACACAGGCAATGCTTCTGCCAGTGGACCTCCCGGTTACCCGGAGGTCCTTTGGTAGAAACATTGCTTGTGCACAGGCCATAAGTACAGAATTTGATAGCCTTACTGTGGTCACAATGCGTAAATTAACGCCGAGATCGACGTGCAATTTGTGCACATTTCATGACAGAACTTCTAGTTTTAAATATAAGCGACAACCAATTTGTATTTCGTAAACACCATAGCGCGGTTGACAGTGCATTTGTTCTAAAAAACATTTTCAATCACTGCAAACGAGAAACTAGAGGCTCCAAAGCGCCTGTAATCACTCACCTGGCAGAACTACATACAAAAATGTGATTTCCCATAGGGTTTCCATGGTAACTATGAGCTGCAACTGCCGCAAAGTTTGCTACACGGTCAACATTATATGCGGATCATTGATTGAGGGTGTCCTACTCATCAGTCATGTGAAGTTTCAAAACATTTGACCTTGCAGTTTCAGAGTTGAAGATTTTTCAAATTCGACTAATCAGACCAGTCCAGAACGCCGGTAGATATATTCGTGGGTGGGAGCGTGGACAGGCAATATTTCATGCATAGGCAGGCAGGCAGGCAGACAGACGAACGAATGGATGGATGGACAGTCGGATGGACGGATGGGGACAGACAGACTGCATTTCATAATATTCCAACCATAACTGCTGGAAATTCATATCTACAGTTAAAACTAGAAGTCCTGTCATGAAATGCGCACAAATAGCACGTTGATATGCGCGTTAATATACGCGTTATGGCCCAAGTAAAGCTATCAAATTGTGTACATATGGCCTGTGCACAAGCAATGTTTCAGCCAATGGACCTCCGGGTAACCCGGAGGTCCATTGGCAGAAACATTGCATGTGTTTGCTTTGAGTAACCAAGAGAAACTGCAGTGCTTTGGATGCCATTCGATATGGCAATTGTGCGCAATCCCAACGCGCAATTAAGCCTAGATAAGCGCTCTATTCGCGAGAGGACTTCTAGTTTTAACTGTACTTCTCTGGAATCATATGTGCAAGGTTAAGTTAGAAATCGACAGTGTCATAGCAATACTGTTTACCAAATAGTACCAACACACATTTATGAAATCTATTTCAATACAAGTCAGTAAAAGAAGGTTAAAGAACATTTTGAAAATTACAGTTTTTCAGACAGTACTGTCTTTCAAAGAGCTTTGGGTAGGTAAATGGTCACACAAAGAACAACATTTTATTCAAAGGAGTTGTTATTATTTCTATCTTGAATGAATGATAAAAAGCAAAAGAATAATAATGTGGAGAATATTTGTAAGGTGTCCCAAGCATCAATCACGTGAAGTTACAAAATATTTGGCCTTGTGGTTTCAGAGGAGAAGATTTTTGAAAATCCACCAACCCAAATCAAAGAATGCCACTGGCGGCCCTGTTTTTTATCCGACGGGAATAAAAAGAGGATCGTTTGTAGGGGACCTCCCATAGACCATTCCCGCCAAGTTTGCCTCACACCGGCTTAGCGGATCCAGAGAAGAAGATGAAAATGTGAAAAGTTTACGGAGGCCGGACGATGGACGTCAAGTGATAGCAAAAGCTCGCATGGCCTTTTTAGGCCAGGTGAGCTTAAAAGGCCTCTATATGCAGCTTTTGTGGACTTCAGGAAAGCCTTTCACACAGTTCACCGGACCTTGGTGTTTAACAAATTACGTTTATGCGGTGTAACTGGTAAAATACATGAAATTGTACAGTCCTTGTACACCTCAGGCTATTATCTTACTAAAACGGCCAAGGGTCTAGGTCCGCCTCCATTATCCACAACTGGGTTTACGCAAGGATGTGCGATCTCCTCTACCCTGTTTAAAATATTTATAAATGACATTCGTAAAATCTTTACTGGAAAATGCGACCCCATTGATGTGAATAATAAGTGCATAAGTCATCTCTTGTTTGCAGACGACCTAATTATGTTCTCAAGTACACCTGTCGGATTACAAACATGTTTAGAAAAAATGGAAATATACACGAAGAATACCCATCTGATGGTAAAGACCGAAACAACTGACTGCTTAGTGTTTCCCTTCCAAAAGGTTCAAGGTTTCTCGGTTTTTACATTAGCTGACAAAACTTTGGAGATTATACCAAGTTATTCTTATCTGGGTTTTACCTTTTTCAGGTAATGGAAAATTTGGAGGGGCACAGTGTGCTTTTAAACTAAAAGGGATGAAAGAACTTTATAGTTTTGTCAGTTCTTTTAAGAGTAAATAGCTCCCGTCCACTGATATAATGTCCAAATTATTTGATAAATTAATAAAACCCATATTGCTGTATGGTAGCGAACTATGGGATACAGAGTATAATCTTGGAAAGTGTGACAGACTCCCCACAAAGGCTGTACACATCTAATTCTGTAAAATGATGCTCGGTGTTAATAAAAAATATTCCAACTATGCCGTTTGAGCTGAACTTGGCAGATTCCCACTTTCCCTCGAATGCATCGTCAAAACGTTCAACTTCATGGCCAGACTTTACTCTGCAGTTCCAGGTACATTGCTCCACGATTTACTGGAAGAGCATACATTAACGGCAGAATATAGCGTATTCCGCCAAATGTTGGAAGGTTACAATACATCAACAGCTGCAATGCACGACAATGAATCCGGTAAATTACATGAAAATGTAACAAATGTTTACGCAATATACTTCAATGAATACCTTAAAAGTGACAATAAAAAGAACGGTAAAAATAAATGGAGTACTTATCGCGCTTCAAAAACGATATTAAATTCGAGCCCTATTTAGCTTACACAAAAACAAAGGAAGCACAAGACATGTTTACAAGATTAACCCTTTACCTAACATGAAAAGCAGACGACACTTGCAAAAAAAATGCTTGAATAACTATTTTTTTTCATTTTTTGTCTCAAAAACATAGGTTATGACCCCCATTGGAACGAGCTCGACAAGCTCGTTCCAATGAGGGGTCATAACCTATGTTTTTTGAGACAAAAAATAAAAAAATAATTAAAATTAATAGGCGATTTTTGAGAATAGCGCTGGCCGGTTTTGGCCGTTGCGTTGGGTAAAGGGTTAAGGATTAGAAATCATAGTGCGGCTGTTGAAAAGGGGAGACATGCACAGCCGCCAATTTCCTCAGAAAATAGGATTTTCAACGCTTCTGATGTTTGTAAGGCCGCCGGCGATGTGGAATCCGAGTTGCATTTTGTCATGGACTGCCCGGCCATACAAACATCAAAAAACAGTTTGCAATAATTAACAAGAACAAAGCGGACTTTTCAAATGTAAGCAAACAAGATCGGTTTGAATGTATTGAGAAAAATAATACGCCCTCGTTATGCCACTCCATCTGCAGCATAATCCAGCTGTTCTTCGGGAAAAGAGAAACAATAATTGCAAAAAGGTAGGTTATTAAACTGACCCGTGGTCTTGACTGTATATGCTTATATGTATATTAAATTAACCTTGTCACTATTCAAATTAGTTATTTCGTTTGTTATTAGTTTATTAGATGTATAATCATATCATATCTCTGTTAACTCCTTGTGCAATCTGCCTCTCTGTAGGTGTTATGTTTGCTTGAATACACTACTACTACACACTAAAAACTAAAGTGTTAAAACTGACACTTTCAAGGTGTTAAACCCATTCTAACTCTTAGGGTTTGATTTTAACACTCAATGTGCAATGCTTTAAGCACTTAGACATTACAATCGTCAGACATCTGAAACTTGAATGGATGGCACTTCCCATGTGTCTAGCATTTGTGGTTCTTCCAGAATCGTCCATAATTTGATTTGCGCTTGGTGGGTACATAATTAAAAGGACACAACGCAGATGACGCGGATCAGGCTCGAGGGTTCGAGCCTGATCCGCGTCATCTGCGTTGTTTCCTTTTAAGGGTCGCGACATTACACTTGTCAAGTGGTATTATTGCAACACCTGTCAAGTTCTGGGATATCTACACTTGAACAAAGTGCTAGTTCAGCACTTAGTGAGTGTTAAATACAGCACTTCAAGTGTAGTTTTTAAAACTTTAGTTTTTAGCGTGTACTATCTATGAAATATAGGAGCTGCCTCTTCAGTCTTGAACAGTTAAGGTTTACTGGACGACAAACAGTTGTAGGGTGTTAGAAATTTCTTAATTTGGGGGCTACGTGACGTCGTTAAAACGTCATTTCAGTTTCAATCCAGTGTTATCATTCCGCTGTTGCTTATTATTTATACGTATACTAGAAAAAACCCACGCATGCGCGGGAATAAAAGGAAACATTAAAGGAGAAATTAAGTATTTAATATTCCGATATTTTTATTGAAAATAAAAACTTAGAAAAAACTTCTTTGTAAAGCACATGTAATGCACAATGTATTAACTCAGTGGCGTCGATACAGAAGGAGAAACCCATTCCCCGCAAAAGTTTTAACGGATATATTTGTAATGCATAACTTATTTACCCAGCCGCATAGATACATAAGGGGGGGGGGGGGCACCCTTTCAAACAGTTTTGTCAGAAATTAGGCAGTGGTACAAAATCGATTAAGATTCTTTTATGTACATTCATGGGAAGGGGGGTCGGGAATTTTACAGAAAATTCATTGAAGCTTTTTATTGTTCTATTTTCATCCAGACGAGGGCTGAAACGACTCTGAACAATTTAAATGTATTTCATTTGGATTTTGGCGTACTGCACGTCGATGATGCAATTGTCTTCAATCATTGTTAGCCCTGCTTGCGCGGACTTGATACGTTGGGGAGTCGGATAGTTGCTTGCCGTTGCCCGGACGTTCTCTCCGGGTTCTGCGCCATCCTCCACCCTTAAAATTGTCCGACTGGGGATGGCCCTAGCTGTCGAAAGTATCATTAAGCCCCAGTTAATTAATAATAAATTTTAAGGGGGATTTCGGTGTTTAGGACGGCTCGACACATAACACGTGTTCTAGCATCGATTTACAACTAGGGCTGCACGATATATCAATAAACCGATATATACCGGTATTCAGACCAATATCGATTGAATACCGGTGTAATTACAAAAATATCGGTTTATCGTAATTATTTATTTACCCACAATTTAATTTTCAAGATGTCTTGATTTTTTTAACTGTAGACCCGAATGAATAATATTATCCCTTTATCCAAGGAATCGTCTGCTTGTGCCCTCGTAATATACAAATTCAGTAGTTGAAAAAATAAATTAAAAAAAATTCAACAGAACTATATCATGTGAGTAGTATATTTGGGGTTGGATGACCCTATTCGTCCGGAGGGCTGGGCCGGAGATCTGGGCCCGGAGTCCTGGGTCGATGACGTCATCTTAATTAAAATGTTACGTAAGGTAATTAACATCACTTAATTAATATTTTTTTTTAATCGCTTTAATGACAGTTGCATAATTAATGTAATTAATGTAATTAATGTAATTAATTAGTGTAATTAGGGTTGATTATAATAATTCGTATATTAATAAATGAATTAATATTGACGTACTGGACATATGTGCATGCTATCGGCTGACTGACCCGCATCACGTGTCTGGGTGTCATTAAATCGATTTTTTCTTTTCAAACGCCAACTACTGACAGATGTTGAAGCAATTAAATCTATTGTCACACTTTAACGACCGGTCATAAATATCGTTAGACTGGACATGCTATCATGTATTTAAAAATCAATATATCACGTGACAAGATGTGTCTTGCTTTTACCTGAAGACTGTGAACGACTCCATTGTGGCTATTTTTATAGGTATAATTTGATTTAATAACTTGGCGTGATTCTTACATATTAATAATGCAAGTTTATTCTTCTCGTTTTTATGGCTGTCGAAAAACTTTCATAGACCAAGATATTCTGATTTTACCCCTCACGCGATAAAGTATTTTTTTAACGGTCCGATTTCTACGTTTTGACGAGTTCTCAAAAAAAAAATCGCAAGAGAAATCGCCATGAGACTACTGTACACGGGGGAGAGGCTATACATGGCTGTACTTTATGCCCCAATACTTTGATGAATTAACGGATCATCTGAAAACCCACCAAGAAGGTGCTTTGAACTGTCAATTTTGTGTTTCAATAGCAAATTCAACAAAAGAGAGAGGCAGTGTACATCGAACAGACGTCGATGTCAAGATGTTCCAGTGGACGTTTTGTCTGAAATCCTATACTAGGAAAGATACATTAGAAAAAAACATGGAGAAATGTCAAAACTCGACATTTAACTGCGCGATTTGCGGGTTTCAGCTGATTCAACTTAACCGTCATCGCGCCACAAGTAGCAGAAATGCACAACTCGATTGGCCGGTGGAGACGTTCCTCATCAAATAAGGGGGGTCAAACGAGGTTATGAGGAGGGGTGAAGGAGACAAGTGTGCGGTCATATGTTTAAAATTTTAATAACCTTAATTGCTATGATGTAATCCCCTTAATAAATAGCGTATATTCATTTAATATATTAATAATTTTCGTTAAATAATTCATTTTTTATTCCGCACCCCTGTATCCCCTCACAGTACCTAAAACTTCCATGAACGCTCCTCCTCCAGGTCATCCAATACTAAAAAACTTTTGGAAACCGCTCTCCCCCGCCCCCACCATAATCTTAAAAAGAGTTGCTTTGTCACAAACACACACTTTTTTAACCAATCAGACACCTCCGTTATCCCACACCCTCACCGTCACACCCCTGTATCCCCTCACAGTACCTAAAACTTTCCTGAATTCCCCTCCACCAAGTCATCCAATACTAAAAAAAAAAACTTTTGGAAACCTCTCTCCCCCCTCCCCCAGCCCTCACAATAGCTAAATTATCTCGAACCCCAGTTCAGTTCTCTAAATGTAATGGACATGTCAGGCCCCCGAATACGCCTTCCCCACAATTTTGAGCGATCAAATTACCCCGATTAGTCTCCTCTCATAACTTACCACTCTCTTAACCCGTATTTACTATGAGATTGTCCCCTTAATAAATAGCGTATGTTCATTTAATATAATATATTAATAATTTTCGTTAAATAATTCATTCCACAAGACACTTGTCGAAAAAACAAAATGGCGGATTAGTTTGACAGAAATACGCGTATCGATTTATTCAGGAATGTCTGTCGGTTGTGTCCTTGGGCAAGACACTTCATCCCTATTGACCATGTGGGGGCATGGTGACGCTGTGCACTAAGGCGTACTGCACGTCGATGGAGCACCTGTCTTCAACCAATGCAGACCCTGTGTAGAATCTTGACAGTTGCTTGCCGTTGCTCGGTGGCTCTCTCCGGCTTTCTCCACCCGTAAAACTGTCGTGGTCATGATTAGTTATTGTGCAGACCTTAAAATCCAATAAATAAATATAAATAAATAGTCGGTTATCAAAACAGCCCTTAAGTGTTTAACAGTTAATTGTGGACCAGTGCGTTTAAAAGTGAAAAAAAATTAGGTGATAGCATACGGACTGTGTTTAATCATAGAAAAATCACACCCGCGCTATTACTAACCTGTATGATTTATTTTTGAATGTTCGCTGAAGAATAACCCACCCATCTAAGTAAAAGCATGAAAGAGCTACCATTATCTTATTACCTATGTGAGGTGGGGGTGGTCGGTAACGTTGTGTACTATGGCGTACTACCTTCAGCCAATGATAACCCTGTGTAGAACTTTGACAGTTGTTCGCCTCTGCACGATGGTTCTTTCCGGATTGCCCCAACTGTCGTTAAATAAATGAAAAAAACTACAATTCTATAATAACAGGCCAAGACCCCTTCGTTTTGTCAGGGGGAAAATCAACAGTACTTTCACCCCCCTCATTTTAATAGTTGAAAAGTGCTGTTACTCGATCAAAAAAAAATGGTAAAAGGATATGCGACTCTATATTAGCCACCCAAATTTGCGAGACTTGGGGAAAATATAACCCACCTAGAGCTGCACCAAAGCTACGTACACTATTCGAACTCCCGCATTGTGTCCTTGGGCAAGTTAATTTACCCCGATTATCCACATGGGAGCACGATGACGGCGTGTAATAAAGTGTACTGCACGTCGGTGATACGCATATTTTAGAACAATCTAACCCTGCTTGTGCGGATTTCCGACGTTGGTGAGATGACAGTTACTCGTCGTTGCTCTGGGGTTCTCTTTGGATATTCCGGAGTCTACCCGTAAAATTGTCACATTTAATTATAACTTGAACTTGATGTCCGGGTGTAATGAAATAGCGTATTTTCTGCAGACATTCTAAATAAACGCAGCTGGTTTACAGACCTGTATATAATTTTTTCAATTGAGTAAAAATATAGGATAGTTACTGATGTAAAACGCCGATTAGTATGTTTAATGAATCTAACTACGCCAGTCCGACCGACCCTTTGCCCACCATGATCACAACAAACGTTTCAATTCTCTCTCTCTCTCTCTCTCACCGATACAGTACGGGTGGAAACTAATTGCGTTCAAGCTGTTGTTTTTTTTTTTTGTTTTTTTTTCGAGGTTTTACCACCTCCCTTACAGCGCAAATCGAAATGAAATCTGATTCACTGAACCATACTACAGTGCATGTCAAAATTAATTTTTGAACGCCATTTTTTCTATGTGCCGCTATCAGCAGCTATGACCATAGCGTAACTTTGTGGTAAAATGCTTATTTTTGTACAAAACTCAAGACCTTTCTCTGACAAATGCCTATATAAAAACAAGATAATACGTGAGAATGCGTTGTGTACCTACATTTTGTTGATAAAATATGGCATGACCACATTCCCGGATATTATTAATGTACCCGCTTAATAACAGCCGAATATTTATCGGATCACAGTTTTTGATTTGAATAATTGTCGATTTTTGTATTAAATCACATTCAGTAATTTATGCAGATTTCCTGAACTGGGCGAATGTCAAGAAAGGCACTCTGTAGTTTAGGAGACACCACAAATAAAAACAAAATAAAAAATCTGAGATATATTGCATTTTTTTAATTATCCATATTAACCAGAAGTCAAAACTAGTCAAATTAATTAGTATTAAATTACAAATGGTTATGAAATTTGCAGTAAAATGAACACTGGTATATGCTGCTGGCCGCATTTTTAGGTGTCTGTAATAGCTGTTGTTCAGAATGTCACCCTATTGGTGTGAGTTTTCGCTTTTTCGTCCAGTTTCATGAGAGCTTCCACGAAGTCCGTTCCACATTCGCAATCTTTCCCAGGGGCCATTCTTCAAAGGCTGGTCCATCGCAGCTTTACAGAGATATTGTTTTCTGGACGACAATGTTCAAGGCGTCCTGGGTTTCCGATGAGACCCCTTGGGATATTTCGATCTTTAAGGATGTTTGCCAAAATTTTCCACACTGTCGGTTGAAAATCTTTTCTTTTTCGCAGCAGATCATTTATTAGATCACACATATTGGAGCCCGAAATTGTAATGCCGTTATACACGAGTCGATCTTTCTCATCCCAGGATAAATTGGGTATATTCTTTATTATCTGGAGTAACAAAAGCGCCTTCTGCTGCATGGAAGTTGGTATAACGGCTAACCAGTCCGGATGATTTTCCACTGAAAAACCTGTCGTTAAGGAGTGTGGTTTGGTGTTTTCTTTGCGTAAATTTGATTGGCGCTGAAAGATTGTCTGGTTCAGCAGCCCTTTCTCTTCAGAACCCGATGTTGAAGATTCAGGAATTGGTCTCATACCCTGGTCTATGGGCGGGACAGCTACAACATTCAGGGGTGCGCGTATTTCCTGCAACTGTTCACTCCCCCATGGTTCAATACACTGAATTCTGCTTGAGGGGAGGCTGATTGAGTCATCTATAGGTTTTGCCCTCAGTGATTCCCCCATCACTAGCGATTTTACTGGCTCTAGCTTATTTGCAAGCCCCAAAATATTTCCACTTGTTAATGCATTGTTCCAACTAAAGGCTGATTTCATATGCACTGGAGGATAGGGTGGCTGGTTACAGACAGATCTGGTTGTTAACTCGGCTGTATTTGGGTTCGCTCCCCCTATAGTGTGTTTAAAATTTACATTTTTATGTAATTTTCGTCTGTGTCGATAATAATTAGTTTTATGAGAGTAAGATTTTTGACACAATTCACAGACGTAGCGTGAATTCATCATTTTCAGAAGCGAGTTAATAGAGTGGCAATACAGTTCCAACACTCTGCCATTTATATGTATGAATAGAATGGGTCCCACCCCAACCTGTCAATCGCTGATTGGCTAATTTTATATCAAGATAAGGTGGGTTCTACCCCAACCTGTTGATCATTGGTTACTTCAAATTCTCACACAGTGCATTGTGGGAAATTCCAGTGGTAGAGCTCTGATGTACAATAAGTTACAAATTGATATAGTTTGCTTCAAAAAAAAGAAACATCAAAGTCACATTCATGACAAGCCGAGGTAGCACATCTGAACCACCAACTCTACACTGTTTAATCAGATAATCCATTTAATCAGATAATTACATGTGCATATCGGTTTTTCATTGGTTTTTCATCAGTTTCCATCGGTTTTTCATTGGTTTTTATCGGTTTTCATTGGTTTTTATCGGTTTTACAATTCGATAAAACGGTTTTTAGTGATTTTACAATTCGATAAAACGGTTTTTAGTGATTTAAATCACGTAAAATGATCACTAATTACCACTAATTGATCACTAATGGTCACTAATTACCACTAATTGATCACTAATTACCACTAATTGATCACTAATGGTCACTAATTACCACTAATTGATCACTAATGGTCACTAATTACCACTAATTGATCACTAATGGTCACTAATTACCACTAATTGATCACTAATTACCACTAATTGATCACTAATGGTCACTAATTACCACTAATTGATCACTAATTACCACTAATTGATCACTAATGGTCACTAATTACCACTAATTGATCACTAATTACCACTAATTGATCACTAATGGTCACTAATTACCACTAATTGATCACTAATTACCACTAATTGATCACTAATTAGTGGCCCAGGGCGTGTTGGGATATGACGCGAACGCCCTTTATCTTTTCGCCCTGAGTCAAGACATGCCAACAGGATCATTTTAGTGATCAATTAGTGGTAATTAGTGATCAATTAGTGGTAATTAGTGACCATTAGTGATCAATTAGTGGTAATTAGTGATCAATTAGTGGTAATTAGTGACCATTAGTGATCAATTAGTGGTAATTAGTGATCAATTAGTGGTAATTAGTGACCATTAGTGATCAATTAGTGGTAATTAGTGATCAATTAGTGGTAATTAGTGACCATTAGTGATCAATTAGTGGTAATTAGTGACCATTAGTGATCAATTAGTGGTAATTAGTGACCATTAGTGATCAATTAGTGGTAATTAGTGATCAATTAGTGGTAATTAGTGACCATTAGTGATCAATTAGTGGTAATTAGTGATCATTTTATGTGATTTAAATCACTAAAAACCGTTTTATCGAATTGTAAAATCACTAAAAACCGTTTTATCGAATTGTAAAACCGATAAAAACCAATGAAAACCGATAAAAACCAATGAAAAACCGATGGAAACTGATGAAAAACCAATGAAAAACCGATATGCACATGTAATTATCTGATTAAATGGATTATCTGATTAAACAGTGTAGAGTTGGTGGTTCAGATGTGCTACCTCGGCTTGTCATGAATGTGACTTTGATGTTTCTTTTTTTTGAAGCAAACTATATCAATTTGTAACTTATTGTACATCAGAGCTCTACCACTGGAATTTCCCACAATGCACTGTGTGAGAATTTGAAGTAACCAATGATCAACAGGTTGGGGTAGAACCCACCTTATCTTGATATAAAATTAGCCAATCAGCGATTGACAGGTTGGGGTGGGACCCATTCTATTCATACATATAAATGGCAGAGTGTTGGAACTGTATTGCCACTCTATTAACTCGCTTCTGAAAATGATGAATTCACGCTACGTCTGTGAATTGTGTCAAAAATCTTACTCTCATAAAACTAATTATTATCGACACAGACGAAAATTACATAAAAATGTAAATTTTAAACACACTATAGGGGGAGCGAACCCAAATACAGCCGAGTTAACAACCAGATCTGTCTGTAACCAGCCACCCTATCCTCCAGTGCATATGAAATCAGCCTTTAGTTGGAACAATGCATTAACAAGTGGAAATATTTTGGGGCTTGCAAATAAGCTAGAGCCAGTAAAATCGCTAGTGATGGGGGAATCACTGAGGGCAAAACCTATAGATGACTCAATCAGCCTCCCCTCAAGCAGAATTCAGTGTATTGAACCATGGGGGAGTGAACAGTTGCAGGAAATACGCGCACCCCTGAATGTTGTAGCTGTCCCGCCCATAGACCAGGGTATGAGACCAATTCCTGAATCTTCAACATCGGGTTCTGAAGAGAAAGGGCTGCTGAACCAGACAATCTTTCAGCGCCAATCAAATTTACGCAAAGAAAACACCAAACCACACTCCTTAACGACAGGTTTTTCAGTGGAAAATCATCCGGACTGGTTAGCCGTTATACCAACTTCCATGCAGCAGAAGGCGCTTTTGTTACTCCAGATAATAAAGAATATACCCAATTTATCCTGGGATGAGAAAGATCGACTCGTGTATAACGGCATTACAATTTCGGGCTCCAATATGTGTGATCTAATAAATGATCTGCTGCGAAAAAGAAAAGATTTTCAACCGACAGGGTGGAAAATTTTGGCAAACATCCTTAAAGATCGAAATATCCCAAGGGGTCTCATCGGAAACCCAGGACGCCTTGAACATTGTCGTCCAGAAAACAATATCTCTGTAAAGCTGCGATGGACCAGCCTTTGAAGAATGGCCCCTGGGAAAGATTGCGAATGTGGAACGGACTTCGTGGAAGCTCTCATGAAACTGGACGAAAAAGCGAAAACTCACACCAATAGGGTGACATTCTGAACAACAGCTATTACAGACACCTAAAAATGCGGCCAGCAGCATATACCAGTGTTCATTTTACTGCAAATTTCATAACCATTTGTAATTTAATACTAATTAATTTGACTAGTTTTGACTTCTGGTTAATATGGATAATTAAAAAAAATGCAATATATCTCAGATTTTTTATTTTGTTTTTATTTGTGGTGTCTCCTAAACTACAGAGTGCCTTTCTTGACATTCGCCCAGTTCAGGAAATCTGCATAAATTACTGAATGTGATTTAATACAAAAATCGACAATTATTCAAATCAAAAACTGTGATCCGATAAATATTCGGCTGTTATTAAGCGGGTACATTAATAATATCCGGGAATGTGGTCATGCCATATTTTATCAACAAAATGTAGGTACACAACGCATTCTCACGTATTATCTTGTTTTTATATAGGCATTTGTCAGAGAAAGGTCTTGAGTTTTGTACAAAAATAAGCATTTTACCACAAAGTTACGCTATGGTCATAGCTGCTGATAGCGGCACATAGAAAAAATGGCGTTCAAAAATTAATTTTGACATGCACTGTAGTATGGTTCAGTGAATCAGATTTCATTTCGATTTGCGCTGTAAGGGAGGTGGTAAAACCTCGAAAAAAAAAACAACAGCTTGAACGCAATTAGTTTCCACCCGTACTGTATCGGTGAGAGAGAGAGAGAGAGAGAGAGAGAGAGAGAGAGAGAGAGAGAGAGAGAGAGAGAGAGAATTGAAACGTTTGTTGTGATCATGGTGGGCAAAGGGTCGGTCGGACTGGCGTAGTTAGATTCATTAAACATACTAATCGGCGTTTTACATCAGTAACTATCCTATATTTTTACTCAATTGAAAAAATTATATACAGGTCTTTAAACCAGCTGCGTTTATTTAGAATGTCTGCAGAAAATACGCTATTTCATTACACCCGGACATCAAGTTCAAGTTATAATTAAATGTGACAATTTTACGGGTAGACTCCGGAATATCCAAAGAGAACCCCAGAGCAACGACGAGTAACTGTCATCTCACCAACGTCGGAAATCCGCACAAGCAGGGTTAGATTGTTCTAAAATATGCGTATCACCGACGTGCAGTACACTTTATTACACGCCGTCATCGTGCTCCCATGTGGATAATCGGGGTAAATTAACTTGCCCAAGGACACAATGCGGGAGTTCGAATAGTGTACGTAGCTTTGGTGCAGCTCTAGGTGGGTTATATTTTCCCCAAGTCTCGCAAATTTGGGTGGCTAATATAGAGTCGCATATCCTTTTACCATTTTTTTTTGATCGAGTAACAGCACTTTTCAACTATTAAAATGAGGGGGGTGAAAGTACTGTTGATTTTCCCCCTGACAAAACGAAGGGGTCTTGGCCTGTTATTATAGAATTGTAGTTTTTTTCATTTATTTAACGACAGTTGGGGCAATCCGGAAAGAACCATCGTGCAGAGGCGAACAACTGTCAAAGTTCTACACAGGGTTATCATTGGCTGAAGGTAGTACGCCATAGTACACAACGTTACCGACCACCCCCACCTCACATAGGTAATAAGATAATGGTAGCTCTTTCATGCTTTTACTTAGATGGGTGGGTTATTCTTCAGCGAACATTCAAAAATAAATCATACAGGTTAGTAATAGCGCGGGTGTGATTTTTCTATGATTAAACACAGTCCGTATGCTATCACCTAATTTTTTTTCACTTTTAAACGCACTGGTCCACAATTAACTGTTAAACACTTAAGGGCTGTTTTGATAACCGACTATTTATTTATATTTATTTATTGGATTTTAAGGTCTGCACAATAACTAATCATGACCACGACAGTTTTACGGGTGGAGAAAGCCGGAGAGAGCCACCGAGCAACGGCAAGCAACTGTCAAGATTCTACACAGGGTCTGCATTGGTTGAAGACAGGTGCTCCATCGACGTGCAGTACGCCTTAGTGCACAGCGTCACCATGCCCCCACATGGTCAATAGGGATGAAGTGTCTTGCCCAAGGACACAACCGACAGACATTCCTGAATAAATCGATACGCGTATTTCTGTCAAACTAATCCGCCATTTTGTTTTTTCGACAAGTGTCTTGTGGAATGAATTATTTAACGAAAATTATTAATATATTATATTAAATGAACATACGCTATTTATTAAGGGGACAATCTCATAGTAAATACGGGTTAAGAGAGTGGTAAGTTATGAGAGGAGACTAATCGGGGTAATTTGATCGCTCAAAATTGTGGGGAAGGCGTATTCGGGGGCCTGACATGTCCATTACATTTAGAGAACTGAACTGGGGTTCGAGATAATTTAGCTATTGTGAGGGCTGGGGGAGGGGGGAGAGAGGTTTCCAAAAGTTTTTTTTTTAGTATTGGATGACTTAGTGGAGGGGAATTCAGGAAAGTTTTAGGTACTGTGAGGGGATACAGTGGTGTGACGGTGAGGGTGTGGGATAACGGAGGTGTCTGATTGGTTAAAAAAGTGTGTGTTTGTGACAAAGCAACTCTTTTTAAGATTATGGTGGGGGCGGGGGAGAGCGGTTTCCAAAAGTTTTTTAGTATTGGATGACCTGGAGGAGGAGCGTTCATGGAAGTTTTAGGTACTGTGAGGGGATACAGGGGTGCGGAATAAAAAATGAATTATTTAACGAAAATTATTAATATATTAAATGAATATACGCTATTTATTAAGGGGATTACATCATAGCAATTAAGGTTATTAAAATTTTAAACATATGACCGCACACTTGTCTCCTTCACCCCTCCTCATAACCTCGTTTGACCCCCCTTATTTGATGAGGAACGTCTCCACCGGCCAATCGAGTTGTGCATTTCTGCTACTTGTGGCGCGATGACGGTTAAGCTGAATCAGCTGAAACCCGCAAATCGCGCAGTTAAATGTCGAGTTTTGACATTTCTCCATGTTTTTTTCTAATGTATCTTTCCTAGTATAGGATTTCAGACAAAACGTCCACTGGAACATCTTGACATCGACGTCTGTTCGATGTACACTGCCTCTCTCTTTTGTTGAATTTGCTATTGAAACACAAAATTGACAGTTCAAAGCACCTTCTTGGTGGGTTTTCAGATGATCCGTTAATTCATCAAAGTATTGGGGCATAAAGTACAGCCATGTATAGCCTCTCCCCCGTGTACAGTAGTCTCATGGCGATTTCTCTTGTGATTTTTTTTTTGAGAACTCGTCAAAACGTAGAAATCGGACCGTTAAAAAAATACTTTATCGCGTGAGGGGTAAAATCAGAATATCTTGGTCTATGAAAGTTTTTCGACAGCCATAAAAACGAGAAGAATAAACTTGCATTATTAATATGTAAGAATCACGCCAAGTTATTAAATCAAATTATACCTATAAAAATAGCCACAATGGAGTCGTTCACAGTCTTCAGGTAAAAGCAAGACACATCTTGTCACGTGATATATTGATTTTTAAATACATGATAGCATGTCCAGTCTAACGATATTTATGACCGGTCGTTAAAGTGTGACAATAGATGTAATTGCTTCAACATCTGTCAGTAGTTGGCGTTTGAAAAGAAAAAATCGATTTAATGACACCCAGACACGTGATGCGGGTCAGTCAGCCGATAGCATGCACATATGTCCAGTACGTCAATATTAATTCATTTATTAATATACGAATTATTATAATCAACCCTAATTACACTAATTAATTACATTAATTACATTAATTACATTAATTATGCAACAGTCATTAAAGCGATTAAAAAAAAATATTAATTAAGTGATGTTAATTACCTTACGTAACATTTTAATTAAGATGACGTCATCGACCCAGGACTCCGGGCCCAGATCTCCGGCCCAGCCCTCCGGACGAATAGGGTCATCCAACCCCAAATATACTACTCATGTGACCCCTCATTGGAACGAGCTCGTTCAGCTCGTTCCAACGAGGGGTCACATGATACAGTTTTGTTGAAATCTTTGGGGAAATCTGATAAACTAATTTTGAAAATGATAAATTTTGATATCGTCTGCGTTGGGAAAAGGTTTTTCGAATCGCATCATAAAGGCATGCTAATTCGTTCCGACTGTGGTGCCTCGAGTCTCGATTGTGGTACTTGTGTTCATATATCTGAACAGTTTTCGATATACCGGTATACCGCGGATTTTTTTTTTGGAATACCGATACCAGTATTCAGTTTTGAATATTGTAGGCCTATTTACAACGTTATGGATTAAATGCGATTTTACGAAAGTTGTGCTAACTGTCGCCCTCACTACAAATAAAGACTGCTGGATAATGAACGTGAATAAAAGGAAAGGTCGCTTTGTATTTTCGGTGTTGTTTTTCCGATTGTATTGTGGACAAACTGCGATTTGAATTACCCTTGGTTGCCATATATTTGGTCTGTCTACATTTGCAGTGAACTCCAGCTACCAGAGACCTAAATGTGTTTAGTATAGAGAGTAGTTTACCATTTCAGTTCTGAAATGCGTACTGGTAACTACAACATAGCTATAACCCTTTAAGACTTTAACTATCCTGACGTTCAAACGTCACTGGGAATTCTGTTTCTTCAACGTTTTTCAAAATGCGACGTCAAACGTCGGAAAGTACAAATAACAAGATATTTTTCACATTAGTGATTATCTGGTTGAGGGGTAGATTATTTTTGGTGGTCTGAATTTGTTATTCAAAACTTGTTTTATTACAAATTATTGGAGAGTGCCCACAGGCACTCTCCAATAATTTGTTATAAAACAAATTTATATAAACAAAATATTATTTGTGTTTGACTAAATATGAAATATAAGCAAGGAAAGTGTTGGCTTTTGCTATGGTATCTTCATTATTGGCCACTGACGGTGGCTTCTTGCACTCAACCTGTTAAGAAATCTTGACAGCAGGATTATATTAGTATTTTAAGCTGCGATAACATTTGGCTCAACGGTTGTCACTGAGCACTATTCGGTAGGAAATAGGAATTGAGGTTAAAACTTTAAAAAAATCGAAACATAATAACAAAACAAATGACTCCAAAGTATCAACGCGCTGTTTGATTTCGTATGTCATAAGACGTACACAAGTACCAAAGGGTTAAAACGATTTCCAAGAAGTAGTTAGAATTAAGTGAAAAGTCCTAATAACTTATGTGAAAAGTGTGTAATTTTCTCTTGTCCATTTGTTTGGTTGGCTTTCTCGGCCGATATGGGACAGCTGAATGTTGAACACATGCTTGAACCAAAGCTTTCTGGATTGTAGGCTTGTCGATGAAACGCCTGATAGGGGATGTCCATATCTCGTCACTACTCATCTAAAAATACTTCGTGTAGGACTTTCCATGTTGTTTCGTCAAATTCTCGAAGAAATTGAAATCTATGAAGCCCGAAACGTGTCGATAAAGTTTCTTAAAAACGAATACTAAGGTTCAATGCAGCAATTTTGGCGCTGCTGCCCCTTTCTCAAATATTCCCCTCTTTTAGGCAAAATATATACAGCATAAAGTAATTCATTGGTGTGTTGTTCTCTGTGCACCACAGTACTCTGATCATAAACTCGGACAGAGAATTTCGACAGGGTCGCGATCCTGTCGAAATTATCTCTACGCATTTCTCCCTATAGAACTACAGAGTCTCAGCCGTAGGAAAAGAGATGCGACAAGGCTCAATCGGAGATAATGTTTTCGTTTTCATTTTCTTGATTTCGTGATCCATTTGCAATATTTTGTTAATGTAACCTCAACACACGGTGCGTAAGCACATAGCTGATGTGATCGAGAAAATTACCACTTGTGTGAATACAGCAATGTGGTTATCCAGTTATCGTATTTTATTCAGATGCTAGTGAGTCCAGTGGCGGCGCCATGGAGGGATATGTGGAGGTACTTACCCCTCCACTTTTTTCGCCAAGCGAAGTAAAACAATACTATCATTTTAATTTTTGTTGTATTGGACGTTGCGGTGTAATGGTCGGTATGCTTAATCCCATATTCCCAAGTGCACTAAATCAGAAAAGTTTTGAAATTATGTTTCCCCCCCCCCCCCCCCCCCGTTCCCCCACACACACTCTAGCTGCAAACAACAAACAAGAGACGAGGGTCCAAATTGCAACAAGGCGTTTAATCGGACTGAAACATAGAGCTTAAGAGTATTCGACGAATGCTAGAATCGAAAGCGAGCAAGGCATCCGTTTGGAATTCAGCCTACAGCAATTTTAAAAAAGAAATAAAATTTAATATTTTAGAAAAATTCTCAAAGGTATAACTCAAGGAAATCATGCAAATATGAATATCATTGGAACCGGCTTGTTCAGCCGGTTCCAATGATATCCATATTCGCAAGATTTTGTTGCAAAACAGTTAAAAAATTTTTCAACTTAGGGAGAGGACCCCCCCCCCCCCCCCACCACCCCCGAAACCCACCCCGGCTCGGCGCTGCACAATCCCCAACTGTACACTTCTCACTTTTGTAACTCTGGCGCCGCCACTGAATGAGTCAAATCCGAAATTCGAAGAATAAGAATGTGCATGCGGCGTGAAGAAGAACACCGAGAAAACACGAAATGGCTTAAATGTCAACCAATGCGTAAAGTCGGAAAGCTAAAAACTAAGCAAAACTATATTAAACCACGCACACTACTCGTCCAACGACAGTCCTTAAAAGAAAATGCAAGTTAGCAAAGGATATATGGGAGCAGTACAGAACACACGGAATACACAATGAGCTATTTATTTCAAAAGATTGCATCACTTAATTCTGCATACTATACTTCAGGGGAAATCGGCGATAACATTCCTTCATTACACACCTGTTCTATCAAATCCCAATCGACAGCAACACGAAACCATGCGGAAAATGAAAATCAGGGGCCCGTTTCATGAAGCAATGTCATAAGACAATCTTAAGATCGTCCTAAATCTAAGAGATAAGATCATTCTTAGCTGTGACATTTGTGTTTCATCAAGGCGTTTCACGAAGCCAACTTAGGACCATTCTAATCTTAAGAATAAGACACAAGATACTTTAGACTGGGTACTGATTGAATAGTACAGTTCATTCCAAAAATACGAATTTATCCTTTTCAAAACCTAAAATTAAGCTGTTTTCCACAGAGTTATCGATCGTTACGTACTCGTCCACAACACTGTTTTTCTAATTTAACCCTTCAACACATTGAATGTGTTTGTCAGGGTTACGGTCAATTGAAAATTTCGAATGGTTACATTATTAATTAATGAATGAATTAATGAATTACTTAATGAAACAATTAATGAATTAATTATTTAATTAACTAATTGTTTTTGTACATCAGTCGAAGCGTTTGGTGACGGGTTTACAGGTGTAGGAAACAGGAGTATCTGGAGGGAACCACTGCACAGCGGCGAGGACCTTCCAATTACCCAACGTCATAACCATTGGCCTTTCTGTAGGCGTTGCACACCAGTATGAAGCCATTTGCAGCACGCCAAAAATTAAATAGACTGGAAGGAGCGGGGTGACGTCAGCGAAAATCGGTTTTCGTAACTTCATCGAAGTTTAGCCCCGCCTGTCTTTAGATAGGTAAATATTTACAGGTGAATTGGGACTCTCACGCCATGTTCCAAGGCAAGACATTTAATACCGATTGTCTAAGCTAAACAAGATAGAAGTAGGTGCCGAGGAGAAATGCACGATGAGGTGCACGTCTTTATTTAACTCTGTCTGCGCTAGGTGGTGCTTAAAACTGGTATGTAGAGCTGACATGTGCGTGCCATTGTTCTGTGGTTCTGTCCGATTAGTCTGGCTTCCTTCACCAATAAACATATCAATAACATGATATGGCTCGGGCTGTTGGAAGTGTTGTTAAACACCGATAAAAAATGTTCAAAGACAGAATAATTAAAAATCTCCCAGAGTAATTCACGAAATAATATGAAAAATATGACACGTATAACATTTGTGCTAAGAAACATTTTCCCGAGAAAATCCGTGTCGCACGCTGAAATGCTATTCGTGAAACAAATATAAGCGAATGATCTGATGCTTCAGACGTTTTAATGAAAAAATGTCGAAAAGAAATCCCAATTTCACGCCAGACGAGTTGGAGAAGTTAACCCAGAAAGTTTTTCAGAACAAAGACACGCTGTTCTCAAAGTTTAAGTCAAGCGTTACAAACACCAGAAAAAAATCAGATCTGGGAATAGATAAATAGGGAAGTCAATGCGGTAAATAAGACAGGTGTAAAGCGGACAGTTGAAGAAATCAGAAAAATGGACGAATATGACCAAACAGAAATTAGCGAAAAGTTCAAAAGACATGAAAAAGACTAGTGGAGGCCGCCCGCCATGCGCCGTTACAAGTCAAACAGACGACAGGGTCGCGGATGTCCTTGGGCCTTGTCAGGGCAAAGCCAGCCTAAATATAGGGGCAAGGGGCCTCATATTTAAAGATATTGTAAGTTCAAAATATATTCCGCATCAAGGCGAAAAACCTACATGAATTTCACTTCTCTGTAAAGCTGGAAAGAAACACACGTGGTGTATATCCAGCTTTAGCGCAGGGACCCAGGGGAGAAACGGTATGTTAGATAAGGTCTAATCTCCATTTAACTTATACAGTAGTCGGAGTCTTACGAGACGTAATCGGTTGGTGTCAAGATGTCGTCACGGTCAATTGAGAAACGAGATTCTAAAACGATAGAAATGTCTGTCGTATCGTCACCTGGTCATTAGGTAACAATCATGGCAAGAACGAATCGGTTTTCTCGGCAAGTGAAGTCAGCGTTAAGTCACGCGTGAGATGACTTGTATTGATTCTGCCTCGATATACGTCATCTCCCACCGTTTTGACAGGTGGACAGATGAGCGTCGGTCCACCTGACAGTTTAGGGTAAAAAGTATATATATACCTGGAAGAGCAGAGCATTAGACACATACTTGGGGTCACACACACGTTGGTGAAGTCCAGGACAGGCGGACTCTGTTTCCTGGCATAAGGGTACCTTCGATCACAGGACCCTGAAACGGCTGGAATCGCCAGAGAGGGCATTCCATGACTGATTTAGCTTGAGGTGGATAGGCGGCCACAAGAGCCGAATTTCGTTGAGAAGGAACACCCAGGTGAAACGTTAAAGTTTAGATTGTCGAGTAGCAGGTATCAGCCTGCAATAGTCAGAAGTGTAGGTTAATTGTATTGTGCGTATTAACCCTTTGAAGCGTCAGCCTGATTGCGTTCTGAGTAGTTTGTTTTGCTGTCGAAACATCGTAATACCGACTGGAGATCGGTGTGAGGGACAATTTCGCCCTAGCACAAAAAGGGGCATTTGTGAATCGTGAATTCAACCAGGAACGGTGGATATTTCAATAGGACTTTCACGGAGGACTTTCAAAAGGCACATAAGGTATGAGTAGACAATATCTGACCCAAATCAGAAGTACGGTTGCTTTATAGATGACGAACATTGCTGGTCGGAACCCTCCGACAGCCAGAGGTACAGTTACGCACAGACGTTGACATTTGAGCCTTAGCGGGTGAAGCTCTTATGGCGAGCTCACAGTAATAACATTTCAGATTTGTGAAGCTCTTATGGCGAGCTCACGGTAGTAACATTTCCAGTGTGTAGACTATAGTGCCAGTACAGGGCTATAGAATGACTATATGATTATTGAGAATTGTTTAACCCTGGCAACCCATTTTCTGTGAAAAGAATCGAATTGTTGATTGTTGAAATATTGAAACGGATTTATTTTTATGTGTAAATAAAAGAATCGTTGTTACTTTAAATCATTCTTTCCATTATACAGCCTGAAGTGATTAGGAATCACACCTAACGGAAATCGAACCTATTTCAGGCCAATTTGGCAGAGAAGGAATCACGGCGTCGGTCTAACTCCGCTATCTGCGCCGAGTTCGCGACACTTGGATTCCGACCCTCCACGTTGGTCTAATTTTCCCGCAACTTCATCAGCGGGACTAAATAACCCCACGTCAGCCCAGGCCTTACGGGGCCTCAGGTGTCCCTGACATTGATTGGCGAGCGCTACCAGGATATTTCTAAAAGGGTAAAAAATGGCTATATGGAAATTTTGTTTTATTTTAACGGCGGTTCTGTTTAGGTTTTGACGCGTTCGGTCAGTTGATGCCGTTCAAGGGTTTAATATCGCAATACAGTAGTCCCCAAAAGGATACTTAATAGCCACTATAACTGCGGTAGGTTTCAGAATATTTGGTGCGTTTAATTACGTTAAATTACAGAGGTAAATTAGGATCAATTGCCATATTTTTTTTTTCTTTCTTTCTTTTCCTTCTTCATTCTTTCTGACGAGTGTTGAAGATAGAAAGAAAAAATCAAAATGGATGTTGTTACACCCCTCGCCCAACTGGTATCATTAGGCAAGGAAATGGGCCTTGAGGGAGCTGCACTTCAGAAGTTCGTTAAAGATGAGCAGAAACGTGAGGCCAAGGAGATTGCCTTACGTAATGACGCAAGGGAGAGAGAGGCCCAAGCAGTAAGAGAGGCGAAAGAGAGAGAGATTCAATTAACAAATGAGGCGAGAGAGAGGGAAGCCCAATTAGCAAGGGAGGCAAGGGAGGCAGAGCGAGAGCTCGAACAACAGAGGCACGAGAGAGAATTAGAGCTTCTCAGAGCAAGGGCCGATGTGGAGAACGAAAGTCGGCGCTCAGGGGATGGGAGTGCAGGGGTAGCAATTCATGACCCACGCCCCCATCTCGCTCATTTCAATGAAAACACAGATGACTTGGACTCGTACTTGGAGAGGTTCGAGCGTTTTGCCTCCAGTCAAATGTGGCCAGAAGACACATGGGCTATGTGCTTGAGCCCTTTGTTGTCAGGTAAAGCCCTCGAGGCTTATACCAGTATGCCTCCTGCACTCCTTAACGACAACAGTGAGCTGAAGAATGCCATCCTTCGGAGATACCAGCTCACTGAAGAAGGATTCCGGACCAAGTTCCGAGAAATTAAGCAGGAGAAGGGTGAAACAGTACCTCAGTATTTTGCCCGGGCTAGGCGGTACTTTGACCGCTGGACTGATCTCGCAGAAGTGAATGAGTCGTATGGAGCCCTGCGAGATCTATTTCTCCGGGAGCAGTTTTTAACTACATGCTCCAAGGAGTTGGGCCTGTTCATCAAGGAAAGGGGTCCGCCCACCTATGATGAGATGGCAACTGTGGCAGAACGCTACATCGAGGCCCACGGTGGGAGTGTAAACGCGCCCAAATCGGCTAGGGGTGGGGCAAACGGGTTGGCAATGGCACCCGTCAGGCAACACCACCCCGACCCTCCTGCGTTGCAGACCAGCCGGAAGGGGAGCGCTCCCAAGGACACCACTTGTTTTATCTGCAACAAGCGGGGTCATATTGCCAGGGACTGCTGGCAGAAGCAGGTAAGGACCACTGGGAACATTAGACCACCTCAGAAGGGGGCCGGGAACGCAGCGCCAAGGGGTTGGAAGCAAGGTGACCGCGTAGATCCAGGGCCCAGTAGGCAGACGGCAGCGTTCTGTCAAACTATCGGTCCAGAACACAGTCCCCTCCGGGAATGTATACAAGAGGGAGAATTAAGGCTGGAAGGCGGGAAGGTTGTCCCGATAATAAGTGGCATGTGTGAAAGGCTCACAACTTCGCAGGAGAAGGTTGATATGCCAGTGTACCCAGGGTATGTGGGACAAAGGGAGATTCGTCTGCTCCGGGATTCTGGGTGCTCCTCTGCAGCGGTTAGAAAGCAACTGGTTGACGACAAGCAATTGTTGGGGCGCGACCATTTGTGTATTTTGATAGATGGGACCGTTAGAAGGTTTCCCGTCGCGAGGATAACGGTGGATACCCCATTTTATTGTGGCAAAGTGGAAGCCATGTGCATTGAATCACCTGTGTATGACCTGGTCATAGGTAATATCCCAGGGGTGAGGGCAAACCCTGATGAGTTATGGTCCAGGGATAGGGGGCCAAGTGAAGGCCCAACGAGTAAGGAAGGGAAGGTTCCCAGGGGGAACCAATCCGATGGTCCGGGGGATGGCCCCTACACGACGAAATGTCGGAAAGTTTCAGGAGGGACGACTCCTGTCCGATTTGGGAGAAGGGGCCGCAGGCGGTCCAGGCTAAACGCCAAACAGCGAGGGAAACCAATGGGATCATTGGGGAAAGACCCTCAAGCAAATTTATGTGGGGGAGTTGAGCGCCCCAAGAAGTCGGTGTCACCCGTGTGGAGAGGGGAGGCCAGACCCACGCAAATGGCTGGGCAAACTTCCCCAGAATTGAGAGGGCACGGGTCAACACAAGTTGAGTATGTTAAAGTGGATGGGACCGCTAAGGTGGGCGCCCAGGGGACCGAGAAAAGGGTCCACAAATCAAAGGAGAAGCATCCTAGGTGGCGGAGACCACGTAGAGAGTGCCGGGGGCGCACAGCGCCCAATGTGCGCAAAAAGTCGTCGCAATGGACCGGGGGGTCGACGGCACAAGGGCCAAGGACGGCCAGTGTCGTTCGAACGACGGTAATCGCCGGGACGAGTGAGCCTGGGGGATATAGCGCCAAGGGAAGCTCTTGGGAATGCGACAACGACAGGGTATGGGGACCCTGGTGGAATACCCGTAGAAATGGCGGGGCGAGAAGTAGGGGTGTGTCAAGGGTTACCCAAGGGGATACTGGGAACCGGGCCCCTACCAATGGTCGGTGGTTATAAAGAAGCAATAGTTGGGTGGCTGTGGGCCTGGTGTCTGGGACGGGGTCTCCAGTCGCAAATATTTTTGTGGGTGAGGTGATGAGTTTCGTAAACCCGGTGTTAAGGCCCGAAAGAAATTTTCTTATTTTTAGTATTATTATTGCTCTGACTGCTGACTAGAGTTGGTTGTGAGTGCGAATGTGAGATACACTGCCCTGTCTGTCGCGTGTGCGTGGACGGGGAGCCTGTGTGTCGAGTTTTGTAAGTGTGGGATACACTAACCCCGTATGTCGCAAAGGCGCGGTCGGGAAATCTGTGTGTTGAATGTGTGAGTGTGTGAGGCACAATTTTAATCCCCTGGTTGAGCTTTGCGAGGGTGAGGCTCAACATAATGCAGGGGTCGTTTGCCCCTTCACAAGACATAGGGGAACGGGAGGCGAAGTTACACTCCGTTGGAATTAACCCATCTGACGCAAAGGCGCGGACGGTGTTACTCGTCGGAGTGAGTGCCCAGTGAACTGTTTGCAAAATGGGCGAATGTGTATAAAAACGTGTATGTTTAGGTGTAAATATATAGTATTACAGAGAGGGAGAGTGCTGCAAATCTAAGAATAAGGCTACTCTCCATATGTAAACCCGCAAGACGGGAGCATGTGGTAGCGTGTTTGTCGTGGGAATCGGTATGGCCGACGCATGAGCCCGGTCTTGAACCCCACGACCACTAGGGCACAGGTTTGTAGTCTTAAACATGATGGGTAGATTGTAAAAAGGTGTGAGAGGCGAGCGTGCGTGGCTTTGCCCCTTGTGTTTTAAGAGATACACAGGGTGTTTCTCTCGGGAAGGGAGTTGTCAGGGCAAAGCCAGCCTAAATATAGGGGCAAGGGGCCTCATATTTAAAGATATTGTAAGTTCAAAATATATTCCGCATCAAGGCGAAAAACCTACATGAATTTCACTTCTCTGTAAAGCTGGAAAGAAACACACGTGGTGTATATCCAGCTTTAGCGCAGGGACCCAGGGGAGAAACGGTATGTTAGATAAGGTCTAATCTCCATTTAACTTATACAGTAGTCGGAGTCTTACGAGACGTAATCGGTTGGTGTCAAGATGTCGTCACGGTCAATTGAGAAACGAGATTCTAAAACGATAGAAATGTCTATCGTATCGTCACCTGGTCATTAGGTAACAATCATGGCAAGAACGAATCGGTTTTCTCGACAAGTGAAGTCAGCGTTAAGTCACGCGTGAGATGACTTGTATTGATTCTGCCTCGATATACGTCATCTCCCACCGTTTTGACAGGTGGACAGATGAGCGTCGGTCCACCTGACAGTTTAGGGTAAAAAGTATATATATACCTGGAAGAGCAGAGCATTAGACACACACTTGGGGTCACACACACGTTGGTGAAGTCCAGGACAGGCGGACTCTGTTTCCTGGCATAAGGGTACCTTCGATCACAGGACCCTGAAACGGCTGGAATCGCCAGAGAGGGCATTCCATGATTGATTTAGCTTGAGGTGGATAGGCGGCCACAAGAGCCGAATTTCGTTGAGAAGGAACACCCAGGTGAAACGTTAAAGTTTAGATTGTCGAATAGCAGGTATCAGTCTCCAATAGTCAGAAGTGTAGGTTAATTGTATTGTGCGTATTAACCCTTTGAAGCGTCAGCCTGATTGCGTTCTGAGTAGTTTGTTTTGCTGTCGAAACATCGTAATACCGACTGGAGATCGGTGTGAGGGACAATTTCGCCCTAGCACAAAAAGGGGCATTTGTGAATCGTGAATTCAACCAGGAACGGTGGATATTTCAATAGGACTTTCACGGAGGACTTTCAAAAGGCACATAAGGTATGAGTAGACAATATCTGACCCAAATCAGAAGTACGGTGGTTTATAGATGACGAACATTGCTGGTCGGAACCCTCCGACAGCCAGAGGTACAGTTACGCACAGACGTTGACATTTGAGCCTTAGCGGGTGAAGCCCTTATGGCGAGCTCACAGTAATAACATTTCAGATTTGTGAAGCTCTTATGGCGAGCTCACTGTAGTAACATTTCCAGTGTGTAGACTATAGTGCCAGTACAGGGCTATAGAATGACTATATGATTATTGAGAATTGTTTAACCCTGGCAACCCATTTTCTGTGAAAAGAATCGAATTGTTGATTGTTGAAATATTGAAACGGATTTATTTTTATGTGTAAATAAAAGAATCGTTGTTACTTTAAATCATTCTTTCCATTATACAGCCTGAAGTGATTAGGAATCACACCTAACGGAAATCGAACCTATTTCAGGCCAATTTGGCAGAGAAGGAATCACGGCGTCGGTCTAACTCCGCTCTCTGCGCCGAGTTCGCGACACTTGGATTCCGACCCTCCACGTTGGTCTAATTTTCCCGCAACTTCATCAGCGGGACTAAATAACCCCACGTCAGCCCAGGCCTTACGGGGCCTCAGGTGTCCCTGACAGGCCTACCAGAATTGAAGGTGTACCAGGAGGGGTGGATACAGAAACGCTGTCATGCAGAAAGAAGAAAGGTAAATTTTAATACTCTGTTGATTACTTTTAATTAAAGTCATAAACATTCAGTGTTGTAGCATGTCATCTATTCGTACATGTATAAAGGGAGTGTTATTAACCCCTCACCTCGACGAGTGTCATTTAAGAAGCCCCAAATTTGGACCAGACCCAACTATACAATGCTTGCCGGATTGAGGAACATGCGTATGTTTGTGTGTGTCTTGGGGAGGTGGTGCTTCATTAATGGCATTGAATTGTAAAGTAATGTTGATAATTTCCAAGGGTTGACTTTACTGAAACATTTACTGTATTTATGATGGGCGTTGGAACCTACCAATAGTGGAAGGGGGGGGGGGGGTAATTAAGAGAGGTGAGGATTTAATGTCACAGGACAAGTAGGGCTAGCCATGGTTCGGCCCGGTCTAGGAAAGTTAAAAAAAAAACAAAAAAACATGCAATCCTTTGCATCTGTGTGATTTGTGTGGTAAAAAAAAGATATAGATAGATCATGATATCACTCATATTCGAATCTCATGCCCCATGTCTTCGTGGGTCTCACTCCAGGAAGTACATACTGTCTATTCGCTACTAAGCATAATCACTTCAGCCTAAAGTTATCATGCTTAATAGCAAACAGACAATTTGTACCTCCTCCCGAACTCTGATCCATGATGACGCCTGATCTGAATCTTCAGGTGGACTTCGTTGGATGTTGTCAAGATAAGAACGGCATAAATCCATAATAAATGAACCCAGCTGATTTTTTCACAGATAAAACATTCGCTTGAATCAGTATAACATTTGAAATCGAGTGAAGACTCAGCTGTACATTTGAAAGCTATTAGGCAATATATCCCCCCCGCCCCCCCACCCCCCCCCCCCCACAGAAATGAAGTTTCTAAAAATAGGTACTAGAATATAAGAAGTAATACCCCTCCCCCACCCACCAGACAAAAAACGTGCGATACTAATATTTAAGTAAGGCAACATGCATTAAGGCGTCACTCTCGTAATCTGTTTTGAAAGCACATTCGTAGAAGTGAAAAAGCATTCTCAATTTGTATTCGTCCATCAAGTTTATTTGAGTATGTATACCTTTGGTCGAACTGAATTTTTCCTTTCAAAAAGGGTCTGAATGGGGTGTAAGCGACCCTGTCAGATTTTCAGCCTCAATTGATACATGGCAATACAGGTATTGTCTCCAACAATTTCATTAATTTTGACAGACTAGCTTTAGAAAGGAACTATCAAAAGAAAGTTAAGTGAAGTACAAAATATCACTGTTATTTAATGCCTGGTCTGCTTGTGATTTGTGAGTCAACCCGTTATTGCTAAATTTATTCCTCGATTTTTTTTGCGCCAGCTCATTTAGTTGATGATGATGATAATAATGTTGATGATGATGGGGATGGTGATGTTCATGATGATGATGACGATAGTGATGATGAAATTGTTGTAGATGACGAAGAGGTGCCAGGTCTGTCAAACGCGCGTAACAGTGTGAAGAGAAAACGTCGTAGTAACATTGACCTGAGTGAAAGAATGGTTGAAATAGAGGGAAAACGACTGAAAATTGAAGAGGAAAGACTTGAATTGGAGAAACGGCGTTTATCAGTAGATGAGAAGATGCTCCAGAAGTTAGATCAGTTAGTTGCCGTGGTTGGGAAAGTATATCACAATCAATGGAAAAGATATAAAATTCATTCATGCATGTTCCGTGTTCAAGATGTGTTATTGTCCTAGTGACGCCCTAAAAACAGCAAATAACAACACCAAGAAGAAGCTACGAGAAGGACTCACTTCGATCCATACGATCATCATCAGTTCATGCTGGGGCTCCCCCATTCAAAAAAACGTCCTCTGAATGTGCTGTGCATTGTTGGAGAGTCAGATGGCAGGGACATCCAGCCTATCTTCATCGCTTCCAGTATTCCGTAATTACGGATTAGCTATTTCGTCATTAGGGGTTAGCAAATTCGTAATTATCGATTAGTTTTCCGTAAGTAAGAAAGAGCTATTTCGTAATTTTTGAATAATATTTCATAATTACGAAAGAGCTATTTCATTATTGGGGATTAGTTTTTCGTACTTTGGGATTAGTGTTTCGTACTTACGGAATTCCAATTTCGTCTTTACCGTTTAGTATTTCGTAATTAAGAATTATTATTTTATACTTACGGATTCCCTACTGTATGTCCATGTCGCTTCTGCGTTTCCGTGTAAAAATCCAACTGTAGGTGTATGTCGCTTTTACGTTTCCGTATAAAAAAAAGTTTTAGTAAAACTTTACATTATGCTTTTTATTCATGAACAATAGCTCGGATTGTTATGGCATAAATGGTACAATGTTGTTCTATGTTTCAATCGGTCGCAGAATATTGAAGCATTCACGTGACGAAATGAGAACAATGTTATTTTTATCTAAATCTGCTCTGCACGAGGTTGTTTCTCAGATTAATTCCAGTAAAATTATTGGAATGTTGCTGGTAAATGATATTCATATCATCTTCTGCTGGTAACTGTTCGTTTGGAAGTGGTATTCTATTGTTGATGCACATATTGTGTAGAATAGCAACAGCCACAGTTATCTCGCACACTTTTCCCGGTGAAAATAGAAGAGCTCCTCCAGAAGAGTCAAAGCATCTAAATCGCATTTTCCGTACTCCAAAAGCACGTCCAATTGTATTTCTAGTCCTTATCAAGGCTTTATTATATCTTTTCTCAGTTTGGGTGTGAGGGTTGATGAATGGGGTCATGAGTTCCGCTCGTAATGGGTAACCACTATTACCATCTAACCAGCCGACCGGTATCTGCCTCCTTTCGAAAAGATCACACAGCTGCGAGTTTGTGTAAATGAAAGAGCCGTGTGTAGAACCCGGCCACTTGGCCACAATATTTGTGAATCTCAAGTCTGAATCGCAAACAACCTGCACATTTACTGAGTGGTACTACTTCCGATTTACGTAAGCTTCCTCATCTCCTGATGGGGCAACGATCCTTATGTTTGTACAATCAATTGAACCTACAACGTTTAGAAAATTAGCAATTTCATGAAACCCAACCATTATTTGCCTCAAAGTTCTCTCGTCTCTTGACATAAAGATGAACAGCGGTGCTTTATTGCAGAGTGCCGTTGTTACAGAGTTAACAACTCGGGAAACTGTTGCCTTGCTAACTCCCAAGGTGTCTCCGTTAACTGCCTGGAAACTGCCAATAGCATAAAATCGTAGCGCTGCCAATACTTGGTGGGATACGGAAAGTGACTGTGACCTTCTCGTCGGGTGTTCGATCTCTTCGCCGACTATTTCGCATATATTGGAAATCAAAGGCCGAGTAAGCCGATACCTACAAAGTATATTCTCATCGTCCATGTAATCAAATGGATTGTTTCTATCCCTAAAAACTCTTTGGCGTCTCAAATGTCTGCGAGCCGAAATCATCATGTACACAGCAGCCATTTTTGTGTCCTTCATTAACCCGTATGACAAACAAAACGAATATTTCGTGAATTCAATGCTATGTCATAAGTCATAAGTGATAGGATTATGTTAAGATCATCGTATTGCAACTCTTGACCAGTCTAAGTATTTTGGTCATAGCTAAGATCAAACTTAGCTTAAACGTTTTTCTTGAAATGCAATTTTTCTCCAAAGTTAGTCTTAAGTTCATCCTTTGATACAACTATGTCATGAGTCGCTTTCATGAAACGGGCCCCTGTTCCGCAAACATGTGCGGGACGGAAGTCGTTGAAGGACTATTTTTAAATGGAAGCGAAATTTCACTGGAATTTTCTACAAATCGCGCATCGCAATTACAATTTGAATCCCTATCGATAACTAAAAATCGTCCCCTGAGTTCCAATATGTCCTATGTGCCGGAAGACACATAGAACACATTGGAACTCAGGGAACGAAATAAGAACACGGGTTCCCCTCGCAGATTTGGTTGGCGATAAAATGTGTTCTTGCTGTTGATATTTGTCAAATAATTTGCCGAGTGTCCTTCTAATAATTGTTTTGATAGACGCGAGACGTGTAATAAACACAGAACGACACGCGTTTGTGAATGGGTTAATCGATATGGCATTTATGTCATCGCGGAAATATGAAACTCGAGGCCTGCGGCCTTTCGTTCTAGCTTTCCGTGCTGGCACTCGTGCCATATCGATTAACCCATTCAAACACACGTGTCGCTCTGTGTATTGTATTTTCAAATTTCCAGAGTTCTTCCGAATCAATAAAAGACGCTGATTTTTTTTGGCAAGTGGCATAGCGGAGGTTCAAACGACACTGGATAGCTTCCATCAGCACTAACCGCCTAGCGAAACTATACTAAATCACCCACACCACTCGGGCCACGGCAGACCCTAAACCAAAATTCAGGTTAAGGTTAGTACAGAACACACGTTATGTTCAATTATTATTAATTTCAGAAGAACGCACCGTCCTTTCCCGAATCTGAAGAACTCAGAATTTTTGTTCGTTTTTTTTTTTTTAAAGACTTCTCGTTGATTTATAGTGACGTGTAGTGCGCAGAATTAAGATGCATTCTTCAGAAATTAATGAATTTTGCTCTTATTTTTTATACAGACGGAATCTTTCAATTTTCATCGATGACTACAGTTCAACCAATGTCACGCGTGGTCGACAAACTAAATGCATGTTTAGACATGTTACGATTTTGTTGATATACCGAGGTTAGGTTGAAAGACGGGAGGTCCAGGTATGTTGAGACAGTCACAACACTTCGAAAGAGACGTGACGTTTGCCTCGTTTTTGAAATCGCACATTATTTGAAAAAGAAACTACGTTAGTGTCTGTGTGACGACAATAGATCTTATCAGCTATCCTCCACGCGCAATGCATTTCGGGACGCCACCCAAATATAAACGTAAACATAAACACAAACGCACGTGGACAGCAAACTGCACACAGCCATATTAAAATTCAGAATGAATGCGTTTCTGCACGATTTGGACTTGTGAAAGTATTTTAGGTTCGTAAACCGAGTAGCAACATTCAAAAACAATTGTATGTATATTTACAAGCATTCTGTTGTGGTATAAATTGGGGTTTGGGCACATATTGCGCATGGCAGACGTCACTAACTTGTTAGAGTCGCTAACAAATTACCAAAACAAACCATTTTGACACTTCGTCTTACTCCAGTTTCTGCACAGTGGTATTACGGTACACCATTCAAATATGCCTTCCAGGTAACTGCGGCATTTCAAGATTACTGATACTGGTGGCTGAACGCCGTAATATAATTAATGCTTTTGGCAAGATAAATTAAGTCATTTCTATAAGTCGCCCTCCAGATAGTGGAAACTTCACAACATTCAAGTTCAACAAACCAGATATATATTTATAATGACAAAAGTAAGACCACTTGGCAGGGCCACCATATTGGGGGGGGGGGGGGGGGAACTCCTGCCCCCACTGAATTGCCCTAATCTTATGGGTGCCCCAGGCCCAGCCCTTTGATCTTCCGATGACCCTGCTTGGGGGCATTTTACAAATGATTTTTAAGTAGGAGAATAGTAAACTATTGGCTAAACTTGACTTTACACCTATGTTGCAGTCACAATTAGCCATAGCTGAAGAAAAGTGACATTAAACACCAATAAATAAATAACAAATTCTCGACCCCCTCCCCCAACCCCTACACACACATACCTAAAATGTAACATCTATTGGGTTGAAATTAAAAGGTTCTGGGTTTGTGATATTCTTGTTATTTCTGGCAATCTGTGCGCATCACAGCAATGATGATTTCTTTCTATTGTTTGTCTTCAGATAATGGGGCATCGCTACTGTTGTGGGAAAGGATGTGGTGCAGGTGGGAGGAAAAAAGGGAACTGTTCAAAATTTGCACCCATCCATCCATCATGTATTGCGTGGCTTTGAGTGCTTTCTTAGATTTTAAACATTCATTGTTAAAATCACCAGGTGCATTGGTCAAATAGGAATAAATATCTGACTAGTCAATATCGGGAGTAGTATGTCATGTTCCCCTACAGGGAATAGTTGCAGGATCTCATTGCAGGATCTCATGTGACGTCATAGTCACGTGACGTAGTGGCGCCATGTTGTGTTGTCATGGTAACCCGCGTGAGCGGCCATGTTGTGACGTCATCCACATAGTGATACGTGGTGTTGATGCGCATGCGCAGCGCGTGTTGTTAGGGTGATACGTGTTTCCGCCGTCCATTTTGTATACTGGAGGCCGCCATCTTGGTTTCTATGGTAGCACGTGATTGCTATGTTGCCTAAAGCCTACAATAGGACAGGGGTATGTTTTGGGGGTGTGTTCCTCTGTAGAAGAGTAAATTTAATTACCACAAACAACCCGACAATCCCCCAAATCACCAAAATCCACCCAAAATCACCGAAATTGACTTTATTTCCCCAATTTATCGGCTTAGCACGTAGTGCTATAGTACTAAGGGGGTACAAAGGGGTGCATTCGATTGAACAGGAGTAATGTTCTGGCTTAGAATTCTCCCAGAATCCCTATCCCAGGACGTTTTTCCCTATTAAGAATAGCACGTAGTGCTATAGGCCAAATTTACCCAGAATTATCTGCTTCTATCTATATATGCAATAGTTTACGTCTATCTGGCTATGTTCCTTTGTTCTAGAGTATACTTCAGTAGCGTAGAAAAGCCTATTATTTGGAACAGTTTATCTTATTGTTACTATATTTAGCTATTCTAGTCTATTCTTGTTAGTTCTGACCCTATTCCAAGTACTCTTGTTGTTTCATTTATCTAGATCATTTATATAAATTATAACTAACCAATCAGATTGCTTGATTTCCCATAACCTGTATACGGAGTTATCTCCCTTGTGTATAATAAAAGACTATATTCAATGGCAATATCCCCAGGCACCCCAATTTCGGCACCCCTTTTTTGAAAAAACTAATGGCCTTCGGCACCCCTTTTTCTGAAATGAGGCTAAGAGTCGTTCGAGGAGTCACTCGAACGAGCAATTGCTCGTTAGCTCATTTGCTCGATGGGATTCGAGTCATTCGAGCAGTATGTCGAGTCACTCGATCGAGTAATTACTCGATAGCTCATCTGACAAAAACGGGATTCTCCAGAAGGCACCCCAATTTCAGCACCCCTTTTTGGAAAACATATGGCCTTCGGCACCCCTTTTTTCTGAAATGAGGCTAAGAGTCGTTCGAGGAGTCACTCGAACGAGCAATTGCTCGTTAGCTCATTTGCTCGATGGGATTCGAGTCATTCGAGCAATATGTCGAGTCACTCGATCGAGCAATTACTCGATAGCTCATTTGACAAAAAAAGGGATTCTCCAAAAAGCATCCCGATTTCGGCACCCTTTTTTGGAAAACCTATGGCCCTCGGTACCCCTTTTTTGTCGTACGAGGCCATGAGGGCTATGTAAAAGCCCTCAATGAGGCATTTTATACAGCGCTCAATGTAAAATGTCTATAAACAGGCTATATAAGAGATTCCGTAATTGAGATTCCTATCCGACTCCGTAAAGTTGGATTCCGTGTTTTTACATAAACACCCGATGGTATAAATAGGGGTGAAACATCCGAATTACATTATTTCACTTCTGTCCAGAAATGGGTGAACTCCATAATTGCGACAAATGTCAGATATCCTTCATTCAGCAGAAAAGTCTGTTGCGTCATAAATTATCCATCCACGGACCTAAACGCTTCCAATGCTTCAGGTGTGCAAAGATGTTCAAAAGAAGAGACCATCTGAGAAGACATGAGAAGATTCATACCAAAAGCAGACCAAAGGATCATCAGAGAGAATATGTTGAACAAGTCGGAAACCATTGGACACAAATTGGTCAAAAGGAAGAATGCAAACGAATAAACCAATCGGAACCAATTGAACTCTCAAAACCGTATCAGGTGAATAACAATAATCCAACCAGAAAGTCGTGGATACCAATACCTCCAACAGAAAAGCCCAGTACAATAATGACCGGAGGAGGGAATAAGCCAGAACCAGAGCATAATCCAACAAGTGAAGAAAAAGAATACGTTTTGGTCGAACCCAGTTTATTGGAAAGCTTACTAGATCGACAGCGTTTGGTACGCAGGGAACCAAACGAGCTTGCTGCGATGGACCTGGACAGAGGAATGAGAAAGATCATAGAATCCCAAACCATGAACGAGAATGAGAAGATTCGTCACTACAACCAGATCTTACAGCGCTACAGAGAATTCTACAATAAAGCTTCACAGCCGATAACAATCAACATACAGAACCAGTGATGACAACGGAGATAAGAAAGTGAGCGAAGATGAACTGTTGACCAGAACAGACATCGAAGAAGAGAACTGAACAGACTAAGAAGAATGAAGAGAAGATCGAACTGAAGTGATCGAAGATCGAACATGATGAAGATAACAGAATAAACAGAACAAGTATTGAATTATATAACAGGCAGTGTACAGAAAAGGCAATAAAGTTTTAAAATATAACAAAAGTTCTTGTTTCTTTTTTACTAGGAGGGAAGGGGAATACCATTGGGTGTTTATGTAAAAACACGGAATCCAACTTTACGGAGTCGGATAGGAATCTCAATTACGGAATCTCTTATATAGCCTGTTTATAGACATTTTACATTGAGCGCTGTATAAAATGCCTCATTGAGGGCTTTTACATAGCCCTCATGGCCTCGTACGACAAAAAAGGGCTACCGAGGGCCATAGGTTTTCCAAAAAAAGGTGCCGAAATCGGGATGCTTTCTGGAGAATCCCTTTTTTTGTCAAATGAGCTATCGAGTAATTGCTCGATCGAGTGACTCGACATATTGCTCGGATGACTCGAATCCCATCGAGCAAATGAGCTAACGAGCAATTGCTCGTTCGAGTGACTCCTCGAACGACTCTTAGCCTCATTTCAGAAAAAAGGGGTGCCGAAGGGCATATGTTTTCCAAAAAGGGGTGCTGAAATTGGGGTGCCTTCTGGAGAATCCCGTTTTTGTCAGATGAGCTATCGAGTAATTACTCGATCGAGTGACTCGACATACTGCTCGAATGACTCGAATCCCATCGAGCAAATGAGCTAACGAGCAATTGCTCGTTCGAGTGACTCCTCGAACGACTCTTAGCCTCATTTCAGAAAAAAGGGGTGCCGAAGGCCATTAGTTTTTTCAAAAAAGGGGTGCCGAAATTGGGGTGCCTGGGGATATTGCCATTGAATATAGTCTTTTATTATACACAAGGGAGATAACTCTGTATACAGGTTATGGGAAATCAAGCAATCTGATTGGTTAGTTATAATTTATATAAATGATCTAGATAAATGAAACAACAAGAGTACTTGGAATAGGGTCAGAACTAACAAGAATAGACTAGAATAGCTAAATATAGTAATAATAAGATAAACTGTTCCAAATAATAGGCTCTTCTACGCTACTGGAGTATACTCTAGAACAAAGGAACATGGTTAGATAGACGTAAACTATTGCATATATAGGTAGAAGCAGATAATTCTGGGTAAATTTGGCCTATAGCAGTACGTGCTATTCTTAATAGGGAAAAACGTCCTGGGATAGGGATTCTGGGAGAATTCTAAGCCAGAACATTACTCCTGTTCAATCGAATGCACCCCTGTGTACCCCCTTAGTACTATAGCACTACGTGCTAAGCCGATAAATTGGGGAAATAAAGTCAATTTCGGTGATTTTGGGTGGATTTTGGTGATTTGGGGGATTGTCGGGTTGTTTGTGGTAATTAGATTTACTCTTCTACAAAGGAACACATCCCCAAAACATACCCCTGTCCTATTGTAAGCTTTAGGTAACATAGCAATCACGTGCTACCATAGAAACCAAGATGGCGGCCTCCAGTATACAAAATGGACGACGGAAACACGTATCACCCTAACAACACGCGCTGCGCATGCGCACTAACACCACGTATCACTATGTGGATGACGTCGCAACATGGCCGCTCACGCGGGTTACTATAGCAACACAACATGGCGCCACTGCGTCACGTGACTATGACGTCACATGAGATCCTGCAATGAGATCCTGCAACTATTCCCTGCAGGGGAACATGACATACTACTATCGGGCATTTTGTGCAAATCCTCTGACCAATTGATAATAAGGTTTGGGTCTGGGAGTTTGACCCCACTTTCAAATGTCAGATTTTCAATGTATCTTAACTCTGCTTCCGCCTTTTGTTGCCCAGGAGTTGGATATGTCTGTAGGTTAGTTTATCAACCCAATAACAGCGTTTTAGTAGTTCTCTCTGAGCACCGGTCTGTGGTACACTTCTTGATTTTAAAAAATTCTTTCACTTGAGAAACAGTGAAAGAAGTAAATTTACTGTTTTCTTCCATCTTGATATTCGATTAATTATGCAAAATGCTACCTTATTTTACACAAATGGAAATTAAGATATTTAAAATGGTTCTATTTTTGTTAATTTGGTACTTTCCATTTTTCTCTGTAATGAGAAAATAACATTCATTTAGCATAAATAATGGTGTTATTTTAAGTAATCATTGACAGAACCAACCCAGACAATATATTGAATGTTTTTTTTTCCCCCAAAGGTGGGGGGGGGGGGGGGGGGGGGCAATAATTTTTTTCCACTAGGTACAAAAAAGTTTTTTCAAACTTTTGGGAACCCACTCACTCCTTTAGGGAAGCAAAAAAAAAAAAAAAAAATTCTGAATTTCAGATAGGGACCTACCCCCTTACACCATAAGCAATGTCTATTTTATCCATTTCGTCATGCCAACCTTCCATCAAGTGTCTATTGCTGCATTCGAAAAAGCTCAAAGTGTAATTTATTGCAATGTGAGGACATTTTGGGGAAAATCTTTTTAAGTTCCACCAGACAGCACCATTCAGAATTCTTAGCTTACCGGTACTTGACAGAAAGTCAGGATGTTTTGTGATCACACCCCATCCGTCGTCTGTCTGCCATCATTCGACATCTTGCGCGAACTTGTGAAGGTGCTTTTTGTGCCTTAATTAAAAAAAAACATTGAACTGATTTAAAAGATAGTTTAGGAAATGATTTGTTGGGGAGTTGCCCATTGGTTTTGTACAAATCCAAATGGCCCATAGGGAGTGGTGGGAAAAATGCACTAACATTTTTTAAAAATCTTTTCACAAACAGACACATACAATGTCTTGATATATGGTCTTGAGCTTTCTTTTGGGGTGTACATGCATTTACGTTTGTTGAAACAAAAATTGTGGAGCAATATTTTTCATTGTGTTATAAATGAGAGGAGGAAGACAAGGTTTTTCCAAGTTAATCTCGGCCCCATCAGCTCTCATTCCTAACGGGTTGTCAACTCAACCCTCCACCCGCCGCCTCAAGTTCACAGAGAGTTATCAAAGGAGATAAATACATGTCGAAACAGTAAACACCATAGAAGAATGCCTGAACTAGTTGGCTCCATCATTTTCAAGAAAAATAAACTCAGGAAAAAATGTTCAGGGCCCTACAGGGCCAGGATAAAATGTGTTTTCTGGGCTGGTGACCCACCGGGGGGGGGGGGGGTATAAAAGGACTTTCCAAGACCTCCGGGCTTCTAAATGTGGAGGAAGGACTGGTCCCACCCGCGAATTACCCCCACCTGCGAATTACCCCCACCTGCATGCCTAGTCCAACCTTGGAGCCACAGTCTATAATATATGTTGTTTGTTTTGGTACGTGCGCAGGACGTACCAAAACTAGACTATAAAATTAACATTATGTATCATCTGGGCGCCGAAGGTCCCACGGCGAACACAGAGATTTCACCCGATAAATGTTGAAATAAATCCTGTTGTTGGTTATTCATTTCGCTCAACAACTAAAATTCTGCAAAATTATGATTCGATTTATCTTTACTTGTGATTATTAAATGTGAAGTTGACAATATTCACGAGAACATACATTGAAACTTAAACTTTCGAAACGAGTCGGTTCTGTTTGCACACGTGCGTTCGTGTTTATGTTTACGTTTTCATTTGGGTGGCGTCCCGAAATGCATTGCGCATGGAGGATAGCTGATAAGATCTATACAAAAAGTGTGTGCTTTGAGTTAACGGAAACATTCAAAAGTAAACGCTCGCTTTTCGGGGAATGAAATTCGAGATCGTTCAATCTCAGTATCATTTTCCGTTCTTAATATCACAATACTTCATTTATGGAATCGCGACCTACTGTCTGCGCGTGTTTCGCGCTTGTATCGCGATTTGATCTAGGAAAAGATCACTTTTCTGACCACAGTACAGAACAATTGCAATATGTCATTTCATATTCTTTGAATGGCATACTGATAAATATATTCGATAAAGGTCACGTGGATTAGTTACTTTATCCGGCGGAAAGGTCAAACCGATAGGGTGGGTAAATCGAGATTATAATGTCGGATTAATCTCTGAAGTTTGGCCTATGACATTTAGATAACGCCACGGGATCATTTGTGCTTGAAATACGTGCCATGTTCGTGTAATTCTTATTGAATTTGACGTCACTCTTCTCGTGCCAGTAACATTTAAATCCAATGACTTCTATATGGAATGCCAAGGGAACTTTGTTGGATGTTATTTACGAAGAAGATTCTAACAAGAGGCCTGTCACGCCTAGAGAGCTCCGCTGAGGGCCACTGATCGCATGGGCATGTTTTCTAATACTAATATTGTTACAAACTTTAGCCGAAAAATATTCAGCGGTTCAGAAATTATGGCTTGGACAAACAAATATCAAAAATATCTTAAGATTTTCTTGATCCTGTGACCTGTGACCTTGACCCTGTGGATTTACAGACCGCAGAATAATTGATGACACACCGTCTATTGATAATACATATTGTTATGAAGTTTGGTGGAAAAATATTCAGCGGTTTAGAAATTATGGCTCGGACAAATAAAATGTTGACGACGGACGGACGGACGGACAGACGGACGACGGACGACAGACGACGGACGACGGACGAATCAGTATAAGAAAAGCTCTGCTGACTTTGTCAGCGGAGCTAAAAAATAATTCTGGCTGAAAATAATTAATAGTTGACAATTACGTCATTGCGATTAAAAGCCTTTGAAATATCCAGTTCTCGCATATATCCTTAGTTAAGGTTGGCTGCCTGTTCAGGCAGCTAATAATAGTGAGAAAATATTGTTAACCCTTTACCTAACATGAAAAGCAGACGACACTTGCAAAAAGAATTCTTGAACAACTATTTTTTTTTAATTTTTTGTCCCAAAAACATAGGTTATGACCCCTCATTGGAACGAGCTCGACGAGCTCGTTCCAATGAGGGGTCATAACCTATGTTTTTGAGACAAAAAATGAAAAAAAATAATGAAAATTAACTTGCGATTTTTGAGAATAGCGCTGCCGGTTTTGGCCGTTACGTTGGGTAAAGGGTTAAGTCATCTGCAGCTGCGCGCATATATATGCGATAGTTATTGTCGTAAAATGAATTGGGAGATTCGCAAAATTAAAAAAGCACGCACCGATCAAAAATACAATGTCATGTTTGATAATGTTCGTATTTTCGTGTGTACTCTTAAACACTTTCTACGATATATCTCTAACTTGCTCTTACTTGTGTGATAGCGTTAGGCTATTGCGATAGTCCCTCAAATCATAACGCTGCTATTATCCGAGGATTAAGTCGTCCATACACAAACTACGACGACTGTACTAACATGCATCCATAGAAGTTTACTTTTCTCGTTCCTTTTTCCCATAATGCGTACATCAAAGCAGACTGTTTTCCTACTTCCAGGTTGTACATTGTGTTCTCGTCGTATTAGCAGAAATTCAAATTTGCAGTAAAATATCCATTATATTATCAATAGTAAAAAATCATCATTGAAAGCATAATACATATTTCACTGAGGAATATTAAATGTTGCTAGAGAGCCGATTACCTATAATTGCCAGAAGTTTTATCCCATACAGAACGCTCCAGTTCGTCGTTTAATAACACTTTTCAACAGACGTCATGAAATCTCAAAGAAGGTAGGGTGAGGTGGGTGCACAAAGTTGATGTAGATGAGGCACTGGACCCACCATTGTTTTACCGGGTGAGAAACATGTTTAACAGAAATGTGTCTTAGGTCTAGACAAGAGCCCTGCGAAGCATCGAAATTCGATTCGATTCTGCATTGTGTGACGTATTCGTTTTCAAGTCGGTCTGATAAGTTGGAAATTTCAGATCGTCGTGATGGTATCAATATCTTAACCCTTTACTCAATGTAACGGCAAAAACCAGCCATCGCTATTCTCAAAAATCGCCAATTAATTTTCGTTATATTTTCATTTTTTGTCTCAAAAACATAGGTTATGACCCCTCTCTGGAACTAGCTCGCAGAGCTCGTTCCAATGAGTGGTCATAATCTATGTTTTTAAGACAAAAAATGAAAAAAATGAGTTATTCAAGGTTTTTTTGCAAGTGTCGTCTGCTTTTCATGTTAGGTGAAGGGTTACAATTATCTTTCTTGAGCTCTTCTACCATCGGGGCTCCGGTGCGGGAGCCCTGATGATGGAAGAAAAGTTCAAGGAAGTTCCGCGTCCGACACTACTTCGATTCCGTTTATGGGATATTCCGTTTTTTTTTGATCGACTTGACCAAAAAAGCTAACTTAGCGTCACATATGCCTAAGAGAAGAAGGTTTGGAAGGTGTACGTTATTTGTCTTGTAGGAATATATTTTCTACATGTTATATTGTGTAGTCGCTGATTGTTGTTTTTTCGTTTGTTTATCGGGGTTTAGGGACACTTTCAACAACCATGGTCACATCGTGTCAGACAGCTTAAGGGTGGATGAAGCTGGTGAACCCGAGAGAATCACCGGGCCGCGGTGGTTAACTGTATGACTCTCTAACTTACTGTGCAAAAGCAGAGTTAGCAGCGGTTGAATTCAAGTGAACCATCAACACAGCACTACCATGCTTCAAGTGGTCAAAACGATATTCGGTAATAAAACAGAAACAAAGTTCATAACTGCCGATGCGAGGTTTAATACAAGATACAAGATGGACAGAGTCACGTGTGTCTTATAACATGTTCACCTACAATTACCCCTTCATTGAAATGATGGCCGTTCACGAAAAAACATTTTTTTTTTTTTTTTAATAAAAAATTCTGGAAACGTGCGCTGAAAGAAATGCTATCATCATTTCTCTGGGCAGATGTCAGACCTCATCTGTTTATACTATTACATATACGAAAATATCAGTCTTAAAATACTATTACGTGTTACATATAACACGTATTTGGTACACCAGATGTTAATGTGACATAACTCCACTGTTATAGCATGTTAGAAAGTTGACCGTTCGTGATCGCGGACTCGCAAGAACTGATTTTCTATACAATCACTGACCATGACCAGAATTGAACACAAAGTCACGTGACTCAACTTTACGTTGACCCTACAACCAGCAATTACCTTTAACCGTCAAGACAACAGTTGCATGCTATTCTGCGAAACGCAAGAAACTATAATACCCATTAGCTTCTCTGTTTGTTTTCTCCCCCCACTGCATGTGTAATATTATAAGTTACAGGACGTTCTGGTGGCGGATAGGGTATCATATGAGGCGAGGTGAAAACAATATTGGACGAGGCGGTACGCCGAGTCCAATATTGTTTTTGCCGAGCCCCATATGACACCGTATCCGCCACCTGAACGTCCTGTAACGTATTTATTATGCCAGCGAAAACAAAATAACAATCAAATTTGAACGCATTTTCAAAACTGGTGCAAAACGCTATGTAAGTTGTAACAAACGTGCACAGTTGTCTCCCTGTTTGTGTATAATTTCCTTGACAACACAGACAACAGCGATAGACGTTTTTCTTCGTACTGTCACTTTGTCTTGAGTGTGCAGAAAATGTCCGAAACGTCCGATTTTATAGAATTCGAACAAAATAAATGTATTTCGCATCTTTTCCTTCATAGCTGTGATTCATTTCTTACAATTTCATTATAGTGCAGTCGCTATTTTTAAAAAATAGCGTTTGGCACTCGACGTGATGGTATTTACCAGAATATAGAGCCGGGATAAAACAATTTTTTATCAGTTTATTCTTTATTATAAGACGAGAGAAAATGAGACATATAGACACGGAGGGACGTTTGATTGTACTGCAATTTCTTCAATATGGATATAAAAGCACCGCGAGGTGAGGAATTTCCACGTCGAAACAAAATGGTGGTACTGACCTAATACGAGTTTCGTATTAGGTCACCTCGGGCTGCAGGTGACCCAATACGGCTCAGTACTGTCCCACTATTCGGGGGCTGTGATTGGCGAATTTCATTAGCTGGCATAATAAACGTCTGTCCAGGGTGAGATAGCAGGGAGAGACAGATGTATTCCACCTCACCCACGTGACGTTATACATTTATAACGTTATTATGACGTTATACATATCGTATCAGTTTCTTGCTACCAACTAATTCATTTTGACGTCATCAGAATGCCGTGTGATCAAAGTTTGATGCACTAAAACTCTTTAAACCCCAAGATGCCACCGTTCCTAATTGATTTCGTGGTATACACCTTTGATATATACATAACTTTTGCACGCTCTTTCCGATGGTGTCATTAGATTTTCGAAACAACGAAAACCAAATGAGTTGATTATATCAGCACGTGACCCTCGATTACCTCTGGCTAACGTAGCCGCTGTATGGTGGGGGAGAAAAATAATCCCTGATGGGGACGGGTGTGGCATGGGAAAATCTCACCCTCGGGACAAGATACTTGGTCCAGACACTCGGCAAGCCTCGTGTCTAGCCCAAATATCTTGCCCTCGGGTGAGATTTTCCCATCCCACACCCGTCCCCATCAGGGATTATAATAATAATACGATATCCAGTGATGGAAACAGCTTGTATTATAATCATGAGACACATGTAAGCCTGTATCTCTCCCAAGTTCGGTTAGATAATAATCATGACGTTTTTTCCACCTACAGTAGCCCAACCTGCTCTGAAAAAAGTCTAATATGCTTGGGTAGATTAAGAAATCTGCTCGGGCGGATTAATTAAAGTGTCCTACAGATTAGTAGTCTGCCCTGACAGATTAAACTCGATTCGTTACTTAGTCATTCACCCCCCCCCCCCCCCACTATCGGGAGGAGGGGGAAGAGTATCTAGGACATGATGAAAAAAGTCTAATATACTTGGGTAGATTAAGAAATCTGCTCGGGCGGATTAATTAAACTGTCCTACAGATTAGTAGTCTGCCCTGACAGACTAAACTCGATTCGTTACTTAGTCATTCACCCCCACCCCCCACCCCCCACCCCACTATCGGGAGGAGGAGGAAGAGTATTTAGGCCATGATGAAAAAAGTCTAATATACTTGGGTAGATTAAGAAATCTGCTCGGGCGGATTAATTAAACTGTCCTACAGATTAGTAGTCTGCCCTGACAGATTAAACTCGATTCGTTACTTAGTCAATCGTTACTTAGTCAATCATTATTTTTTACCCAAGAAATCTGCTCGGGCGGATTAATTAAACTGTCCTACAGATTAGTAGTCTGCCCTGACAGATTAAACTCGATTCGTTACTTAGTCAATCACCCCCCCCCCCCCCCCCCCCCCCCCACCAGCCAGCAATATCGGGAAAATTAAAAAAAACTGTAGCTGGATACGGACTTCTCGGTATCAGGTGGTTTGTGCCAATGTCAGAAGGCACCTGAGCAGGTTTTGCCAACTCGAAACTGAGCTTGTCGTTTCACCACATGGTAATTCGCCGTTGTCGTGTTAGAAAATTAGCAAATGAAGGGTGGACTATTTGTGTCTTTTAACCCGCCAGATTTTTTTTTAAAACTTCATTAGGCCTACACCATTTCTCTTCCGCTTTGCATGAGCAATACATGAGCAATACAGACAAAATCAAGTGCACTCATTTTATTTTCATCTTTTAACGGTGGAAATGGATATGCTCTAATAACAGCAAACTATATAACATAGAAACTTGTTTTAAATTTCACTTTTTTTCCTACAGTATGGTCGCCGTAGACTGGTCACTTTCCACGGGTGGGCAATATTTCCACTGCCGCAATTTCATTAGACTCCAAACACTTATTATAGGAATAATCATCAAAATTTTAATTAATGGAGCACCGGGTTACAGCCGGTGCTTCATTAATTAAAATTTTGATGATGATGATTTTTATTGCTTGATAAACGCATGCGTGGACATCACTGCCCACGCGTAGATTACGACCATTCCACGGTGACTGTACTTAGTAGTCTGTTTTCCGATTCACTATTTTAAGCAGTCTGTGATACTTTTTCAGTCTGCTCTGGACGATTACTAATCCTCCGGGCAGAATAATTAATCTGCCCAGGGTTGATTTGAATTGTTCACCGTGTACTGAATACACGTCAGAAGTAATTGATCTCAGCCAGTTTAGTGCATGATTTACTAGGTTTTCGTATGTTTCGTTGCCACTATATTCTAAATACCACAGTAAAGACGTTTCTATGCGCCTGGTTACCACCTGTAGAATAATATTCCGTCGTAAACTTTGTCGACAAACTGCGAATATCTGAAGCAATCGTCTATTTCAATCTGAACTAACCAGAGGTTAGACATTTGGCCCATTAAAACTAGTTTTCACCGCACACGAACTGAATATTTATTACCATTTGTCGCGAACAAACTCCGTCTCGAGCGAATTTTTCACAATAAAATGACTATATTAACACCAGCTAGCTGCAAAAAAACCCCAGATGTATAACATATCTCATATGTCAGTGTTCCAATAAGACTACAATCCTCCCTCTCTGGGCGAGATCTCGCTTTATTTGTTCTATTATTTACGTCTCCAATAGCAATTGTTACCGTCCGACGTCACCACGCGAAATATTTGAGGTTGTCAATTTCTCAATTATTCCACTAACTGACTTACATACCGCTTCATTTTTCTAGATTTTTCACACGATATTCCGAATAACGTGTTGCTCAGATTACAACTCAGTTTAAACTGAGATACAGCGACCTTGACCCTTATCTGATTCATTGAATAAACCTCTCGTGCACCCCATGTCCAGTTACGTCATGGGGTGCACGAGAGGTTTATTGTCTAAACCTATGACCGTTCAAAGTTCCATGTTTTGGAATTTGGTGTTGATATTTTTGACTTCTGATTTCGAGAGAACAGCCGAGATCAATGGGGTGAGCATTTTGTGTACGGTGTGGACTCCTAAAACGAACGATGGAGATTTTATATGCGGATCTCGTCATCCCTGTAGTTGGACAATACGTTCAGAAGCTTACTGTTATTATTTAAATCTATTTGTGCTTGAAGACACTTTTAGCATCTGTAGCTATATCTATCAAGTTGGCAACACAAATTTGAAGTCACGCGTTGCCAATCCTTTGTACCTATGCTGACCACTTTAAGAAACTTTCACCCAAGGCATTGATTACAAACAGGTCCCCGATTTACCACTACAACTGACGTTGTTCACCACAAGAATCAAACTTTATACAACACGTGTGAGTTCCTTTGGAGACATGAGTTCACTGGACACTGGGGCCGATTATTCGACATAGTTTGATGTATTGTCCCAGAAGTAGCCACATGCTGGTTGCAACAAAATGCAGTGTCGTGGACATTGCTTTCAAAAGAGAATTCGGAAACCTACGGACAGAGATACACGGCAGCAGTTTTTATGATGTCGGGTGTCATTTGTCACCAAAATACAGCACTTAGCACCAACTTTGGCACCAAAATAAACTTCTGTCAGTCTCAAAGGTTTTTTTGTGGTGTTTTATATCAGCGCGTTGTTTTCGATACACTCGCTCTTTTACGATGCAGCCGAACCATAATTTACGCGTGTCAAGTAATGGAGAGGCAAGAGGTATAGCCATGGCTCTTTGTTACAAATAAACAGAATAAATAATTTATCCATTTAGTCTGATTCTTATCAAAAAAAATATTTGTTACTTAACCCTTTACCCAACGCAGACGATATCAAAATTTATTATTTTAAATATCATTTTTTTAAATTTTTCAAAAAATTTCAACAAAACCATATCATGTGACCACTCGTTGGAACGAGCTCGACGAGCTCGTTCCAACGAGGGGTCACATGATATGGTTTTGTTGAAAGTTTTTGAAAAATAATATTTTTTCAACTGCTGAATTTGCATATTACGCGAGCAGATGCGGCCGATTTGTTGGGTAGAGGGTTAATCTTTTTTTTTCGCGCTCGACCCTTTTTTATAATCCTTCGGGAAGATAATTAATTATTTGCTGCTAGTTTATGTGGAGTGAATAAACAGTGAGTAAATAAAAAACATGAAATTATTTTGTATAATAATCGCCCTTTACTTCGTATTATCTATATTTTATAAATCTTTATTGCGGGGGTGGGGTGGGGGGTGGAATCTAATAACCTCAAAAGGGCCAGGTAATACTAAATTAAAATATTGTACTTTGATGAGTAAAACAAGGCGCAATCTGCAATTGCAGATAGCGCTTTGTTGCGCGCAAAGGACAATACACGTTGGATTTTTTCACATTTATAATTAGATTCCAGTTGACACTAAAATCTTTTCACCAAAAACATTCATTTTTGTCATAATTCCAAGCCGGAAAATTATGAATCTCTGTGCAAATTGAAGTTTCCTGGACAAAAATGGAATTTGCCTGAGACGTGAGCAATTCTTGCTTCAACTCGAGGAAAACTGTTGATGTGTACGAGAAAATATCTGAAAACTTTACACGATCTCCATAGATTACTACCATGAAACCATTCGGAAAACGGTGGGGACTAGCTGAAAAATGACTTATGGTTTGATCACGTTTATTGAGTAGTATAAATTAAGTGACAAATTATGATGTGTTCGCAGCGCATCATATCATTACGAGCATTCTGGTCTTTAGTTCCCCCTTTTTCCAAAATGAAAAATTTGTTTGAAAGATTTAATGCTGCAATGGTTAAGTAAAACTAGTTAATTTATTTAACCCCACACATTTAGGGTTTAATCCCGGGAACGGGAATTCCCAGGTTCCCGGTTCCGAAAGCCGGCGCCGATACTCGGGAAATCTACAGCACGGAACCGGGAATGAAGCGTGACACTTTTTGCGTATTGAAGTTTTCTGAATTGAAACTGTGTAGGATTTCGTCAGCCCTTCCGCGCCTGACATGTTTACAGTCCTGATTCACGACGAACCATTTTAAAGAAATCACTGTAGCTCGCAACCAGTTCTGGAGGACAGCCCCCCCCCCCCTCCCTCCACCCTCCCTTTCAGCAGGAAGATCTTCTTCACCCGCTTCAAAGTTCAAACTTGTCTTCATATTTAGAAATACGAGTATCACTGTTCACAACCTCCTCTAACATCAACACCCTCTTCACTGCCGTCACCAGTCTTCTCTGCTTAAAGCAGAGGAGACTGGTGACGGGAGCGAAGAGGGTGTTGATGCTGGAGAAGGTAGAGGTGATAATGCAAGTGATTCTGAAAATAAAGACTGGATTGAAGCGGGTTTGGGTTTTCATACTTATCTTAAGAAAATAACTTTTCTGTTTGGAGATGGGAGATTGCCAATGAAATATGCTCATTATCATTAAAATAAATGCGTCATGTTACCCTCGTAAATTTGCTTGATATTACCGGGGAAATGTCCCGGTTCCCGTTTCTGAAAGTAATGTCATTCCCGTTCCTTTTCTTGGAAAACCAGGGAATGTTTTAAACCCTACCCATATCTGCTTTGCTCTTGTAGCTGTTTTGGTATGGAGTCGTTGATGTTTGAGATTACGCGAATGCTGTGTGATTTTACACTTCTGGAGGACCCCCCCCCCCCCCCCCCCCCTTTTCAACAGCAAGATCTTCTTCATCCGCATCAAAGTTCAAACTCGTCTTCATTTTCAGAATTACTAGTATCACTATTCACTACCTCCGCTAACATCAACACCCTCTTCACTGCCGTCACCAGTCTCCTCTGCTCAAAGCAGAGGAGACTGGTGACGGCAGAGAAGAGGGTGTTGATGATGGAACAGGTAGAGGTGATAATGCAAGTTATTCTGAAAATAAAGACGATTGAAGCGATTTTGTGTTTTCATACTTATCATAGGAAAAGAACCTTACCGTTTGATGGGACATTGCTAATGAAATATGTTCGTTATCATTAAAATAAATGCGTCATGTTACCCTAGTAAATTTGCTTGTTATTACCCGGGAAATTCCCCGGTTCCGGGTTCTGAGAGTAACTTCATTCCCGTTCTCGGATCATAGAAATCCAGGGAATATATTAAACCCTACTCACCATATACCAGCAGGTTAAATATGCCGATTGGTCTGCTTTTCATGACACTTGAACAACGTTTTGTGAAATGAAGGGAAACTAAATCTCGTATAATGTATGACTGTATGATTATATACCTTATCATGGGCGTCATTTCTTCAATGTCCGAATTATTTTTTCATTCATTTCATTTTATATTGTTTCATTATATTACCATAATAATACTGTTGTAAGATTGGCAATCTGCCTCAAGGTGGTGTTTATTGCTTCAATAAATTCTATTCTATATCATATTTGATCAAACAAAATATTTTGCATTTGCAAACATTGTTTAATACGGTATTTGCACTGAACTGTTTTACTATAGAAGAACCGACGATGGTTGTTTTTCGGTATTTCTATAAGGGGAGGGGGGGGGGGGGGTCGAAAAAATGCCAGGATACAAGGTCCGGGGGGGGGGGGGGTCGGTGGGTCCGAGCTCCAAAGTGCAGTTTTTGCCGGTGTCATGCAATTGTTTGCCAAATATCATTTTACAGACAAGTAATTACAATCAAAGTGAATTCAAGTGCTTAGATTCATAACTTAGAACAAAATAAAGCATTGATAATGTGTTGGGGGCTCCATGTTAGAATTTTCCCCCATGTTTTACACTTCATTAGGGGGTGGGTCCTGTTCTGGGTCTGGCAAAAATTTGCAAAACAAAAAAAATGATTGCCAGCTATTTGGTCATGATTTTTACTCCTTTATATTTCTACTAAGGCAGTCTGCCTCTTATTAGTGCTTTGTAGCTCATATTATTTGATTCTTCTGTAAGCCTCAGGATGCCTCATGCCATTGGTCTAGTGTGCTTCCATGTATGGAATAATTGGAAAGATTGATAGAATAAAAATTTTGATTGTGGAAAACGTGTATAATTTCAAGGTAAATATGATTCTAGTGACACTAACATAAAAAAATAAATAAGAGGCAATTCATCTCAGACAAGCCACCCTGGTATGGGTCAACGAACTTCAGTATTACGTCTCTCGCAGCCCAGCTGTACAAACTAAACATTTAACCGAAAAGTAATGAAATGAAAAGCAACTATTTCTTGTAGACAGTTGAAGATATCCAGGTGGGAACAATATATTTTGGGCAGGGCTTCTTGGTGGTGGGATTCGACTGGTGCCTGAACAGCATAGACATGTTGTACATCGGGGTAAGGGTTGTGTTGCTTGGAACATGAATGGGTGTATATCTGCAATTCAGTTGGTGGGTTCCAGTGGTTACCTGGGGGTCTGATGCTGCATTTCCGTTGTGGCTTTATATGCAGAGAGATTGTTTTGGGGCCATCTGTGGCTAGGGATGCTTTGGATGCCCAAGAGCAGTGCTGGGATATCGGACAAGTTGGTTTGTGGCACCTTTCATGCTTGGGAAAAGTATTTATTTATTTATTTTTTTTTTTTTTTGATTTAGGTAATTTGAATACTTCGTTAAACAGTTTTTATAAATTGGGGGTGGTTCCCCAATTGTCTTTGAGGAAAAACTGTGCGGGAGGGGTGGGTGCCCAAGATATGACTGGCAAACATTTGCATTCCGGGGGTGGTGGGATCCAAAAATTGAAAATGTAAAGATTTCCACCTTGTATCCATAATTTTTTGCCTGACCCTCCCCCCCCCCCCCACCCTGTTTCTAACGGTAATCTTTACTGTGCACTGCCCGATATGAAATGAAAACCGTCAGCATTATTTACCCCCTCCCACTGGTGTCGAGATGTAAAAAATCAATTGACAAATTTTGCTCATGGTGCAACAAGAAAATGGACCAATTCAATCTCGTCTGACAAATCTTAACCTTTTACCTAACATGAAAATCAGACGACACTTGCAAAATTCTTGAATAACTAATGTTTTTCTTTTTTTATCTCAAAAACATAGTTAAAACTAGAAGTCCTGTCATGAAATGCGCACAAATAGCACGTTGATATGCGCGTTAATATGCGCGTTATGGCCCAAGTAAAGCTATCAAATTCTTACATATTGACTGTGCACAAGCAATGTTTCAGCCAATGGACCTCCGGGTAACCCGGAGGTCCATTGGCAGAAACATTGCATGTGTTTGCTATGAGTAACCAGGAGAACCTGCCGTGGTTTGGATGCCATTCGATATGGCAATTGCGCGCAATTCCAACGCGCTATTAAGCCTACATAAGCGCACTATTCGTGACAGGACTTCTAGTTTTAACTGTAGGTTATGACACCTCACTGGAACGAGCGAGGGGTTATAACCTATGTTTTGAGACAACAAATGAAAAAAGAATGGAAATAAATTGGCTATTGTTTAGAATAGCGCTGGCCGGTTTTGTCAAATGAGATTGAATTGGCTGAATTCTTAGTTGCATGTTCTTAACCCTTTACCTAACGTAACGGCCAAAACCGGCCAGCGCTATTCTCAAAAATCGCCAATTAATTTTCATTATTTTTTTCATTTTTTGTCTCAAAAACATAGGTTATGGCCCCTCGTTGGAACGAGCTCGTCGAGCTCGTTCCAACGAGGGGCCATAACCTATGTTTTTGAGACAAAAAATGAAAAAAATTAGTTATTCATGAATTTTTTTTGCAAGTGTCGTCTGCTTTTCATGTTAGGTAAAGGGTTAAAATTCTGGACTTTGACATCAGTTTGTAGATGGTTGATTGATGTACCGTGGATTGAGCTAATAATATCATCACCCCTTTAAAATATACGTGTTTCATGCAATGAAACAAGTGAAGCAGAAAAGAAGTCACTTAACATGCAATTAACCGTATTATACCCGTTAAAGTATAAATATTGCACGGCCACGTCTTAAATTTAAGAAAACGAAATATTGAGGTTGCCACACCAGACATGCTGGGGCCGCAATATCAACACTATCTGCAGCAAAGTTAATAAAAGATAATAGGATCTTAAAAAAATAAGCTGAACATCGGTTCAAACCACCAATGAAAACAAACGTCAATACTGAGGAAGTACTATTTGGATCTTTACCACCAAAGTCTTATGAAATTGTGTTATCTTGGTCAAGTATGCCCAATTCCATCGAGAGCCTTCTTGCAGAAATCTGTTGTTTAAAAGATCTGAATGTTCTTATATTTTCCATTTTTATGGGATGGTTTACATACGTTGATTGGAATATGGGGTGGGTTGGGGAAATTGAGAAATGCAAGAGCTACATCGAAAAATGCAAAAGGGTTTTATCCCATAAATGGCTGTTTATTCGAACAATAAAAGCCTTGGATAAATGTTTGCTTTATTCACCTAGTAGGGTGAAAAATTTTCCCCATAGGTTTAACACTGAAAGAATTTATTCCTATAGTAGAGACGGACTTGTTGACCTCTGACCTCTACCGCATTCGTGTAGTATAATTATCACTTCAATTGTTGTTTTCTTTAAACCTTTTTGAAAGTATTACACAATGCCAGTAGAAAACATTACACATTGTTCATTTAATAAAGTATTTTTGCAAGTTTAGCTCAAGTTTGTAGGGGAATTATTTTTATACAGAAATGTATCACTGCGCCTTTTTTTTTATTTTTTAACAATGCTTGTCATCGAATTTGGACCTATGTGCTCCTCACTTCTCGCTGTGTTTTGAAGCGTATAACAGCACGAGTTTGCCGCGACTGCCCTGTAAATGATTTATGGGATAAACAAAATAAACGTATAGTGTTTTCAAGTAAAAAATTTATTCCACGCGTAAAATTAAGATTGAAACCGACTCGCCAGAGGCTCGTCGGTTTCATTCTTAATCCTACTCGTAGAATATGTTTTTTACTTGAAACCACCATACGTTTATTCTACATATAGCTCTCAGGGGTGACTGCAGAAATGAAGGTTTCTAATTCATCTTTATGTGATAGGTTAAGTGCGTCGGTATGTTCAAATGACAGTTTAATACTTGCCCGACTAAATTTGGGTTATCTAGTTAGGCTGGATATGGTCAAATTAATTCTTCCGAAAACTGCAGGATGAGCCGTCATCTTCAGAAGTCGCCAATAATGAAATGTTTGAAATCCAAAACTCTGCGGGATTCAATTTTCTTTTCGAATAACGGAAATGGTCTTGAATCCAATTGAAGAAGTGAAAAGATTCGAAACCGAAATGAATTCCGAACGTTTGCTGGGCCCTACTTCTTCGGTCTTGGAGTAGGAATCATATTATAGAGCGATGAACCTATCTTAATTTCTTTAAGAGTGAGAACCATATTGTTTACGAATAGAAATCATATTTTACAACCAGACATCTGTCTTTAATTTGTTAAAGGCCGACAATAATATTGAAGAGACATGCACCTATCTTATCTCGTCGTGAACTAGGAATCATAGTGTAGAGCCATGCACCTATCGCAATTTCGTCCCCTGAGTTCCAATGTGTTCTATGTGCCAGTAGGCACATAGAACACATTGGAACTCAGGGGACGATTTGTCTCAGACTGAAAATGTTATTATTACAGAGACATGCACCTATTTTTATTTGCCTCAGACCGAAAATCATATTCTGGAGCCATGCACTTTTTTATTCGTTTGGGACTGAGACCACCGATGTGTTGCGAAGATTTACAGCTTTTTAATAGGTTATATTTATTTATTTATTTATTGGTGTTTAAGGTCACACACGTCTGCACAATGGTTAATCATGACCACAACATGCAGATAAAGTCAAGGTCAGTCAATCGTTTATGTGGCCTATTTTAGAGGACTCGCACCCCAAGCATTAGTGACTGGGTCCTATTTTACCAGTGAAACAGAGTTTGTTTACCACAGTAAACAAGCACTACTTCACTTCCCGGGTTTTCCGCGGGGTTTTGTCATTGGTTTGGGACTGAGAGCACAGACATGTGTGTAGAGCGATATATTTATATTATTCTTTGGTGGTGCGTGTTGTGGTACTAATAACGCCCCTGGCCGATTAATTTGGTTCTAGATAATGGCAGAAGTTGGCAGAAGTTGATTTATGTTTTTTTTACAGTAACAAGGCGGTCTATCCACCACGTTAGAAACGAATTATTCATTGCCAAGGTCAGTGGAACTATTACCCCCAGACGCCAGTCTTTCAAAGGTTTACGAAGTGAACAGAGATGCACTCTCTGCTAATATCTCATGAAATTCTCGAATTACATTATCAATGCAATACACGGTGCATCACATGACTAATTTTTGTCAAAAAAAATTATAATACCACCACCCCACCACCTTCACCATACCCTCCACAAAACCTAGCTATGCCACTGGTTGAAAATATCGATCAGACTGAACAAGCTGCTCGACCACATATCAAACAAAGGCTGCTTTTGACAATCGAGAGTGCTGCTGGTTTATTGGCATTTGACTTCAACCCTTTAACAAAACACGTGATATCAAAATTGATTCTTTCAATTATTGCTTTTTCTTTAACCCTGTGAGACATTAATTATCCTGACGTTCAAACGTCACTGCGAATTCAGTTTCTTCAACGTTTTTCAAAATGCGACGTGAAACGTCGAAAAGTACAAATAACAAGATATTTTTCACATTAGTGATTATCTGGTTGAGGGCTAGATTATTTTTGGTGGTCTGAATTTGTTATTCAAAACTTGTTTTATTACAAATTATTGGAGAGTGGCTGTGGGCGATCGCCAACAATTTGTAATAAAACAAATTTATATAAACAAAATATTATTTGTGTTTGACTGAATATGACATATAAACAAGGAAAGTGTTGGCTTTTGCTCTGGTATGAAAGCCCTGACAGTGGCTTCTAGCACTCAACCAGTTAAGAAGTCTTGACAGCAGGATTATGTTAGTATTTTAAGCTGCAATAACATTTGGCTCGACGGTTGTAACTGAGCACTATTCGGGAGGAAATAGGAATTGAGGTTAAAACTTTAAAAAATCGAAAAATAATAATAAAACAAATGACCACAAAGTATCAACGTGCTGTTTGTTTTCGTACGTCATAACTCATACAAAAAGTATCCAAGGGTTAAAGATATCAACAGTTTTAACCCTTTACCCAACGAATCGGCAGCATCCGCCCGATTAATATACAAATTCAGCAGTTGAAAAAATATTATTTTTCAAAACATTTCAACAAAACCATATCATGTGACCCCTCGTTGGAACGAGCTCGTCGAGCTCGTTCCAACGAGGGGGTCACATAATATGGTTTTGTTGAATTTTTTTGAAAAATTAAAACAAATGACATTTCAAATAATAATTTTTGATATCTGCGTTGGGTAAAGGGTTAAACAAAACCATATCTTGCGAACACCTCATTGGAACGAACTCGTTCCAATGAGGGGCACACGAGGGGCACACGATATGGGTTTCTCGATTTTTATAAACAAAAAAATTCAACTGCTCGATTTATAAATAACTCTGATAGATGTTGCTCATTCGTTAGGTAAAGGGTTAATAAATTAGCGTGAAATCCCCCACAAACCCCTACCACAACTTAAAACTTGAAACATAGCAGGTAACATTTCTCATCTACTCTTTGCAATTTCGTATAATTTATAAATTCTGAAACTATGAAATCTGTCTGAATGGCGACAGTGTACCAACCACTTTTGTAATACAACCACTTTGTGGTTGTATTACAAAAGTGGTTGGTACACGACAGTCATCTCGCACGAATGAATGGTCATTCAGCGAGACAGCGGGGATTGGAGGTCCCAAGAAACTCCTTTCACATGTCATTGGTACAGACATACAGAAACGTTACGTAGCTATCTTGAATTATTCTTGCAAACATATTCACATTGTAATGTCCCTAGCCCTTCCAAACTTGCCTGGCCCCGAGAGTAGGATCTCTTTGAAAGCCATTTATCTTAATTTCGCTGGGACAGTGAACATGGCCATGTTGTAAAAACATGCACTTGTCTCATTTTTTGTTGAAATGAGAACAAGGAAATATTGCAAAGCCGTCCATCATTCGTAGTTTGGCTGGAACTGGAAACATAGACATGCTGTAAAGCCGTGCACAAATATTAATTTGTCTGATACTGAGAACATGCGTTGTAAAAAAATTGCCTGGCACTGAGAACATGACCATGTAGTAATTCCGTTTTGTCTGTTTCGAGGAACAGATCTTGAGGTGTATTATACAATAATGGATTTTTGTGGTGGTGAATATGATGTGATATGAACCTAAAAAACTTATATTCACCGAGGCATTAGGTTCATATCACATCATATTTACCACCACAAAAGTCCATAACTGTTTTATTATAGACACCATCCTCAAAAAACAACCTTCTATTTGTCAATTAAAATTGTAATTATATCAACCAGAAATACTTACTTTTATTTAACAATAAAATAGTTAACATCCGCAGAATAACATAGAAATAAACAGTGTATCACAGTATGTCGATTGAAATAGAACTAGAGATGGGATTCCAAAAGCTATATTTAGAAAGTTGATATCAACTGGAAAACCGGTGTACATGAATTTTTGAGTACCAGTCACGTGTATAGGATCCAGCCAATAGAAATGTGGTTATTTATAAAGTATATAATAATGTATATTGTAAATCTGAACATTTATCGTAACTTGTCTGATACTGAAAGCATGGGTGTACTGAAAACGAGTATATATCTCATATTCCCTGGGATCGAGCACATAATCGTATTCTAAATCCATGCACCACACAGTGCCGTCGTCGTGGACTGGAGATAATTCACGCCTGGGCAGTGATATCCACGCACGCGTTTACCAGGTATTACAAATCATAATCGGCAAAGTTTTAATTAATGAAGCACTTAATTAAATTTTTGATGATTATTTCAAAAAATAGTGTTTGGAATCTAACATTATTGCGTCCGTGAAAATATTGGCCATCCATGGAAAGTGACCAGACCACGTGGCCCTACTGTATCTTTAATTTTCTGGAACGTTAGTCACGGACATGTTATAAAGTATTGTATCTATCTTAATTTGTCGGTGTCTGTTGTATTTTAGGACTGGGCAATTGCTGTTTGTAGCCCACCTTCTACGAAGTAGAAGTGAGGTAATGTCATGACCTCTGTAGCCTCAGCGTTTGCGTCGGCGTCAGCGCATACGTTCAATTTTGTAACAGTTTGTGTTTTAGTAAACTTCGTTGAACCCAGCGCCCCCTGGATTATTTAGTACCATGACTACAGTACATCACCCTTATTTTCTAGAGTTTTTTCTTCAGTTCTTTCAGGTGAAAATTTGATTGATTTTCTGTCGTAAGACGTTGTGGTAAAGTAAACTTTACTGCATATTACGGTGATCTGTATTGCCTATAGGTGTGCTTTATTGCACGTGTAGTAACTGAACTGAACTGAACTGAAAATGATTTATTCAACATGAATATAATAGATAATACAAGCATACATGAGACATTAATATAAACATGTTGCAAGTGAATGGAAGGTCAATTGAGGATTTTAGATCATGGAGAATTTATATTGAAGGGGGACTGCTAGAAGTGTTAACTTATGAAGTGCAATCCCCAGAATGTATTTAATGTAGGTGTAACAATATTAACTGCTATTGTTCATGTTGTTCTGTTTTATTTAAAGTTTGGAGTGAGGCCTGAGCTATGACAATCTGCTAATTGAGATAAATGAGCTAACATGCTGATTTGTAATGGTTTGGACTGTGCTTACTACTTAGTGATAAGACTATGAGGCATAATATTTTTTAGAAGGAATTGTTTGTATTGTTTCTTGAAGATGAGTACATTATTGCAATTCTTTAGGCATAAATCTAAAGAATTCCACAAGGATATTCCACTATTTTTTGTGCAAAAAGCTTTTGTGTCGGTTCTCCTATAGTTAACTTTGAAGTTCATTAATTGGTGTGTGTTGTGGTCATGTCATCCTTCAACAGTGTCGTAGAATAAAAGTAAATTGGAAGGTAGGAGCACATGCTTTGATTTAAACAATGTAACAAGAGTAATTAGTTTAATTAAGTCTTCAAGTTTAAGGATTTTATACTTCTGGAATAACTCTGAACCTTTGTACTTGGTATATGTGCTGTTGTTTTGCCCGTCTTTCTTTTTTTAGCCCAAATATCTGTGAACTTGCACTTGTCACAATTAATGTTTCAGTCCACTCCAATATCCGAATTGTAAGAGTTTGTGTTTGAGTTGGTTTCTTCAAATCCAGTGGCCCAGAGCTTTTATATTGCAGTTGTGTGTATTTAGGACCATGACTATAGCGCTTAATCCTTTGATACTTTTGTACGCCTTATGACGTACGAAATCAAACAGCGCGTTGATAGTTGTGTACGTCTCGTGACGTAGAAAATAAAACAGCGCATTGATACTTTGTGGTCATTTGTTTAGTCATTATTTTTCGATTTTCTACAGTTTTAACATCAAATTCCTATTTTCTCGCGAATAGTGCTCAGTGACAACCGTTGAGCCAAATGTTATCGCAGCTTAAAATACTAATACAATCCTGCTGTCAATACTTCTTAACTGGTTGAGTGCTAGCAGCCACTATTGGGGCTTTCAAAAATGAGTATACCAGAGCAAAAGCCAACACTTTCCTGGCTTATATTTCATATTCAGTCAAACACAAATAATAGTTTGTTTATATAAATTTGTTTTATTACAAATTATTGGAGAGTGCCTATGGCACTCTCCAATAATTTGTAATAAAACAAGCTTTGAATATCAAATCGAGACCACCAAACATAATCTAGCTCTCATCCAGACAATCACTAATGTGAAAAATATCTTGTTATTTGTACTTTCCGACGTTTTACGTCGTATTTTGAAAAACATGGAAGAAAATGAATTCCCAGTGACGTTTGAACGTCAGGATAATTGAAGTCTCAAAGGGTTAACCATTATTCATGTTATTGTGTCATCTTCATTTTCTATGTGGAAACTTAATTAGAGATAGATAGGTCTAATGTGAAAATGATTACGGAAAATCTGAATAGTTAATAAAAAAAATAACTGCACAGCAACTGTCAAAGAAATGACAAACATAATTCCCAAATAATGTTTTATTTCAAATTTCTATCGAAATTAATTTATAAAAAGCATCTTGTTTGGATACGCCTTGTTGGGATCAACTTATTGGGATATTTCACCCTTTCGTCTTGTTGGGATTTGCCCTGTTGGAATGACACAGTTATTTATAAAGATTTAGCGGAAAATTCTACGAAGATAATGTTTGATTATCTATTCATATCCATGATGACATTTGCATCCACTTAATACAGTCGATGGATTCACAAATGCACATCAAGCTAGTAGATAAGCTTTCAAAACAAGTGTAACCTAACAATTGTAAATTTTATCCACAAGTAATGCTGTTTGTAACAGACTCAAAATTAAAGCAAAATGCCTTTAACCTTTACGTAACATGAAAAGCAGACGACACGTGCAAAAATATTCTTGAATAACTAATTTTTTTCATTTTTTGTCTCAAAAACATAGGTTATGACCCCTCGTTGGAACGAGCTCGACGAGCTCGTTCCAACGAGGGGTCATAACCTATGTTTTTGAGACAAAAAATGAAAATAAATTGAAGATTAATTGGCGATTTTTGTGAATAGCGCTGAACGGTTTTGGCCGTTACGTTGGGTAAAGGGTTAAAGTGTGAGGGTTACTGTGTTGTTTCATTGTGTGATACGCGTGCTACGGGGTTGACTGTTTCATTATACACTCGCTGTCTACATCTGGAATGAACGTGTTAGGTTAATTCAATATATACCTTCACCATCAGTGCTTTCTGGATTTGGTCCGTATTTCGAATAGAACTTGCTATTATCAATCAAAACACTCTTTGAAGACAAGCAGAGCTTAACATGGGGTCATTGACAGCACACAATCATGTGTAAATCATAACACGTTTTGGCTTATTACAACTGCATAGTTTGTTTCACACATGTCGGAACTCGGGTTTTGTCTTTGTTTGGCGAAATAGATTCACGCCGCGTTGTCACCCAAAACTCAAGAAGTGCCGCCTGAATCCGTACGTGAACGAATGTTTCACAGTGACGAACCCGCCCGTTTCCTTCCTGTTGGAGTGGTTCTTATCCTGAAGGAGCCGATGACTTTTCCTAAAAAAACTCATAAATCAACAGGGCTTCACTGAAAGCAACACTTTTAATGTATATATATACAGAAATAAATATGTTAATTTGTGACTTTCGTGAAATCCAATGAATCAGAAAAATAAAATGTCAATCATACCCCACCCACATAGTGGGCCCGTATTCTCTGTTGTCGCTGGTTTCTTCCTCTTTGTCGCTGGTGTTTGGACTCTGATCGCCTTTGCACGAACATACAAACGGAACTTCACTCTTCCACTGCCGTCGAACGATCACTAACGTATTGTCACTTTCCCGAACGCATTTGCATGTGACGAAATCTCACTCAACCCCTGCCATCGCACGGCCACTAGCGTATTGTCACTTCTCTTGGTGCCTTTCCTCTAATATATTACGGAATGTCACTCTACCCCTACCGTCGCACGGTCACTAGCTTATTGTCACTTTATTGAACTTTTTGCACTCAAACAGTCTTCCTAATACCAAGCTCGTGAGCCCAAGGTGCTCGTAGTATTACTTCTACTCCCACTCTCTTATATAGCCACCGACTGGGCCCGCAACTTTCGCGCCGATGCATGGGACATCTCCAGCTCCTCGTTAACGACCCACAGACTTACACACCTTCAGACTGGAATGATTTTTTTAGAGAAACCGCCAGACTTTTATTTCGATAGCAAGGACATTAATTCTCACTTTAGTTGTTTCTCTTGAACTTGGCCGCTGAGAACTCCTAAATTTAATATTCTCATTTAAATTCTTTCAAGTTTGCTATACTTTCATATTTCTGGCAGTCCACTGTCAAAAAGTGATGCTACCAGGCGTACCACGTTTGTTATTATAATTAGGAGATTATCGACACTAACGACCATCTAATTAGATGACTGATTACCTCGCACGGTTAAACGAGTGTCTTATGTTTGAAGCTTATAAGGCAAGACTGTAGCGTCAGACCAGATAAGCGATAATTGGCGTTACAGGCTCCAATTGAGATTCCTCTTCATTACACACGCGCGCACGTGTTCACGTGTTTGTGTGTGTGTGGGGGGGGGGGGGGAGGGGGGTGCGTGTGATCGCGTGTGGGTTTGAGGGCTTACGTGTGTGCGTATGTGCGTCACGCACTTTATGTACATATATATCCACGAGTGTATCACACTGCTTGATCTAAGCCGTCAATAAGTCGTTAATCCCTGTTTGTAATCGTATACGTCCATTTGATTTGTTCCTGTAATTTATTACATGTTATCAATGTTCTTGTCATCTATCTCTGTTGATACTGAGACAATAAATATCTTATCTTATCTTATCTTATCTTAAAATTATCACTTTTATTTGCCTTCACTGATTTATTTACACAGATGTCTTACTTGACAAATCGTTTTTTCGGGGTCCGGCATGTACCTATCTTTGGCTTTTAGAGCGATGTAGAAAAATTATAATAATTATACAACTTTTGAAACCACACCGACGCACGCCTCAAATATTCGTTCAATACTTCGACTCGGTTCCCCAATGGAACACATGAACCTATCCACATCTCACATTAACTCGAGCGCTCATTTCCACAGGCGCACAATAGGAGGTGGTCAATTGGTACACAACAGCCAACAGGTCCCACTATAGGTGAAAAGCGTTCAGTAAAGTGACAATAAGCCAGTGACCGTGCGGCGGCAGTGGTAGAGTGACAGTCGGTCATATGTCGTAGGAAAGGCATCCAGTGAAGTGACAATACACTACTGGCCGTGCGACGGCAGGGGTTGAGTGACTTTCCGTCACATGCAAAGGCTTTCGGTAAAGTGACAATATTTTAGTGGCCGTGCGACGGCGTGGAATAGTGAAGTTCCGTTTGTATGTCCGAGCAAAGGTGACCAGAGTCCAAACACCAGCGACAAGGAGGAAGAATCCAGCGACAATAGAGAATGCGGGCCCGCAAGTGACTCAAAAACTGTGTGGGTGGGGTGTGATTGACGTTTTGTTTTCCTGATTCATTGGGTTTCATACAAGTCACAAATTACCATATTTATTTATATACATGTATACATGTAATAAAATTGTTTTCAGTGAACCCCTGTTGATTTATACTTTTGCGGAAAAGTCATTGACCCCTTCAGGATAAGAACCACCCCAACAAGAACGGAACGAGTGGGTTTGTCACGGTGATACATTCGTTCACGCACAGATTCAGGCGACACTCCTTGTGTTTTGACTGAATACGCGGCGTGAATCTATTTCCCTCAGCAATGACAAAGCTTGGGTTCCGACTTTTGGTGAGGCTAACACAAGTATCTTCCTAAAAGGTAACAACTGAAAAGTTCAAAATCAACAGGATCCCCCAATGACACTTTTAATATATGCTTCAGTTATAATGTTCATACAGGTTGCCGCAATGGAATGTTCATAGTTTTTAAAAGCTGTGTAGAGGTTAATCATTGGTTAAATTAGCTCTTCAATTCGATCGGCGAATTTAAAATAGCGGTGGTGGAAGTTCTCGCGTAATAATAGGGCGCAGTGTAGGATAGGGAAAAATTAACCCTTTGAGTCCAAAAACAAAAACAAAAAATATTTGTATGAGATTTTTAGCGCTAAATTTCCGTAAAAGATGCCCCATGCTTGGAACAGTTGATTCGTATGTGAGGGCGGTTGGGCTTCGCCGGTAGACAGTTGCGAAAATTTGTGAGAGATGAGCAAAAGCATGTGGCGAAAGAAATGGCCGCGAAGTTAGAGCGTCAGGTTACGTTGAGGCGCGAGGAGGCTGCCAAACGGACGCAGTTACCCATGCTGATGGCAGATAGGGTGGAGAAAGTCTCGGGGGAAACGTGAAGGCAATTTATCCCCAATTACCCAAGTTCAGTGAACAGACTAACAACATTGACGCATACTGTGATTTTAAAGGTTTGCTTCGAGTCAGGGTTGGCCCGATGACGCCTGGGTAGTTAGTCTTAGTCCGCTGTTGGCGGGCAAATCGCTACAAGTGTATGTGAGCATGCTACCTGACCAAGCTAATGACTACGATGAGCTGAAAAGAGTTATCCTCAAGAGGTACCAGCTTACAGAGGAGGGGTTCAGGACGAACTTCAGAGAATGTAAGACTGAGAATGGTGAACGTTTGTACCAGTTTCTGTCAAGGACCACAAAATATTTCGACAGGTTGATCGAATCATCTGAAATTTGAAGAGTCATTTCCCTCCATGAAAGACTTGTTCATCAGGGAGCAGTTGATGTCATCGTGTGTCCCCGAGATGGCATTGTTCGTTAAGGAGAGGAACCCGAGTAGCGTAGAGGAAATGACTAGGGTGGCCGAGCAATATTTAAAGGCTCACGAGGGAGGTTTGACCCAGGTAGGTCGGGCAGGAATGCGAGTAAAGGGTTGGAAAAGGCACCCGTTAGGAACCCAAGTCCTGAGCCGGAAAGTTCCAGGGGGAATCAGAGAGGGTCAGGGCCCGATGATACAATTTGCTTTGTGTGCAATAAGAAGGGGCACCTGGCAAGAGACTGTTGAAGAAGGATGGTCACGGGTAGACAACGCGTGGGCATTCAAAGAACTGGAGGGAGGGACCCGTCCCCGATTAGTAATGGAAGGATGGGTAATGCGACACAGCCTGGGGGAAAAGGGCAGACAGCGGCATTCTGCCAAACCATTGGCCCAGAGAGGAGCACACTGTGCCAAGCACTCGAGGCTGGGTAGCTCAGGCTGGAAGGGGGGCAGGTATAATTAGTGGACTGTGCGAGGGATACCCTCCCTTAAGAAAAAGGAGGAGATGCCAGTGTACCCAGCTATGTGGGTGACCGAGAAGTCCGGGTGCAAAGTGACACAGGGTGCAATAGCGCTGCAATAGAGGGAAGTCGTTAGCGACGGACAGCTAACGGAGCACGACCACATGTGCGTGCTAATAGACGGGACGATTCCCCCTTGCAAGGATGAGGGTGGATACCCCTTTCTATAGCGGTGAGGTAGAGGCAATGTGCATTGAGGAGCCCATCTATGACCTCGTGCTTGGAAACATAACCGGGGTATGTTCAGAACCCGACAATACATGGAGAGGAAATAACCCAAAGGGCATCGGGGCGGTCACCTGAGCCCAAGCCGCGGAGATAAAGCGGTCGGTGAAATCACTGGAGGGACCAGTGGAGTCGAGGAAGGGTGCACAGGTAGGGTGTACAATGGAGGCCCCTAGGGTTAACCCTTCGACGACAGAAGTCAAGGGAGTGGCTGAACGGAAGCAGCCAATGGATGTGGACGAGAGGGGGCATAATGGGGATGGGTACGGACGTAGACCAAAGGTTAGGAACTTTTGGGTCGGTCAACAGGTGAGCTTGCTTCGGCCGACAAAGTCAGGTAGACCTCGGTTACAGTGGGAGGGGCCATACTCTGTAACAAAAATAATTTGCGGCTGTCATTATCGAGTGGACACAGACGGATGTGCAGTGGTTTATCACGCAAAGATTTTGCGGATATGCCAAAACATAAAAGGACACTGAACTCACGCGATCGGCGGAGGGAAGGTACATTAGGCCAGAAGAGGTCGCGAGAGGTGGCACCAGATGCGCAGAGTTAGAATGGGCCCTGAGACTTGGAGCGTGGCACCCAAGGAAGGCTTGACAGATGTCAATCAACAGGACGTTGCTTCTGAGGCAGCGAGCTCTGGTACGGCAGGCATCGCCTGGGGGGCCTGTAGGTGATTGGCGTGAAGATTAGTGGGGTCCTTGGTGGAGGACGCGCCCGAAGAATAGGTCCCCATGGACGGAGCTGAGGGGCTCTTTATGGCATAGTGAGGGTCCCGCCACATATGGGAATATTTAAAGGTAGTGCTTAATAGAGCGCGTGAGCCACTGACAGGCATGAGCAGGGTGAGGCACCCTATCCAAGCTTAGGAGCAAATTAGTGGGGTGATAGGATAAGGGCCCCCTGGCTGGCTTGGGTCAGGGTGTATTCACCCTTGCTAATATTTTTTTTGTCTTAGGTAGGTGTTGCGTGAGTGTATATATGTGGGAGATAGAGTTAATATTACATTCCACAATAGACATTCTCCAATAGACAGAAACAAGTCATATACTTGTGAACAAATTAACTCTTAACCCTTTACCTAACATTAAAAAAGCAGACGACACTTGCAAAAAAAAATCTTGAATAACTAATGTTTTTTTCATTTTTTGTCTGACAAACATAGGTTATGACCCCTCGACACGAGCTCGTTCCAACGAGGGGTCACAACCTATGTTTTGAAACAAAAAATGGAAAAAAGTGAAAATTAATTGGCGGTTTTTAAGAACAACGCTGGCCGGTTTTGGCCATTACGTTGGGTAAAGGGTTTATCAAATCTAGTCACGACTGCTGTGAGAAGCTTGGAGAAAAACTTTATTTAATTTACAGGGGGTAAATTCAATTAAAAATGCCAAAATGTTACTTATTCTTGCGGTAAGAGATTATAATGTCCATGGCAGGAATATCCGCCAGCAGCAGGTAAATAATTAATCAAACTGCAATGTTCTGAAAACCATCATATAATGCAGTTATCCTTTTAACTAAAGATAATAAAGGACACATAGTTTCATTATCTTTAGTAGCAGGAGAAGAGGTAACCGGGACCGATTGGGAGGATCTCATGGGGGATCTCATATGTGAGGTCATAGTCACGTGACTCACGTGTTGTCACGGTAACCCGCGTGAGCGGCCATCTTGTGACGTCATCCCCATAGTGATACGTGATCCTAGTTCGCATATACAGCGCGTGTTGTTAGGGAGATAAGTCTTTCCGTCGGCCAGTTTGTATACTGGAGATCGCCATCTTGGTTTCTATGGAAGCACGTGGTTGCAATGTTACCCAAAAGCTTCTTATAGGATAGGGCTATGTTTGGAGGGTATGTTCTTTGTACAAGAGTAATTTCCCGATTCGTAACAAACACAAACAGCCTGATAATCCCTCGAAATCGCCCAAATCAACCTTAAACTTCAGAAACTGACTTGTATCCCCCCATTTTATCGGCTTAGAACGTAGTGCTATGGTACCGAGGGACCCCGGGGTGACTTCGGTTGAAGTAGAGTAACTTTCTGGCTCGGATGGTCCCCGAAATCCAAATTTACTCCGTAGAATTACCACAAACAACCCCATAATTGTTTTCTTGGCCGTGATTTCCCAGGAACTTCGCGGTTTCTACCTATATGTCTATAAGCTATGTTATGACTTCTTTGTTCTATTTATTCTGACTTCTCTAGACGTGTTTGTGTTAAGTTGTACACATTACAGGTAGCACGTGGGCACATACTGGATGTGCCGATGTGTGCTTATGTGAAAAGGCACAATGTGACCCATTGTGCACTAGCACATAGGCACATGCGACTAAAAGGGATTCTAAAACCTATGACATATCCTGTACATCGCTGTACATGCGCAATAGGATCACGTATCACTATGGGAATGACGTCACAAGATGGCCGCTCACGCGGGTTACCATGACAACACAACATGGCGCCACTGAGTCACGTGACTATGACGTCACATATGGGATCCCCCATGAGATCCCACCCATCTCCTACTATCTTTATTTAAAAACGATAGCTTCGTTATCTTTATCTGGAGAATAATTAGCATCAAGCATTGATAATCTCTCATTAGGCATTATTACATTAACTCTCACAATTATCATCACCATACCATTCACATCATCATCACAATCAATTGTTATTGTCTCAGGAAAATGTAATTATTTGTTCAGTACGAGCTGAAATAAAAGTTCAAAGTTCAACTTCTAATGCCGAATAGCAATTAGGCAATTTTCCCGTTAACGTCACTAAATTGCAAACCCAAACCATTAACTGACAAGTTATATGTTTAGCAAGTGGGATATTTGGCAAGGGGCGAAACGACTATGTTATGTTTGAGTTGAGCAAAGTTGAGCAAAGCGACTCGGGCACAATCCACCTGCCACGAAACAGTCGATATCCATATCCACCGTTTTAATTTCCCTGAGAGTGTGAGCGAACGACGAAGTGAGGAATCGAGGTGCGAGTGAGATGGGGATGAGCGAACCTTTAGGAAAGTTTGATGAACAAATTCAGACCACCAAAAATAATGTAGCCCTCAACCACTTATTTATTTATTTATTGGGGCTTATCGACACTTTCGACAGCCTTGGTCACCTCGTACCGGATAGCTTTACGGGTGGAGGAAGCCGGAATACCCGGGGAGAATCACCGAGCAACGGAGAGCAACTGTCAGGCTCCCCAACGTACTAACTACACGCAAGTAGGGCTAGCGTTGGATGAAGACAAGTGCACCATCGACGTGCAGTACGCCTGTCGGAAACCGGACTTTGTCTCTGTTGGGGGAAATAGATCCATGTCGCGTGTTCAGCCAAAACTTGACAACTTGACTTGGGCATGGAGTATCGCCAGAATCCGTGCGTGAACGTATGTCTTATAACGAACCCGCCCGTTTCAATTTTGTTGGGATGGATCTTATTCTGAAGGGGGCATTAACATTTCCTCGAAAAGCATAAATCAACAGAAGTTCACTGAAAACAACAATTTTAATACATATACATATATATAAATATGGTACTTTGTGACTTACATGGAATCCAATGAGTATGATAAACAAAATGTCAGTCACCCCCTGCCCACACAATTTTTGAGTCACTTGCGGGCCCGCATACTCTGCTGTCGATGGTTGTGCCTCCTTCTCGCTGGTGTTTGTTCTTTGGTCACCTCTTCACTTCACCATTTCACGGCCGTCGCACGGCCGCTAACGTATTGTCACTTTATCCGGACGCCTTTGCTCTAGTAAGTGACGGAATGTCACTCTACCAATGCCGCCGCACGGCCACTAACCTATTGTCACATCTCTATATCGCATTCCCACAAACAAGTGATGGAATGTCACTCTACCGTTGCCATCGCACGGACACTAGCTTATTGTCACTTTACTGGACGCTTTTCACTCAAGCAATCGCCGCGAAAGGGGTTAAACGTTCCCCTACGTTTACCTTAGAATAATGTTCATACAGGCAAGCCTACTCGCCCTACGTATGGCTTGCCTTCTACAACAGCTAATACCATTTACCTAAATGCGAATAGCTCCCTGAGCTCATACTTCGTGTTTCTGATCCTATTCTCATATATGGCCACCGACTTGGCCCGCGACTGCTGCTATTCTAAATATGAGCTCTGTGGCTCCCCTGCATCACAACGTGCATATACTTTCGCATCGATGCGGCACCTCCTCTAACCTATAGCATGGGACATCCCCATCTACTCGCAACGACCCACAGCCTTACACACCTTCAGACTGGAATGAAATTTTCGAGAAATCGTCCAATTTTTATTTCGATAGCCAGAACATTAATTCTCATTTTACTTGCTTCTCTTGAACTTGGCCGCTTAGATCTATCTTAATTTAATACTCGCTTTAGAGTTTCTTTGAAAGACTCGCATTTCGGCATATCATGACATTTCGGTGACTTGCTAGATGCGTAATATGGTCGTGTGCCCAGAACAGTTGCGATGTACTGTTTTCACCACAATTACATATTAACTGGTCATAATTACACAGACAATGACTGCAGGAGAACACCGGTCTCTCTTACTTTTGATTTGTTATCAGATAGCCAATGTGGCGTTCAAAATTTTATGCTTAATTAGCAGCGCTTGAATTATTTCTGGTCTGTTTAAATGACAAATCGGTTTTCGGGGTCCGTTATATACCTATCTTTACGTTTTATGTTTAACCTAGACAGAAAGATTATCGAAAATATTTACACTTTTAAACAATAAAATCGCAACTTTGAGCTATAACCTGACAACGCCCTAGTGCCTTAGTACACAACGCCACCGTGCCCCCACGTGGGAAGTGGGGGTGAAGTGTCTTGGCCAAGGACACAACGTGGTTGCCGCAGTTTGGATTCGAACCGGGCTTGCACCTGGTACCTTTGCCTATTGAGCCCCCCCCCCCCCCCCCCCCCTCCCCAACCAGTTAAAGATCAAATGAAGTCTCGTTAATAAAAATGTTCTTGCCCTGATTAATAAAAATAACTATTTGCGGTATTTTCAAATTCCATCGTTGAGAATATCTTAGTTGGTCGCACCAACTGCAACATTTTAGACGAATGAATCGAAACACTGCGATGGCAAATTTAATGCCTAGATTGGTTCCAGACCACAACAAAGTCGTATTCTTTACAGAATTTAACTGGCGGAGTGATTGCGTAGCAGTCAACAAGAAAACTGTCTAATGGGAGTATTAAAATGCCCATGCTGGACAACCGGCGACAGCAAAATGTAGACGCGTGTTGATTTGAATAACAGTGATTTGTCCCACAATTACGGTCAATAAATAACCGGAAGTCAGTCAATCCAAACTTGTACACTCCAACACGCGTTCCATTCATCGTGAATCTATAACTGTATCATCCGAAAAATAGGAAATTTGAGTTTTCATGGTATTATAGTATGGTGTGACGCTGTTAAATATTGGGAGATTGAGGACTAAATTATTGCCAGCCAATATCTGTACATACCAAAACATAATTTAAATCGTCAATGTTTAAAGACGACAGTAAAACGGCGAAATAAACTCATTTTATTAATTTCCAAAGTGTAATTTACTGGGATTTCCGGGTTTGATTATAAACGATATTTTCACAAGTGAATTATGCAATCCACAATTGAATCATGTATCTATGCGCGCAAATGAAGACGCTTTGCCGTGGATGTAATAGGGACCGCATTGTGTGTTTTTTTTAACGCTTTACCTAATATGAAAAGCGGAAACACTTGCAAAAAAAAATTCTTGAATGACTATTAATTTCATTTTTTGTCGCAAAAAGAGGGGTCATCACCTATGTTTTAGAGACAAAAATTGAAAAAAATAATGAAAATTAATTGGCGATATTTGAGAATAGCGCTATCCGGTTTTGGCCGTTACGCAAGGTAAAGGGTTAAATAATATAATTATAGTTAATAATGAAAAGTAATAAACACAGTAATCGCTTGACTGGACTGGTTACGTGAAATAATTCATTCAAGGCGAGGGACTATATTGTAAAACACTCGTGCGCATTCGCGCACTCGTGGTTGTACAACGTCTCTCACCTTTCATGAATTATTTCACGTAACAAGTCCAGTCAAGCGATTACTCTCTATAACATATTCATAGATGGGTGTGGTTTGATTTTGGTTGCAAGTGTAGATGCGTTGTGGTGTTGGTGTGCTTGTGGTTGTGGCTGTATAATGAAATCAATAGACTCAGACCTTCCACATGGGGCATATCCTACCCTAATGGCATTGTCACTAGAAACAGAGCATTGAGATGGAACCATGTGGCGGTCATATATAAACTTTACTTTGACATTCGTAGACATCACGGTATCTTTGTATATATGGAATTTACACATATGTGCAGGCGTATTGGATTTTTATTCATTCGCAGACACGACAACAGGTGGAGGAGCAGGGGATGCCCCCATGTTTCGCATTATGGATTGTGAAAGCAGGTACTTTTGTCGTGTGATCAAATGGACACCTATCCAAATGGAAGGCTGTGCAATAATTAGCGAAGCAAAGCTTAATCAACGTCCTATATTTCATATCGGCCTGATATATGTTGACTGGGTAGAATACGGAGAGATTCAAGGCTCGTGTTAAAAGATGAGATCGCCGATTCGAGTCGTCCAGTTTTAAGTACACCGACATCTTACCCTCGAAGGTCTCGTGCATTACCGAATATTCTACAAAATCCAGTTTTGCCACGGCCAACGACGCCAAATCGGACCAATATCACTGATCTCACCGCAAGTGGATTGCCGGAGCGCTCGTTGGTCATATATAGAAAATTGTCTCAACTGCCGCCATCGGAAGTTGGCGCAATTGTTACTGTAAATATCCAATGCTCAATCAAAAAGAAATGCTTAACGGTTTTCGAAAATCCGACGCCGCACAATCGTCTCTCGCGTTTTAAAGATTATAGCTCTGGTGTCCGTGAAAAATGAACACTCTGACGATATGCCCATTTGTAGTGAGAATACGAATAGATTATTTACAACATATTTTAGCTGTTGTTGACAAAAAACAAGCACAGAGGTTTTAAAGTCAATACCGTATTATTTGTTTTCATGCTTGTCTTTCGTGTGTTGTTGGTGGTATGAATGCCGTTACGCTGTGACTATAGTCACAGCGTAACGGCTTTCACATCATCAAAATTAATCAATGTGAGCTACCGTGACGTTTGACCTGGTGCCATCTTGGTTGAGGATGGGCTGAGTGAGTCGCGACGATTTTCGCTGAAATTCCAGCAATCCAGTTAAATGGCGCTCATTTTTACTACAGGATATTGGGTTAATACCCCGTTCCTTTTGCAGTCATTTATGCTGTCGGTGAACAATGAAAGCGTGTAACTATAGCACTTTTCTGTGTTTGAACCCTTCGCAATCCTGATCTAAAACCTGTCCTTGCTCATGTACCTATCAAACGACTCCATTTGGAAGGGTCAACGATAGTAACATTTAGGCTTATTAGGAAATAACAAGGGGCACTCACACATGTCTCATGCAGTGCCACACCAAACTTTATTCCTCGAAACACCGACAATCACCGGAGGGTGGCATACCCCTGTGTTCACCGGGGCATGGTACGTTAAGAGGACAAAACCTAATTCACAGAATCCAGACAGAAGGGTGAGAAGGAAGAAGGGACTGTGTCTCATCACCCAGACTTTCTGTGACTATCACAGACGTAATGCTATCTGTTCAGTTTCTAGTTTTTGTTGGGGAAGAGTAGTCCAGAGAAAATGTCTATATCTCTACGACTCTCTAAACTCCCACAAGTCTGGTCCTGGCGAACCTAATAAATTTGCGTGGCAATACATTTCCAAACATAGAAGAAGCCTTCTGCGATTTCGATTCTCTTTCGAGGCGGTAAGATTACTCCAACCAAAACGGACAAGATTCTCGCGATAAATAACAGCCTGGGAGCCGACATTCCACCCAAGTAGACCACAAACGATCCCAATCTCTAAAGAAGAATGGGGCTGAGAAGACGGGTAGCAAGTGTTCTATAAGTAATAACGCAGGCAACTTTTAACAATGCATTGTGTCGTTCCTCGAGGAAATCAACCTTTTTAACAAATTTGAAATTGTTCTTATGCTTTAAACTCTCATCTCCTCATATCCAGCCAACAGGTTGATGATTTAAACAGTATTCTGTAAACCCTCCGTGTGCGGAGTTAGTACTCTGGGGAGTCTGACGGATGCTTGCCGCTGCTCGGTGATTCTCTCTAGGTACTTCGGCTTCCCCCGTCTCTAAACTATTCGACACCAGGTGACCTCAATAGAAACCATCGTTAGATTGGGTACATATTCATCATTTACCTAACGTAACCGTTCAGCACTATTCACAAAGGGATAAAACATATTGTCTTATTGTTTTTTCGATTTTGCTTCTGAAATATAGAGTGGATCGAGTTAGTTGAGCTCGTTTCTACGAAGGGTAATAAGTAGGTCGCTTCGATAATTAGTAAATTCGATTCGATGTCTACATCTATGGCCAGATTCGGGATCGACATCGAATCGGCTTACCGATTCATATAGTTTCGAAACGGGAACTCGGGTTCAGGACAATAGCAATAAAGTTGCTCTACTGGCAGAATCTTGGGACAGAAATGAAAGACTAGTTGTCTGTTACATTATCGGTGCAAGCGTGTTATCGGCATGTTTGTCTGCCTTACAAATTATACTCAGAACGACACTCGCGTGTGAATGGGTTAATCGACATGGCACGAGTGCCAGCGCGGAAGTATAAAACGAGAGGTCGCAGGCCTCGAATTTTATCAATCCGCGATGGCACACAGGTACAATATCGATTAACCCATTCACACGTGTGTGTAGTTCTGTGTTTATTACACGCCCTCACGTCTATAAAGCAATTATAAGAAGGGCACTGAGCAATTCATTTGACAACTCGTCCCCTGAGTTCGAATGTGTTCTATGTGCCAGTGGGCACATAGAACACATTGGAACTCAGGCGACGGACTATCAGGAAAAAAACACCTTTTCTCCCAAACCCATCTATTTCTAGCTGTCGCTGGCGATTCAAATTGTAATTGCGGAGCACGAGTTGCAGAAAATTGCAGTGAAATTTTCGCTTCTATTTAAAAATAGTCCGCCAACGATTTCCGTTCGGCACATGTGTGCGGAACGGATTTTTATTTTCGGCATGGTTCAGTGTTGCTTTAGATGATTATTGCATGGAACAGTAAATATTGTTACAACACAACATATTTTGGCAATGTAACTTGTGACCTCAACATACGGGTGGTCATGGTACCTGCTGCACGGATATGTCGCTAGGATATGTAACTGGTAATGAGATCATTTCGTGAAATATCGAGTGATTTCGGTAAAATTGTTTCCGATTCGAAAACGAGCTTATAATTCGAGGATAGAAAGTCCTCATCGCAGTACCCTAGTGATGAGTTAGATTTTTGTGAAAATAAAAAAATTAATTATTCAAAAATTATTCTGAGGTTGTCCTTTTATCGGTGTTATGTATGTAGAGGATATCTAGTGTTTTTGAGAGGATCCCGAAAAGTATCTCATGAGTGACCGAGACAAATGTTTATTTGTCTCTGTCACGTTTTCTCACGGATTTTGTTGACGGACTTTTTTCCCACCTGGTGCCATGACGTCATGTGTCCACCTAAAGAATAAAACCTTCACCATTTTCGTAATCGGCCAATCGAACCATCGCATTCAGACCTCTAATCTTTATAAATTTATTTGATTCGAAATAAATACTGTTTAAACAGAACTGGTTCCATCTCAGGGACAAGATTAGAACCAGTTTGGGTTCTGAAGAGAACCTGTATTTTGTGCAATGTACATTGACTCCACCTAGTCATGGATTTTTCCATCCTCATTGCTGACAATTGGAATGGGACAATGCTGGAGCGTATGTACTTTGATCAGATCATACAAAAAAGGCATTCGCGGCGGTAGCTTTGTGAACGCATGTGGGTGTGTGCACATATTTCTTGGATACACTGGGCACTACCACGGTGAAATTTTGAAAAATAGAACTACAGAAATACTGTTACCTAAATTCAGTGGTGCTGACACGAGTACGACAAGTTGTATGTCAGTGGGGTGAGTAGGGTGGGGATGTGGATACTTTATTCTATATCTCCGTCAAGGCATGCCACAAAGTCATGTAATAACATGCCAGAAAGTGAAGGAATACCCCCTCACCTCTCGTTTTAGTGTCTGATCATGATTTCGTGCATTTGTTCTACGTGAACCATCTTCCAGCCCGAAGGCTAGCCATCAGAGGGGGGCTGACCGTAGCGTTCACGGGACAATTTCCTTGTGGGCCCCTGTTGGAAGCCACCATAGCCCCAGCATTTACGCAGCCCAACACATGTTGGCGCATGAAATTTTTAAAAATTACCAAAAGTCGAAATGGATCCGATTACATAGACTGTAGGTTTATCGGAATGCCCTCTACGTGGATGGCCATTGGCAGTCCACAAAGAGGACATTTCGATACACCAGCAGTCTAGTCTGCCATTGTTTGGTCATATGCAAGAAAACAGCGTTCTTTCGGTTCGAAAAATCACACTTTTGTCCCCCCCCCCCCCCCCCCCCGTACGTTTCCCGGCATCTTCTTTTCTGGCTCAGCCAACCTCTTCTAGCCATCGGGACAGCTATTGTTGAAATAGAAGATAGAGGTTGAACCGTATAATGGTGGAGTTGGTTAGCAAATGCAAAATTCTCCCATGCAGTATCAGACGGTGAGCTAATACTTCTTGTCCACGCCTTTGGTACCAGTGGCCTCGACTACTGCAACTCCCTTCTGATTGGCTCTTAAACGTCTGTTCTTGAAAAGCTACAACACATCTAACATTGTGCTGCACGGGTCATAACCAGAACTCAAAAGTACTGCCATATAACACCAGTACTCTCTGAGCAACACTGTCTACCAGTTAAGCAAAGAATTCAATTTAAGATTGTCATTTTGGTGTTTAAGCGTATCGCGGGATCTGCACCATCCTACCCGTCCGATCTTCTTACCATCCACATACCACTGAGGTCTCTTAGGTCATCAGTTCAACTCAATCTGGTTCAGCCCGTATCAAAATTTACTAGTGCTGGTGATAGGGCCTTTGCGGTTGCTGGCCCAAGGCTTTGGAATTCTCTTCCAATCGACATAAAAAATAGTAAATCACTTGAATCATTCAAGTCTGGTACTAAAACCTACCTTTTTCGAAAGGCATTTCCTTCAGTGGTCTTTTAATTTTGGTCATAAACTGACATTACCAGGTGCGTGGGTGTGACTGAGTCAGTGAGGATTGCCTCGTTACTCGTCAAGTTACACTCACATACTTGTTTTGGTAAAGTTGTAATTTGTTTTGTTTTTTTGTTGTTTTTTTTTATTTTCTTTTAATTCAATACCCTTTTTCTTTTAGGTTCTGTCACTTATCGCCACGATATAGCCTTGGTTGCTGATGTGGCGTTGAGCACCAATAAATGATAATGGTGATCTTTGTATCAATGTATCTGTGAGAGAATGTATGTGTATGTGTGTATATATGTATGTGTGCAATTATTGTACAGCCATTGAGCACCGTGTGTGGATTCTAGGCTTTAAAATTATTATTATTAATTATTATACTGGTAAGACCCACGAAGTGTGGTACTGCAAAATCGAAAACGCGGCCTGTTGAGAATTTTGTCCTCTTCTTGAGCCTTGCGCTGTAAAACGTGATCCAAATCCATCAATTAACCCTTTACCTAACATGAAATGTGGACGACACTAATTTTTTTTCATTTTTTGTTTCAAGAGCGTAGATTATGACTCCTTATTAAAACGAGCTCAATGAACTCGATCCAAATAGGGGTCATAAGCTATGTTTTTGGCAAAGGGTTAATTACAAGTTTTGTGCCAGATGCGTCGACATCTTGGATAATGTAGATCGAGTCCCCCAGTCCTGAATATAGATAAAGAACTCGCCGTAGCAACAACTACAACAACAACAAACAGTTTGTCTTCTGCTTTCGTCCTAAAGGGATTTGACAGATTCTGAAATCAAGTTGCTAATTTTCACTTCTCACGGTGGGCACATTGTATAATTATTACGTGGGGGCAAGTATATAATAAAATGTTTATCAGCGCAGGGAAATGTTCTCAGCAGGGCTGAGGAGAGGATGTGGGCCCGGGGTTACTACCAGAACTCTGGTGGGGCCCGGGTTTGGCCCTGGAGTCCAGGATTCTTGAGTTAGGCCCCCCCACCCCATCCCAGTCCAAACATGGTCTGGAAGACTATGCACTGTTTTTTAATTTATGGGCTTGGTACATGTATGTCCTTTGAAAGGGCGTACCAAACTCAACAATTAAAATGCGGGCTTTCAGGACATGTTTAGTCTTGCCCCCTCCCCCACCCCACCCCAGGTTCTGTATCCTGTGCCAACAGAATCGTGAATGGAGTTCTGCACTTGAAAAACGATTGTAATTTTGGATTGCATGATTCTTGAAGTAATAACTTTATCAACTTTACATAATAAAGTTATCACTTCAAGAACTGTGTGAGTCAAAACCTATATATAACTCTGGGTCACTGGCTGCTCACTGATGAACTTGGAAATAAGAATCATGCTACTAAAAACGTCATTTTGACGGCCACAAAATAACGTGATTTTTTATTCCCAAACCCTCGAGAAGTTTCCATTTAATAACTGATTTCAAAATTTGCTTGGGGGGAGATCCCCCTCCCAATCGTCGATCGTTCCTTCAGCACTCGCGGCAGCTTCCTTTGGCATCTGCATCAGCACCCCGACACTTTGGAAAGGGGCCCGTCACGGACCCGAATCCCCCCCCCCCGCCCCCTGTCCTGGTTTTCTGGTTTGCTGTGTCGCATCTCGCTCAGGACCTTCACTAAGCAGTATTTCAGGATACCATCTCTATGCGATATACAGTCAAAAACTAGAAGTCCTGTCACTAACTGTGTGCTTATCTTGGTTTAATTGCGCGTAGAAATTGCGCGCAGTTGCCATATAGAGTGGCATCCAAAGCACGACAGGTTCTCCTGGTTACTTATAGCAAACACAGGCAATGTTTCTGCCAATGGACCTCCGGGTTGTGCGCATTTCATGACAGGACTTATAGTTTTAACTGTAGCACATACATGTAGGAAAGCTTCCCTCTTCTGACAATGGCTTATCTTTGTAGGCCAATTCCACGTATGCCAGTTCTATGTATACCAACATGATATATCGAGTAACCATCCTTGTTAGGTCAACGTGACTTTGGTACCCTAGTATTCATATTATAATAACAGAAATTTATAAATATATATCTTTATCATATGACTCGTCCGTTTTGTTAACTTTAAAACATTTGATATTTTGTTTTCATATTGATCAGTGATAAATAAAGCCTTCCGTCAATTTCATTGATCAATTTCAAAACTAGACAATTTGACTGGCTGAACAAAATACAACTGGGCCACATTTTCATAATTTGCATAATTAGAGTTGGGAGTTTTCATTGGTGAATTTCAAAACTGGACAATTTGATTGGCAAAACAAAATACAACTGGGTGACATTTGCATAATTTCAGTGGGGAGAATTTACGTTATCTGTCCTATTTAGAGAGGGTCATATTGTATTAATCTTTTACCAACAAGACAAACGGCATTCATTTTTTTTTTATATTTTCACTTTGTGCTTTCAAAACATAGGTTATGACCCCTCATTGGAACGAGCTCGATGAGCTCGTTCCAATGAGGGGTCATAACCTATGTTTTGGAAGCAAAAAATGAATTTTTTTAGTTATACGAGGATGTTTTTTTTCCAAATCCTAGATATATGCCTGTTAACTGAGGGCTTGGTTATTTTTGGTGGTATAAGTTTACTCAACATTTGTTCTATTACAAATTATTGGAGAGTGCTTATAGGCGCTCTCCAATATTTTGCAATAAAACAAATTTTTATAAACAAAATATCATTTGTGTTTGACTAAATATGAAACCTGAGCAAGGAAAATGTTGGTTTTTGCTCTGGTACCCTCATTTTTTAAACGCCTTGATAGTGGCTTCCAGCATTCAACCAGTTAACCAACTGCACATTAATGTTTTCAACATCCCCCCCCCCCCCCCCCCACTCCCATATGTTTGCATTATTTTATTTACAAAATGCAAATAGATTTTGATTAATAGATTTATTTTTTTCAGTTAAATAACAGAAATATGCCTTTTAATCACCCCCATATTTGTATGATTTTACAGACAAAAAGCGAAAAGATTGAGCACTAAAATTACTCCTAGCAAAAGTCTATGTTATTTTGTCACTTAAATAACAGACATACATGCATGGCTATTGGTGGAATAAGCTCTAAGAGTTTGTTCGAAATCACCCCTATATTGGTATAATTTTGTTGGCATAAACAAAGAAATTCAGCAATAAAATTATTCCCAACCTCATTAATGGATGTAATTTTGTCAAGTAAATAATAGAAATTGGTCTGTCATTCACAACATGATAGAACAATCTTTAAACTTATTTGAAAATTTAAAACAAGAAATAAAAAATATGAAATGTTATAATCTCATGACAAAGGACCAAAAACCAATCTTTAAAAATGTTTGAAAATTGAAAAAAATAACTGAAATATATGTGTTGGTTTACATGAAATTGGTATAAATGGAAGACACCCTTATAATCTCTATATACAGTGCATTGGTACAGTACGTGGGGAGTGTATTATCACTAAATCACCAACAGAGTGGAGACTCCACCCAAGAAATAATTTCAAATTTGTTGCAAAGCATAACCAGCACAAGCAAAGTTTCAGCCAATGGACCTCCGGGTTAAACCCGGAGGTCCATTGGCTGAAACATTGCTTGTGTTTTTTGTCGATATGTACACAATTTTAAAGTTATAGCTTGGGTGATAACTCCACCCCGCGGGTGATTTAGTTACAAACCACTCTCCACGTACTGTAGATTTGCATACACTAGATAATAGAAGTTGTTGTGTTGATGTGTTTGTTCATTGGAGGTGTAACGACACTTCGACAGCAGGGTCGCATCATGACGGATATGTTTTTATCACACGAGTAGTATGTAATGTGGTTTTGAGGGACAGGTTGCAGGACCCCGGTGCAGGACCCCGGAAGTGACATCATGTCACGTAACGTAGTGGCGCCATGTTGTGTTGTCATGGTAACCCTCGTGAGCGGCCATGTTGTGACGTCATCCCCATAGTGATACGTGTTGTTAGTGCGCATGCGCAGCGCGTGTCGTTAGGGTGATACGTGTTTCCGTCGTCCATTTTGTATACTAGAGGCCGCCATCTTGGTTTCTATGGTAGCACGTGATTGCTATGTTACCCAATTGTTCTGCAATAAGACGGAGTATGTTTTGAGGGTGTGTTTGATTGTAGAAGAGTAAATCTAATTACCACAAACAACCCGACAATCCATCCAAATCACCAAAATCCACCCGAAATCACCGAAATTGACTTTATTTCCCCATTTTATCGGTTTAGCACGTAGTGCTATAGTACTAAGGGGTGTAAGGGGTGCATTCGACTGAAGTGGAGTAATGTTCCAGTTTTTTGGGATCCCATGACGTGTTATTTCCCTATTAAGAGTAGCACGTAGTGCTATAGAACAAATTTACCCAGAATCCTCTGCTTCTACTTGGAACTATATTTTTATAAATTCCTACGCTCTATTTTTAGTAACATCCTTAACTGACCCCCTAACTAATTGTTAGGGTCTATATTTAGCAATTTCTTTAAATGACCCCCCTAACTACATGATTTTAAATAATAAAATTAATGAGGATCTACCCAACAGATGTGTCGTACGAGGTCTAATTTATTATCCCTCATTTTGATTTTTCTTTGTACTTCGATGGAAAGTTTAAAAAAATAACAACACTAAATATAAATTTAAATTTCTTTTATTCAACAACAAAAATACATCTTTTTATGGTATGTAGATTGTCAGATATTCATAAACAGTCTTTCTGCAGATTGGACATCTTCTGAGTGGTTTACAGCAGTCTTTGCACAGGCACAAATGGTTACATGGTCGCGGAGCGACATTGGCTTCAGCTAATAAACACACACTACATTTTGTCCTCCGTGAATCTTCTTCTTCTTGAAATGATGTGTCCATTTCTTCTTCTTCTCTGATGGCCATTTCTTCTTTTTTAACGTCCATGAATTCAGGTGGTAAATTATGAATGTAATAACAGTCTGGAGAATATTTTCTGTGTTCTTCTATAACATCATCTTCTGTTTCCCAGAAACGAACAATAATGCCACAATGAAAACTTTGAGTTCTGTCTCCTGTCCCCAAATAAAAGAATCCAGCTTTTGTCAGTTCATTCGGGGTTTTCACACTTTCACTTTGTAACATGAATTGAAATGTCTTGAGACGATTTTCCTCCAATGCATACTTGATGTGTTTTGGTGGCCTTTGTTCTGGTGTCTTTCTTATTTTATCTTCTCCACGTAATAACTGCTCCAGTACCGGTGGCGGGACATCACGAAAATACGTTTCGAATGAAACGCTCATTCTCTCTACAAAGTCTCTTGGATTTCTTGTTTCTTGGTTTCTTGATTGATAATCATTCAGTGCCATCCTGATCAAACATGGAATAGTGAACATTCTCCAATCCTTTTTATCTTCATTCTTCTTTGGTTTTCTTTCTCTTTTTGGTTTGGGTTCAACTATTTCAAGACTTCTCTTCTTTGCAATATCCACTGCTTTGGTCACTTGTTCCCAATCTCTGGTGGTAAACTGGAACCCAACGTCGTTCTTGAACAGTTGAATCTGTAAATCGTTGTTAAGTTTGAAGACGGTCACATTAGTAGACATCTTTCTTCTTTGGCTGTCGAAACACAAATGAGCTGAACACCAAGTGCACCAGTTTTTATAGTTTACCTTCAACGCAGCGACATCTAGTGGCTGGTTTCCTCTATGACATCATTAACTAACAGATCATCATCCATTAGATCAGTGGTAAACATGTTGGATATGGTTTCCATCGGTACACCGCGACAGCGATGTTTCAAGTAAAAAACACAGTATTGTCCACACACTGGTAATGGTCCTTGAAGGCGTTTCGTATTATACTTCCAATATCTGGAATTCTTCTTCAGGAAATTCTCGAATGGTCTGTGTTGTGGTGGTAATCCATAGGAATCAAAGTATTCTGCGTTGTGGTGACTCACAAATAGAGCCACCCAATGTTCTCCTTTTCTGTGGTCTGGATCCGTGTTGACTATCAAAGCCACTGGTCTGTGATCTGGTAATCTTCTTGGTAATTTGTTTCTTGAAAATACACCCAAACATATTCTCTTCAAACAACTATCTGATCGAAGTGCATTCTCTAACTGCAACGTGTTCATGTTGAGTAATCGAAGATTAGTTGTCTATTCTTATCCACTTCTATGATGTTCTGGAATTCTGCATACACCAGTACGTTGATTGTGGTTGGTAATGGATTTTCGAAATGGACTTCTAGTCTCAAGTTTCCTCTCTTCCCCAGATCGAAGTGTTGTCCATGTGATAGATCTGGAGTCAGGTCGAATACGAATAGGGTGTATCCATTTATGTACTCTTCTCGGCTGATGTGGTTTCCTTCATTCTCATACATTTGTCCAGTTCCTTGGAAAAGAGTTGCATAACATCTCGCCACTTCTTGTTGTTCGAATCTAGGTTGTAATGGTTTGGCTGGAATCTGCTGCCCATCCACGTACAATGCCAAGTAATTGATTTTGTAGTTCTTGAAATTATATGGATTCTTTGAAAAGTTTCCATTGAAAGCATCGTTGTCTACACATCCCACTACGATGCGTTTAGGTAGTTAGCCTAAAAATAAGTTTTCTTGTGTAATGCTCAGATTTCCTTTCGGCACTGAAAACACTTTGGTTTCCACACGATCGATAGGATATTTTGCAGTTGCTTTTGTTAGTGCTTTCTCGTGAGCCATTCTCACGAATGACTGGAGTCTCTCTTTGCGTACAAACATGGATACATCTAGAATTTTGATCTTGTATGTAGCGGTATCGGCCATCAATGCGAAAGCATCTTTGGCTCTATTCATGTTAACATGAACATTAACTCCATTCAGCAAGTAACGAGTTTGGAAAAACATGTCCAAATGTAATCTTCCAGTCATGTCCACGATTTTACTTTTCTCTATAAATTTCTTTCGAAGAAGAAATCCCTTGTTATCATCTGTCAAATCTTCCATGTGTCCGGCCGTATCCTTGTACCATAATGCATTAGTCAGTTGTGACTTCTTGGCAGCTGGTCCATAACTCAACAAAGTTTCTATGAAAGCTCTGTAATGATAAGTGTTGTTGGAAGGAGATACCAGTTTTTCATTCAAGCTGATATCGATTTGATTAAATAAGGAATGCATCCATAAATTGAATGGGCCCACTTTGGCATCGGGTGCAATTGAGGCCCAATTGGAATCTACAACCGTTGCTTTAACATACAAGTATGTCTGTGCCAAATTCAAATAATCATCTCCTAATCCTGCAATGTGGAATTCTATTGGACCACTGTTTCCTATAGTCGCCAAAGGCCTGTGTTCTACCCATTGCCCATGTTCCACACTAGTCTGTGTTGGTGGTATGGAAAACAAGTCGAGTTCGCTGTTGACACACTCACAAGATTTTTCATTAATGAGAGACATCATGCACCGAGATGGTCTTTGGTCTGAACAGTTCTCCTTCTTTTTGTCGATTTGCTAGTTTTGCGTGGTGCGGGCCTTTTTATACTTTTCCTACCGGGTGGTTTTGAACCACCAACCACTTCATTCCAAGCTCCTGCACCAGCCTCTTTGACTCTTTTGATTGCTGCCTTTTTTTACATTTTTCCCTTCAATGACATCTTCGGCAAAGGCTGCTCCTTTTGTCAATAACTGTTTTCCCACGGTCCTGGCTGTAGTTTTCAATAAAGGTAACACCATATTCTTCAGTCCTCCCAATATACTTCCCAAACCATATCCTCTCTGTATTTGAGCCCCAGAAAAAGCCGGTAGACCATTCCCAGCTTGTTTCGTGTAATATTCTTCGAATAATTTGGACTTACAACAGTAAGTCATGTTTATGTGAAATGAAGAGATCTACGATTTCTGAAATGAAGTGTCACTGTCACTTTCCCGAACTCGAATGGTACTATGGCTCCTGTGTCACCCCTTATATACACCTGGACAGTACTGAAATTTTTTCTTTCTACTGGTACATAATACACATTCTCAAATGTTTTAGAGATGATATCCCCATATTTTCCACGTACGGGTACGATACGAAGAAGTGGTATTCTTGTATCTCATACGACTTGGTCACGAACCAAGTCACAATATACATAGAGTGAATAAAATCCTTGGTTGACATCGGCAACTCTGGAAGAATTGTAAGTTCCTGATTTAAAAACACACTCATTAAATCCCAAAATATTTTGAAGAGTAGGGCTCAATGTGACCACGACTCCATCACGTACCGTGATACGAACTTTACCAGTCACTCTATCCAGTTCAAAAGCTACCTTATCGTGACGAGGCAAGAGTAATTCTTCAACACCATTGATATCTCGTATCACATCAATGGGATCCGAATAACGACCTTCCTTGAGAGTAAGTCGGTAATTCTTTTTCGAAGACCAGAACACTGTAACGAAAGCTTCTTCTCCACGAATATTGAACCAAGTATTTGGATACTGAATCTCTTCCAGACCTACTTCCCAGTCTCCCGTGAGATTCACTGGTTGTGATAACTGAGTGGTGTACGTAGTCAACGTGTTTTCCGGAAACACGTTCATAGAACTATTACTTGGTAGAGTCAAATAAAACATTACTTTTTCTTAATGGTTGGATTTGGTAACAAATATCCTATGCTACTACTCAAGAGAGCAGTCCACAACTTGCTGTCTGTGTTTTCGAGAGTGAGATTAACGACACTGGTAATGATGATGATATACAAAATGATTATTTGTGATAAATAAGTGATCTCGCTCCTTGGAATTCTTTTACCAAACAGAGGCCAAGAACCGTTCGATCCTTCTTCCATTTTGAAGAAACTTCAGAGGTTCACTTCCTTTTATAGGTGAGCTGACTCTGTTTGATCCACGAATTGAACGAAGTTGGGTATCCCAACCACTTTACGAACAATTCCCTTTTCTTACCTCGACCACGTTTCTTGAGTACGTGTTCGATTTTGTAAATAGTTTTATGTGAAACTCGCTGAAGCTCTTCAGTGTAGAATGACCCTTTCAGTATTTCTCCATTATCATCTTGTAACATGTATGTGACTGGATGTCCTTTCTTGACGGCTACTACTGTGAATAACTCTTCGGTCCAATTGGGCAAATAACCTTTCTCAAAAGTTTTCTTAACTTTATTGATTCTCACTCTGTCTCCTACTTTGTACTTTGGTGTCTTGTGTTTTATGGGTTGCCCATACAACCTTTGCCAAACCTCTTCTTGATTTTCAACGTTCACGGCGATGGGGGCCATACCTATACTGCGATGATGAGAATGATTATATGATTTCACCAAGTTTTGAAGTGGAAAAGTTAGTGTATCATTCTTGGTAAAATATTTCCACATTTTGGTTTTCAAAGTTCTATTGAATTTTTCTACTATGGAACATTTTGTTTCCACATTTTGTGTTGTGAAAAAGTCGACTTTGTGATCTTTGAGAAAATTCTGAAATTTTCTGTTTAGAAATTCTTTGCCTTGATCAGTTTGTAATTATTCTGGTTTACGACCTTGTTTGAAACTTTTACTAAAAGCTTTCACGATGGAATCACCAAGTTTGTTTTGTAATGGCATCACCCAAGCATATTTACTAAATACATCTATACATGTCAACAAAAATTTTATGTTTTTGTTAAATTTACTTATGTTTGAAACATCTACCAAGTCAGCTTGCCATTGTGCATCTATACCACTAACTATTACTTTTCTTCTACGAAATGTACGACGAACAGGTTTGTGAAGAGTGTATGTGTCTTGAGTCTCTAACCATTTTACAACTTGTTTGGGCTTTTTCTTGGACGCTCTACGAAGAGCGTCTACACCACCAAAACTACCAGGCACTTCAGAATCATAGTACAATGCTTCCATGACTGCCTTGTTCAAGTGTCAACTCTATTTATACCTTTTTTTCGGTCCACTTTGGCGTTTCTGTTTTCTTTGGTAGTTTTGGTTCCGACTTTATCGGTGCCTGTTTCATAAAATCCCAACGTTCTTTATGACCAATTAATTCTTGGGGTATGTTACTATCTCTCAAAGCTTCGGCCAACATTTCCCATCCCTTTGGTTGGAAAGATTTTCGTCTTCTAAGTAAATCGTTTAGAAGATCTGTTACATTCGACCCTACCACTGTTTGATCTTTGTAGACTAATTCACCCTTCTCATTCCAAGATATATTTGGGTCACTTCTAATACGATTCAACAACAACTTGCCCTTTCTCTTCATTGTCATAGGTACAGAATCGAGAATGTCTTCGTCTTTATTATCTTTCTCGAATTCGACTTTAATTGGTCGAGGAGCCATTACCTTTTGTTGAAATGTCAAGTATCTTTGTAAAATTTGATTATATTGAGTCATCTTTTCATCAGCCGAAAGAAAAGGGGCATCGAGAATATCTCTCATTTCTCTATCCAGTGATGAAACAGCCAGTTCATTCGGTTGTCTTGGAGTCTCTTGTAGACGTTCCAATAACCTTAGTTCTACCAAAGCCATCTTCTTTGCATATTCCATCATCCAAATATACCTTTAACAGCACCCAATAGTACCGGAGGTAGCAATGCCCCCAAGAATCCCCCTTTCTGCAAGATTTGTCTCCTCTTTTTTGTCAGAGGTACCTTTGTTTGCTACTGCCCTCACTAGTTGTTTCTGACGAACGAGTTTGGTTCTCTGAGCTTTGGTCAGAGGTACTGCTCCCTTCAGTATATTCGAGGCACAGTCACACAAACAAGTTATCAATTCTTTGTCTGCATGTTTTCGTATGGATTTGACGAGTGCGGGTTTCGATTTAACAAGAACCTTGAGAAGAGTGATGTTGCGCTTGAGACGATCAGACATGCTTCTGACTCGAGTCAGACTTGTTGCTCCCCTTTTATACTTTTCGGAGGTACACATATTGGGTTTCCCCAGGAAAAATTTGACTTCTTAATCTCATGTGTTCAGGAGTATCTTGTTTGAGATCTATTAAAAGGTAACCATATGGTGTCGAAGTGGCATCTTCAAAAACTTCTCTCAGAAACTTGGAATGACCAGGATACATCTGTGCTGCCAAGTGTGAGATCTGAGAACGATCCCTAGGATTTTTAAACAAGATCATGTAATGACTATTGAGAGCTACAGTCCTATGGACTTTATTTTTATCGAATAAATTTTGAACAATGTAGATCACACTAATGTTACGGTGATGACTACCTTTAGTAAATAATCTAGACACTCGAACATCTGCATCGAGCATCGGATCATCCAATATGACTAAACTAACAGATTTTAATTCTTGAGGGAGACCCTCTACGAATTCTACTTGGGGTAAAGTATTGTATAATGGTTGCCATTCACTATAACACCAAATGATGTGACTTGGGACAGGTGATATAATATTTTGAATGTTTTGAATAACCCGATTTACAAAGGAAGATTTACCACTACCCGTGGGACCACACAATAAACAAGTGAATGGATGCTTCCATCGAGGATCCATCTTTGTTGTTCTATGTGGGTACTACTTCCCTTTTATACCTTTTGGGGAGGTGGCCCCCACTGAACGTGGGGACTACTCCCCCTTTTATACCTTTTGGAGAAGTGGTCAATATGAACCGTCATCCAAAAAATATTTAAAATTGGTGGCCCTCTGACTTACTGGCTGGGGACAGTTTAAGTTTGTTTGATATTTGTCAAAAAGATAAACATCAAATAACTTAAGCGTCATTACCACCTTTTTTTTTCTTGTTTCTTCATTTTATACTTTTTTTCTTCTTTTTTTCTTCTTTTTTTTTATAAAAAATTTACAACATCTATTTACATCTTCAATTAGAATCCAATTGTAACAGGTTTCTTGATGGTCATAAATTCAATCACCAAATCCATAATACAACGTCTCTGTTCATTTGTGAGAGGTTTCTCGAACATATCTTCATATTCTTTCTGTACTGGTGGTGGATTCATTCCAGAAGTATTATGGTGCCACAGTAGATGAACATCATTCTTGTTAACTCTTTCAAGTGCGTCACTAAAACATGTTATAATCTTCTCTTCTTCAGACATCATTAGGCATACATTATGCTGAATCTGACTTGGGTGATCGACTGTACATCCATAGCATTTTCTTTCATTACAGCGTCAATGTTCTCTTCGACATAATGAGCATATGCCAAGCAAAGTTCATGCTGCAAGCGAACTTGCCTGAGTTCACTATCAATTTCATCAACGATCAATGGTCGTGGTTGGGTTATTCTCACTGTGATCTTCTTCTTCTTCTTCAAAGGTGGTTCTTGATTTGTTTTTTTGAAGTCTCCATGGTTAGTATGTTTAGTGTCTTCAGTTAAAGTTGTTTGTTGGGTTTTGATGGCTGCATCTACTTCTTCTATTTGAGATTTCAAGGCATTCCATTCTTCTAAAGATAGAGCAATACCAGTCTTCGTAGGATAAGGTTTCTGGTCTTTTCCTCAAAGTATCTTCTGAGATGAATCTTCAGTTCACCCTGGTACTGGGTGACGTTAGCATAAGTCTGCTTGGTGCCAATTCGGAACATCTTCTCTGGTCAATGGTTCGATTGTGAATGATGCCAAGTCCATGCTTTGCCTAATCTTATATATCTTTGACGGACGTGATTGAAAACATCAACCCAGTTGAACAAATTTTGATTGAGTTTTTGATTCTTGGTTGGGATTTGTGTTTGTTTCCTATAGGATTATAGGTTAAAGTTGGAAAATTTAGAAAATTAGTATAGAAAGTAATGGGAAAGAAACACAATGAGAATACAGAAATTTGATTGGTTGATTAACTTCGATCTGATTGGTCAGTTTGGCGATCAAACTGCAATCTTGATCCTTAAACTGTAGGATATGGCCCTCTGCATTTTATACTGGCTTGGGACAGGTCAAGCTACAAACCTCTGTCCAATGGAGATAAGTCAAATAGCTCGAGTGCATTCCCACCCCCTACAGTTCGTATCCTCTTTGAGGGAATTTTTTTTTTTTTTGTTCATCAAAAAAGAAAAACGAAAACAACATGTCCAACTTAGCAATTTAGTTTTTCTGTCATAAAAATTTCTCATTTCTTTTAAATATTCACAACAGAGAATTTCTTAGTAATGATGATGATGATGATTTATTCCTTTGGTTATACAATAGGGGTAGCCTAAAAGACACCAGGAATCAACTTTTAAAAAAATGAAATGAAACTAAAAAGTAAAGAAGTATCATATGGTTCCAATAGGTGTAACCTAAAAGATACCATGAATCAACATGTCTTTTAAAAAATAAATGGAACTAAAAAGTTTTGAATGAAACTAAAAAGTTTTGAATGAAACTAAAAAGTAAAGAAGTATCATCTGGTTCCAATAGGTGTAACCTAAAAGATACCATGAATCAACATGTTTTTAAAATAAATGGAACTAAAAAGTTTTGAATGAAACTAAATTTTGAATAAAGAAGTATCATCTGGTTCCAATAGGTGTAACCTAAAAGATACCATGAATCAACATTTTTTTAAAAAATAAATTGAACTAATAAGTTTTGAATGAAACTAAGTTTTGAATGAAACTAAAGAAGTATCCTCCACTTCCAATAGGTGTAATCTAAAGTATATCAGGAACATGATGATGATGATGATAATGATGAAAAAACTCTCTGTATTAGAATAAATAAAAAAAATGAAAAAATCTTTACACTAGAAAAAATGTATTGCCTTGTAAGACTTGCCATTTAGAATTTTTTTTTTTGAAGACTGCCATATAGGATTTTATGAGGACTGCCATAAAGGACTTTAGAGAATGCCATATAGGACTTTTTACTTAGTGAAAAACTTGCCATATAGGACTTTTTACTTTGAGAAAAAACTTGCCATATAGAACTTTATGAGGACTGCCATAAAGGACTTTAGAGAATGCCATAAAGGACTTTAGAGAATGCCATATAGGACTTTATGAGGACTGCCATAACGGACTTTAGAGAATGCCATAAAGGACTTTAGAGAATGCCATATAGGACTTTATGAGGACTGCCATAAAGAACTTTAGAGAAAAACTTGCCATGTAGGACTTTTTACTTTGATAAAAACTTGCCATATAGGACTTTTTGAGGACTGCCATGTAGGACTTTATGAGGACTGCCATAAAGGACTTTAGAGAATGCCATATAGGACTTTATGAGGACTGCCATAAAGGACTTTAGAGAATGCCATAAAGGACTTTAAAAATTTGATGAGCCTAATATGATTGAGTAGACCACCCAAAAACCATTTCGGTTTTTTTTTAGGAATTTTTTTGGTCAACTAAATAGAACTTTTTGTAGGCAAAAGCTAGACTTGGTTCAGGTTGTAGAAAAATATGACACTCACTCAATTGTTTCTTCTTTAAATCTCTAGTGGTATGGTACTAACTCCATCTTCTAAAACTCTGCCGGTTCCTTGCCATTCTACCTTAAACAAGCCTGGAGTTCTCCTGTCAAAACGCTTTCTTTCTTGGCAGCATGAGGGTGACAACCATTCTTTGCCTTCTAATTTGGTTTTCACATAATCATCTCTGTGGAAATCACAACACTCTGATGGAAACCACTTGTGATTCTCTTTGTAAAATTCTACTCTCTTCTCTGGTTTCACTAATTCATCTATGGATGGTGACGAAGTACATATATATGCAGAATCTGTGTCCATTTCAGCATATTCGAAATCTTGGCGGTTGATAAAAGTATCGATGACATCATAATAGAACTGAAGCATCCGGAGTTTCGCATACTGGTAAACAAAGAATCCGATGTGAAGTGGCAGATCCAACTTGATGGTCTTCTTGTTGAGTTCGACTTCATATAATGTATCATCTAATGGATTCAAGGCTCTGAAGGACATGTCATTTACAGCTTTGGTAACTTCTTCGTCGTCGCAATAGCACACACGTCGATGCTTCTCTTTGTTGGTGACGGTTTTGCCATATCCAGAATTTCCCAACAACTTCATGGTGTCGGCAACGATCGACTTGTCAGGGTCAACATCTCCTTGTCTTCTTGCTTCAGATACTTCATCTCCAAATTTTTCAAAACATCTTCTTGGTTTATATTGGATAACTTGATAGACGTGATCAACTTCAATACCATGCTGGAGGTACCACTGCAGTAAAGGGGTTGCAAATAACATTTTTTTCTGCTCCATAGCTTCCGATCAAACTTCTACGGGGTTTCTTCATGATTCCATTCTTCTCGGCAAAAGCCTTCATGTGTTCACCAATATCATCTATGGAAATATCTGTATTCTTGAAGATAGGTGTCATCTCTTCAAAGTACTCTTTCAGGTGATCTGGTAGATGTATATCACATTCGACTAAACCAAACAGTTCACCGGACTTCACTTTGTTCAGTATTTCTTCCTCTGTCATCGCACCATCTATTTTGTCTGAAAAGTTCTCTTTCAGGAAGGCTTTGAGTGTGGCATCGGTCTTCTTCATCTCTCTCCACTCACACTCCCAGATTTCAATAAGTTTATAGCCCAAATCGGTGATGTACTTTGCATTGGTACGGGTGTCTTGTAGCAGTTCTTTCATCGGTTTATCTCTGACTTCATTATGGATGATAGGAAGGCCATTCTTATCTTTCATGCAGGTATGTCCGTGCCAGAAGCAGCCATGGAACTGGTATACAGTCTGTGTCTCTTTGCACCAACCATCAACAGGCAACTGTCTTCGACCAATCATTTTTTCAGCTCCGTTAAACTGATGTCTGATGTGGATGTCATCTCTCATGGATAACAACTCTAACCATTGTTCAGCCATTTTACCATACTTCATTGGATGTTCTGGTTTAAACTGGTTTTCTTCACGACGTCTAATACTCCAACCCGTTGGCATCTCTTGCATTAGGCACCAAAGATATAATGCATTCGCATCAAAGCCTATAATACTTCCACATGGTTTTGCTTCTTTGCCATATTTTGTTTCTCTGATTCGGGTAACATCTTTCTCGTGGTATCGGTTGAAGATAATTGAAAGTCCACCAACGATATTATCTTTCACCAAGTGATGCAAGTCTTTATTCTTCTGGTTAAATAATGTGAAGTAAGTGTCATCATTCATGGTCTGGAACAGGTATTTCAACGTGAGGCCCGGAACACTGATACCATCTTTAAACATATCGATGTGGCGTTCTTGGTAGAAAGCAAACTGCTTGTCATCTGCTTCAAGGAATGGTTTTACATCTCGGTTATTATACCAGATCAGAAAATCACGGAAAGTTGTCATCTCCAGGTCGTTCCATACATGCTGGCAGTACTGGTATTCTTCATTGGATATATGTTCTTTCTTGAGAGAACTGTAGAAGGCTTCATGGTCTGGTAGGTGGTCTTGATCCAATTTGTTCAAGCTGTCGATCCATTCATATGGTAAAAAGCCCTTCGTCACGGAGCAGCCAAATGCTTTCAAAAACTTGTCATAGCTGAATCCTGGAGCGAGGTAGTTGCAAATATCAACAAACTTGAAAGATTCTGCCGAGACGCACATGTAGTTATTCGATTTCTTCACTGCAAACTTGAGTGGATTCTGTCTCTTCAGGTATGTCATCAGTTCACGCTTGACTACATTCATATCATATTTTCCAGAGTTGAATCCGATGACGGGCATCTCTTGCAGGTAGTCTTGAAATTTCTTCTCCAATTTTTGTAAAGGGTGCATCTTGGATGTATCTTCTCCAGTAGCTCTGGCTTCCGCTTCCAGCGTTTCATCAATTTTCTTTCTGAGTTTAAACAAGGTCCAAGCATGATAGGTCTGCATCAGTTGGTGGCAATGAGATGAAATAGCTGTGAGGTATGTCATCATTTCTTCAACAAGTTCTTGAGAATTTCCATTTGTAATAAAACATTTCGGTTCTTGGTATTCTGGAACATTACTACATATGCTAACACTCAATGGTCGGTGTTCTGCTTCCCATATCAGTTTATCACTGTCAGCAGGTAGACTGGATTTGACAAAGTAACTTTCAAAATCAAACGTTGCACGGTATGGATACAACTTCTTCTCTTCAGATACTTCTATACCTTCATCTTCTAACAGATCAAATATGGACTGGGATGGATGGTATACACCGCCAACATACTGGTAATTTACTTCATCTGTACAGGTTTTCTCGTGACGATTTACTGCCCAGGAGGTCTTCCATAATTTGCCGCATTTGCGGCATTCAAAGGATTTGCAGTATTGGTCTATATCGATGATGTAGCTAAAATGGTTCTTGTAAACGTTCACATACATGGTATCTTCATACTTTCTGTACTAATTTGGCAACAATTTGGTCATCAGCATTCTTGACAAGTTCATATACTTGGATATTTACTTCAAAACATTTCTCCAAGTCAGGTAATTCGGCTAAAGTTACTCCACGGAATTCATTCTTTGGCTTCTCTGAATACTTGCTGTACATGGCATCTGTTGTATAGTTGAGGTTGTGTGCTGTGGAACCACTCCATAAAGCTAAACAGCGGAAAATACACAGGTTGTCTTCATAGGTAAAATGGCGATGTTTATCTTTCACCAAAGCATTTACTGCTTTGTTCTGGAGAATGTAGTCAGGACGATCTTCTACCATTCCAATTGGGTGGTCTTTCAGCTTGTGCACATAAAATGTGACGTTGGTAACTCTCTCAACAAGCCATTTGGTGTTGGGTCGTTTTAATTTGGCCCATTCCAGGATATCTTCTTCCATGACATCATCAAGGAATTCTTCAAAGTCTTCTTGGCAGCATACAAGTTGTGGAACATCAAGTACCCGGGCGTTGTTTTGTGATGGATGGTAATACTTCAGTTCATTCGTTTCATTGTGTCGCAGGATAAAACCAAAAGTCAGATTAATTTTAAATCTTAGCTGTTGTGGCAGAAATATGGTAGTCATCAATTCATCAGTCATCATCTTCAGGTTCACATCGTTGATCCGGTAGTTATATTGGTCTTGGACTCTTCTGTTCATCATGTGGCGAGTTCTAATAGAACTCCAGTTGTCTTCGTACACGGTCAATATCTCATCTGGCTCTTCTTCAGACTTCAAATTCTTTTCAAACTCCATTGGGTCAACATCATAATGGGTGGTCGTCGTGTTCCGTGGTTGTTTAGGTGGTCCTCTCTTCGGTTCATCAGTCTTCCTTTTAGATGGTACAGGAACTGGTCGGTGGGCAACGCTCTTGTGTCGATTAAAATGGAGTAGTTGGTTGAACTCCTGGCCGCATTCCATACATGTATATATCTCCAGACATTTCTTCAGATGGTCAAGGAGATACTCTTTCCTCGTAAAGGTCTTGTTGCAGTTGGTACAATCGTGGGTCTTCTTCTCTTCGGCGGCGTGCTGGGTGCGTACATGGCGATTCCGGTTCCGACGGTCCGTAAAGGTCTTTCCACACTCTTCACAGGCGTAGACATCAGTTCTGGTAACGGCAGTAGCAGCTTCAGACATCTTCATAAATTTTTTGCGAAGGCAAAATTGCTATAGAAAACTCTCTAGCGATGTGTTCAGTTCGAAGGATCGAAACAGAATGACGCGACGTTATTCTTCTCCGGAATTTATTTCGACGTGACGGACGTTTTTGAAAACGTCACGACGTCACAACGTTTTTTCATCGATATTTTCATTCTCGATGGGTGTTTGTGTTTGTTTCCTATAGGATTATAGGTTAAAGTTTGGGAAATTTAGAAAATTAGTATAGAAGTCAATGGGAAAGAAACACAATGGGAATCCAGAAATCTGATTGGTGGATTAACTTCGTTCTGATTGGTTAGTGTAAAAACATCTTGATCCTCATTAATTTTATTATTTAAAATCATGTAGTTAGGGGGGGTCATTTAAAGAAATTGCTAAATATAGACCCTAACAATTAGTTAGGGGGTCAGTTAGGGATGTTACTAAAAATAGAGCGTAGGAATTTATAAAAATATAGTTCCAAGTAGAAGCCGAGGATTTCTGGGTAAATTTGTCCTATAGCACTACGTGCTACTCTTAATAAGGAAATAAAACGTCATGGGATCCAAAAAAAAGGATTCTTAAAGAATTCTAAATAATACAACTTGACGGGTTTATTTGGGTAATTAAATGAGGATTCTGGAAAAATCCGAACCAGAAAATTACTCCACTTCAAACGAGCACACCCCCGACACCCTCTCGGTACTATAGCACTACGTACTAAACCGATAAAATGAGGAAATAAAGTCAATTTCGGTGATTTCGGGTGGATTTTGGTGATTTGGATGGATTGTCGGGTTGTTTGTGGTAATTAGATTTACTCTTCTACAATCGAACACACCCTCAAAACATACTCCGTCTTATTGCAGAACAATTGGGTAACATAGCAATCACGTGCTACCATAGAAACCAAGATGGCGGCCTCTAGTATACAAAATGGACGACGGAAACACGTATCACCCTAACAACACGCGCTGCGCATGCGCACTAACAACACGTATCACTATGGGTATAACGTCACAACATGGCCGCTCACGCGGGTTACCATGACAACACAGCATGGCGTCACTACGTCACGTGACATGACGTCACTTCCGGGGTCCTGCACCGGGGTCCTTCAACCTGTCCCTCAAAACCACATTACATACTACTCACACGAATGTTCCATGAAATCCACAGTTACACCGACATTAAATCATGCGGAAAATGACAATCCATCCCGCACACATGCGCCGAACGCTAGCGACAGCTAAAATAGTAACACGGGTTCCCCTCGCAAATTTGGTTGGCGATAAAACGTGTTCTTTTTGTCAAATGAATTGCTGACTGTCCTCCTAATAATTGTTTTATATATATATACGTGAAGGCGTGTAATAAACACAGAACGACACACGCGTATGGCCTCTTTTTGTCCTTCCGCGCTGACACTCGAGTAATATCGATTAACCCATTCACACTTGTGTATCGTTCTGTGTTTATGGGTTGAGGGAACCCTAATGCCCGGAGAGAACTACCGGACAGCGGAGAGCAACTGACAGACTCTCCAACCTACTAACTCTACACAAGAAGAGTTAACAGCGGTGGAAGGCAAGTACACCATCGACGTGGAGGATGCTTCAGTACACAGTGCCACCGTATCCTCGCCACGGGCCATCGGAATTAGTTATCTTGCCTAAGGGCACGACGGGATGAACCGTCGACCGTTGCTTTTAAAGTTCAATGCTGTAACCAGTGACCCCCCCCCCCCCCCCCCCAAGTTATCGTGTAATTACGAAGCATGTCTGAGGAGACAAAAACGGGTTAGTCGTCTCTGAAGATAAAATTTCAGCTTGTTCAGCAGCTTGAATAATGGTAATAAACAATCCTGATACAGAGAGTAATATATTTTGAAGTGGTCGTCATCAATTTTACGACCGATGCTCTGCTTATTTGAATACCACACAATGCCCCCTTAACCCCATTCGCTGATGTCGAAACATTAAGATGCCAAACTTCAAATATTCCTATGATGCACCTATGAATTTAACCCTTTACCTAACATGAAAAGCAGACGACACTTGCAAAAAAAAAAATCTTGAATAACAATTGTTTTCATATTTTGTCTCAAAAATATAGGTTATGACCCCTCGTTGGAACGAGCTCGATGAGCTCGTTTCAACGAGGGGTCATAACCTATGTTTTTGAGGCAAAAATGAAAAAAATAATGAAAATTAAATGGCGACTTTTGAGAATAGTTCTGGCCTGTTTTGAACGTTGCGTTGAGATAAAGGTTTAACCAATTCAGTCTCGTTTGACAGAGCTGCTTGAGCTCTGTCAAGCAGCACTGAATTGGTTAAATAGCTAGTTGCATTATGGGGTAAAATTCTGAGTTAGTATGTTGTGGAGTCTGACAGTTGCACGCTGCTGCTCGGTGGTTCTCTCCGGATATTCCGCCTTCCTCCACTCGTAAAACTGTTCGACACGAGGTGAGTATGTGTTTCCAATGAGTCGTTAACACCCAATAAATAAATAAATAGAGAATATCTAGTGTTTTTGAGTGGATACCGAAAATTATCTAATGAATGACCGAGACAAATGTTTATTATTCGCGAGCGCTTGCTAGGTATCCACTCAAAAATACTAGATTGTCTTTTTTCTAGATGCTTTTTATAAGAATCCTACTATTCCTATCGATAACTCAACTCGTTTCAACCTTGAATTGATGCATGGAAGCTTTGTTTTTTAAATAGTCCGGCATCCATCGGAAAAAATACTCCACTCAAAAACACTAGAGTTTCTTTTCATTATACGTTTTAATAACGAATTGATCATTTCCAGAGATAATTTGACTCGTATTCACCTTGAAGTGATGCTTTGAAAGCCGCCATTTTGACTGATGCCGTGGAAGTGAAAATTTCTATATCTTCACGGTGGGGGATACGATTTCTACCTTTCGGCAAATTTTCGATAATCTATCGTCTAGCGAATAAAAAATATGGGAAAATTGCTCGTTGAAATGTTGGTATTTTGGGATAAGTGTGCATGAAGTTAAAGCGTGTGTTTATAACTTTCTTGCTGCATACGCCGCCCATGATGTTAATTACTTCAGTGCTATTTACGTTTACCGACTCAGGTGGGGGTTTTTTTCACTTCCGAATTCTATAGAATATTTCTAGATTGCCCATTGTAAAATTCTACAAAATTAGATTCTGCACAGAACATACCAAAAAGTGGCCTCACAATTTTTCAAAGTAATACCTAATACATTCAGCAGTATGTGTTCCGCTCCATTAAATTGTTCTTATTATTTTCTTATTTATTTTTAATAAAATTATCCCCTTTCGTTGATTTTTTTTAAAATTACCACCATTTTATCACAAAATGAAGGAACTTCTCACAAATTATACTAAACCCCCTCCCCCAAGCAAAAAAAGTTTCAAATAACCCCAAAACCAGGGAGAACTTCTTGCTAAATCGGTTCATAATAGGGGTTGGACAAAAAGAAACTCGGGTTCAACAGAAGTTTATTGGCGTTGATTGGCTTGAACGCATACCACGGAGAACACGCACCATGTACTGGACTTAGTGGATGCTTATGAAATAAAACAATGAAAAACAATTCAGCAGGAACCAATACTATAAAACTTTTACAATTGTATCTTCTAGAATTGTATTTTCTTGTTGTGACTTAAAATGGGTTAAAATGAACCATTAGCATTCTCAAAGATCTGGAAATTTGCCAGTTGGCAAATTGCCATATCTTTTAAAATGTTAATGATTCATTTTAGTCAGTAAAATTAACACTAAGAAAATACAATTTTGGAAAATACAATTGTGAAAGTGTTATTATTGTCTCCTGGTGAGCAATTTGTTCGATTAAGTAACACTCAGCACGGGGGGGGGGGGGGTAGGGGAGGGGTAGAAAATACAAGACTGTGGTCCAGTAATATTAAAATCTTCGCTCATTGTGTGGACGAGAGCTAGCGTAGTTTTTCAAATGTCCACAGCTCCAGAAGAATATGTTACCGTGTGGTGTCAACCAGTCGAAATATTCGAAATAAGGCGCATCCTGTAACTTCACACAACAGAAAGTAAATACCCCCATGTTTAGCGGATGCACAATACAAAATCCATGCAACATCACGATTAACAAGACTTGAACGCGCCGTATCCAAATGAAGTGTTATTTAACATGAAAAGCAGACGACATTTGTCCCCGCGGGAACCCCTGGAAGTGAAGTAGTGCCTGTTCACTGCGGTAAACAGGCTCTATTCTACTGGTAAAATAGGACCCAGTTACTAATGCTTGGGAGGTGCAAACCTTCTCTAAAATGGACAACATGGATTATTAACGCTCACCCCTGGCCTTGAGTTGATACTCATGTTGTCTTATTGATTCATGATTAGCCATTGTGCGCAAAGATATGTGACATTAAACACCAATAAATAAATATAGACGACACTTGCAAAAAAAAATTCTTGAAGAACTTTATTTTCCATTTTTTGTCTTAAAAAACATAGGTTATGACCCCTCGTTGGAACGAGCTCGTTCCAACGAAGGGCCATAACCTATATTTTTTAGACAACTAATGAAACTTGATTGGCGATTTTTGAGAATAGCGCTGGCCGGTTTGGGCCGTTACGTTTGGTAAAGGGTTAAATTGCAAAATCGTTTACGATGAAACTTAGATGGAGTGACCTCGACCTTTATTTGATTTATTGATTATTTGTCCAGTGACGTCAAGTGGTACCCGAGCAGTTTATTTCCTGAACTTGTTATCGTTAAAGGTTGTCTTGTTCATTTAACAATGAAGGGTTTGGGTTATGGAACATATGCGTTATTGTTATGAATTGACGATGACATGGTCTGAGGTTTGCGGCTTGGAGTGTATGCCGCTAACCTCAGACCATATTACCGTCAATTCCTCACAATAACTTAGAATGGTGGAGTTTTATTATATTCTAGTCTGTGAATTATCGCAAATTATCTAAAATATATTTCTCGATATCCATCGACTCGATGGATGTCGAGAAATATTCCTCAATAGCTTCCTACATGACGTCACGCTTCGGCGTATGACGTCGCGTTGAACGGCGCCTTGAAGGAACGATCGGCGGATCTTTGTTATTGTCTTGAAACTGCTTGCAGTTGAATTGGGCTAAATATTGCGCATTAAATTCTCATGTAGCATATAGTAACAAGAAAATCTACGATATTTTAGTGAATATCGTGAATTATCTCATTCGTGTGGACCTGAAAGTACAAAGTAAATTAATATGCATCAATAAAAAAATGTAAAAGGTTTCAGTTCTTCGTGTGCAAACGTTCGTAAAAAATAAAACTTTCATGTCGACACTCCTGCGATAATTCCCGATATTCACTAAAACAGCGTAGATATCATCTATTGTTTGTTCAACTAAAAGTTTAATACTCACCCTCTATACGCCAGATTGACTAAAGATTGCATCATGTTCTGACTGAGTCTTTTCTCGTCGCTTGTATATCCTAAAGCAGGATCGAAAGGCAATCCAAAGAAATGGTCTATTTCGTAACCATGAAGGGCACCCATCCACTCGGGCCAGGGATTTCCGGTTGATAAGTGTTCATACGTATACAAATAAACGTTATTACCGGCACCGGCGTAGTAAGATACGAAATTGATGACAGGGCACTTGATTGCCAGATCACCTAACATGTCATCTAAAATGTCAATGCGCGTTTTATTTCCGCGGAAGAATATCTTACTGTATTCTGCAACTGTTGTGTTTATCACAGCACCGCCTAGGGGGAATAAAATTTCTTTTACATAAACTAAAAACTCCTTCTCATCCACCTCACTTTTGTTTTTAACACGTTCATTTTGCAAAAGCATCATTCCCTCGTCCTTGTTGAAGCCGGCAATTACTGATGTATTTTTAAATTTGCCTTCACGAGCAAGCCTAATAGGAGAGTCTGGGAGAATATCACCATCGGGATATGGGCCTATAGGAATAGAGTTATAATTTTCAACAACATGCCATTGCAGGTTTGATAGTTTCTGCGCACTAACATCCATTAAACAATCGTAAATCTCTCTATCTGTTTTACCTGTACACCCAGAGTGCTTTGCGATATCCCTAGATCTTCTAATAGCTTCTTCGGGTGTATGGACTGCCCAAAGAGCCAATGCCGAGCCTCCTTGTAGCATTGCGTTATTGAAATAAGGCCACGAAGACGGTGAAAGAAGATGATAATTAACACTTGCTGCTCCCGCACTAGAGCCGAATATTGTCACTTTTTGGGGGTCGCCGCCGAGATCTTCTATATTTTCATGGATCCATTTCAACGCACACTGTTGGTCATAAAGTCCCAAATTACCGGGAGTTTGAGGTAAACCAAGGTAGGTAAATCCGAGCGGCCCAAGTCTATAATTGATGGTCACGACAATAACATTACCCATTGCTGACAGATATGTCCCGTTATATAAATCAAGAGCAGAGGAACCAGCCGCAAAGCTTCCACCATAAATCCAAACAAGAACTGCAAGATTTTTTTCCCCGTTTCCTGGCTGCCAAATATTCAAATACAAACAGTCTTCGCTCATGTTTGTGTTCGGATACCACATTTGCAGTCCTTCAAATGCATCGCCCTTCCTGGTTTCGTGTGAAGCTTGATAGCAAGCACTAGGTTTAGCGTTCGATGGGTTGTAGTTCGATGGTAAAGATGTCAGAAGCTGTGGTTTCTTGAAGCGCAAACTTCCGGTTGGTGGTTTTGCATAAGGGATACCCCAGAACTCAAATATGTTATTCTGCGCCGCTATCATTGAATTACCGACCAAAGTACCTGCCTTGATTTTCAACCATACGTTGGGAACAGAGGCACAAACTGCTGCATAGTATAAAATTGCTAGGAACTGTTTCAAAAAACCTCCAGCCATTTCACATCGTCCTTACCTGAAAAGAAACCGTGTGCTTAATTTTTCATTTTAAATTGCATATTTTGTGCGTGCCTATGTGGCCCCAAGATTTCATGGCACCAGTCTGTTTGTTCGGAATGCGACGCTGGTAGGCTCAAACAAGTGTTGTAATTTTCAGGCAATCCCTCGTTGAATTTGAATCCCCTCATTGGACGTTTTTATTGCCTTTCAGTGTCTTCCAATATTAGACCAAACTCGGGAAGAACCGAAACTTTTTACATTTTTTTTTATTGATGCATATTTATTTACTTACGTTTCCAATATGTTTGCCTTGTTACAATGTATGGTAGAGTGCCTATAGACACTCCCCCATAAAGTTTAACGAGTCAAATCCCCATTTATCATATGACTCGTCCGTTTTGTTCACTTTAAAACATTTGATATTTTGTTTTCATATTAATCAGTGATAAATAAAGCCTTCCGTCAATTTCATTGATCAATTTCAAAACAAGACAATTTGATTGGCTGAACAAAATAACACTGGGTCACATTTTCATAATTTGCATAATTAGAGTTGGGAGCTTTCATTGGTCAATTTCAAAACTGGACAATTTGATTGGCTAAACAAAATACTACTGGGTTATATTTGCATAATTTCAGTAGGGAGAATTTACGTTATCTGTCCTATTCAGGGTGGGTGATATTATATTAATCTTTCACCTTCCAGAAAAACGCCATTCATTTTTTTTTATATTTTCACTTTTTGCTTCCAAAACATAGGTTATGACCCCTCATTGGAACGAGCTCGACGATGTTTTGGAAGCAAAAAATGAAAAGTTTTAGCTATACGAGGATCTTTTTTCCAAGTGCCGTCTGCAACTCAAGTTAGGTGATCGGTTAAAAAGTCATACTAAGTGGCTAATTTGTGCGTGTGTGTGTCATATGATAAATAGAATATGAATAGAAACGCGTCCGAATTTTCCGTTTGGGCGAGCCAGAGGCTCGCCCAAACGGACAATTCTTAGATTCGTTTCATAAATATTATATGAGAAAAACACTCATCCCATATTCTCTAATCTATAACAACCATATATTATAATCATTATTTTAAATAATCATTATTTAATAACCATGCATGATGTCAATGTTACAACGTATGGTAGAGTGCCTATAAGCTCTCCCCCATAAATTGTAACGAGTCAAATCCCCATATATTAAATACTTTTACTTCAATATAATATGAAGAGTATTGCAAGGATATGAAGCCTTTGAACTGCAGTACCCACTGTTTGATTTTAGAGGAATATTTTATTTTTCAAATTAAAAATTAATTTATTTGAATACATCTGCACTTTTTATCTTTCTGTGTGTAAGGCAGCCGAAATCCTCTCCATGTTTGCTCACTTTTTGCAAAAGAAAAATAAAAATTAAAAATAAAACCCTCCCTCCCTCCCTCAGTGAATTGAAAAAAATATGCCAGAGAATCAATTAATTTTTTTGTGTGGCCTTGTGGGTTATTTGTATACCCACTTTTGTGGACATTTGTGCGTAGACGACAACTGATGCAATCTGATGTGCCTTTGCTTACAAAGATATACAGGTATTCTTTTCGGCCACAGTTACATGTATTCCAATGAATAAGTATTTAATTCTCAGTGATAACATCAAGTTATTAACATAACTTGTGGAAATGCCTGGCGTAATCATAACGATACGGCCCTGGAGAGTCCGAAATGATTATATTTGTAAAGTCATCAAAATGGGGACTAAGTCAAGTTTCTATTGAGCAACATTTGCCGCTTTGATTCAGAGAAAATGCATGGAATTTTTCAGATTCAATCGTCCGAAATATATCAGTTGCTCCGGAATATATCAGTTGCTCCGGAATATATCAGTTGCTCGGAAAAGCGAACAATAGGTTCGTGTTTCCAACCATTTGAAATATTTCAGGGGCGTAATTCTAAACCTACATGTACGATACATATATGAACACTAGGCTGATTCCAGGCCATAACAATGCCGAATTTCTTACAGAGTTTGTCAAACAACTTCATCCACTGGGGAGGGGTGACATGGGGTTGTTTAGCCTCCCCATTAAAAATATTGGGGACGAGCCAACAAAGAGGATTGGAACCGGGGCACGGGCCAAACTAGGCTCGAATTCACTTCCATATTCAACACATTTAACAATTTGTTCAACATGTTAGAAGATTTATCACAGGGGTTAATAGTTTTTCATCAATTTCAGTTCATCTATAGCCTTGTACTGGCGCTATATTAAACTTTCAAAATGTCACTGTCTCGGGCTCGCAACAGGAGCTTAAAACACCGAGTCTTAATCTTTGGCGTCTGTGCGCGTCTGCAGCTCTGACTGTCGGGGATCCCGACTAGCAACGTGAGTCAATATTCACAGCAGTCTGGTATTAGACCAGGCTACTGCGCGACAAACCTCTGCGTTCCAAAGGGTTAATACCACAATACAATGGTTTACACCTTAAGACTGGTGCGAGTCGATCCTCGCTAACGACTTCTAAACTATGGCGTCTCCTATTCGGCCTAAACCCAAGTCTCCTCTTCAACGACCGGAACCCAAGTATCACCCAAGTCTCACTCCTGAACGGCCGGAACCCAGGTCTCCCTGGACCAGCTTGTTCCCCACACTTTATATCTGGTCTTGGGATGGTCAGATAACAATATTCCAAGATGTCTAAAGATGGCACGTGACATTTCTGAAGATAAAATCACCGCGCGCCAATGCATATGCTATCAAATAATATACTTGGTAGCCGTGACGATTGGAATCAATCTATAAGTGTCGATCGCTTCGATATTAATTAACTGCCGATGGCATGGAGGCATTTTATTCTGACCAGTAATATACCAGAGAAGTATCACACTGTGAAACGCATAAGGCTAATTATCAAATTAAAACATGTGTGCCCACAACACAGAGAGAAGAAATATACACATATATCTGAACTTGAAAGTAGGGGGAGGTTCCCTCAGATCGAACTTTTTTCAAATTTACACATTCAAAATCTGCCCCATCATGGGGACCATTCAATAGCAGAGTTGGACTATCATTCGAGTGGTTCTGGCGACAGTCGTAGTTTTTTAATCCTTTATCTAACATGAAAAGCAGACGACACTTGCAAAAAAAATTCTTGAATAACCAATTTTTTTCATTTTTTGTCTCAAAAACATAGGTTATGACCCCTCATTGGAACGAGCTCGAGGAGCTCGTTCCAATGAGGGGTCATAACCTGTGTTTTTGAGACAAAAAATGAAAAAAATAATGAAAATTAATTGGCGATTTTTGTGAATAGCGCTGGCCGGTTTTGGCCGTTTCGTTGGGTAAAGGGTTGACGTCAAGTCGCAGTATATTCTAGAGCATGATTAATTGATCTGACTGACAATTCCCCTTGTCAATCTCCTGAATCTAGTCAGTGTATTTCAGGGCATGACATCTCAGTTACAGATACGAATGCAGTTTTTTTATATCATAGTCGATATGAGTAAATGATGCTTAGATCTGATAAGAACCCAACCTATGATTTGTTATGACGTCATTAAATATTGTATACCATGCAGTTAAAAAAAGCATCAGCGACAACGGTTTTTCGATACAGAATTGTGTCACCGCCGCTCACGAATACAGCTAAACGTGTCGTTCAGAGGGTTACATTATTGACACCTTGGTCCCTTCGAATCACTTGGGTTTTGGTATGGACTGTGGAAACGACACACATCACGAGTATCGAGCTTATCGGTGCAAAAAAACAGAAACTTGAAACGCCGACTGATATGCTTATGAGAAGTATGGGCCGTTTTGATTAAGGAAACCAAAAAACAAACCCGAGCCGATTGTCAGCAGAAACTTGTGAATAACACAATTTCACCGGAGCAAGGCACATTTTCTTGGTAATGCCTACTGGTACGAGTGGTGCATGTTGGGCAACTTACTGTCTCTAATTTTGTAGTGTTTGATGCGTTTACTGAGATGTGCAGTTGTATATTGCACCGTACGTCTATCAGCTATAACAAATACAGAGAAAGTGCGTTGAAAATGAAGTACGGCCAGGAAACTAAACACCGCAATGCTCCCATCGAATACACACAAACCCCTCATCCACCAGTCTGTCCCAAATTGCTCTATAATCCCAACTGAAGTAGCTGAATCGTCGTCGTCGTCATCGTCGTCATCGTCGTCATCGTCGTTTACGCAATTGACTCACAGCATCCATGAAACGAGAGTGAACCTTACAAATTGTATGGCACAAATATAACAAAACAAACTAATATTATCGGACTGATCTCAGGGACGTGGCGACAGGGGGTGTGGGAGTGTGTCACTCCCTTCCCCCAATCCTGGCAAACATTTCCTATAATTGGAAATTCGGAGGGCAAATCATGAGTAGTTAGAAATTCCATCTTACTGGATTTTAGAGCTTCTTTGGTGATGCTGATGTCTCCTTTACTTCCCCAAATCCCAACTCGGTTTCAAATCGGCAAAAATCCCAACTGTTACTATTTACAACTACAGAGTCCGCAATATCGAACTTCATAAGCATGCATGATGTCGATCGGTACGAGAATTCTATAGTACGTTACTTATCGTGATATAAAAAAAAATCCTCGAAATGCATTTCAAGAAAATCACATCATGTAAAATTGTTATCCTGAGTTAATTCCATCATTCAGAGTCACAAAAAGATGAAACATCATCGAAAATCGATCATACCTGCATAAAATCTTATTTAATTTTAGGACAGTGTGAATTGCTCAAAGTTCTCAGCTTGAGCATTTGTTTAGCACAAACTCAATTCCTAGAAAAATACCAAATAATAATGACCTGATAATTCTATCATAAATGTGTTTGCATTTCAGTTACTAGAATCAATGTTATGCCCCCTTTCATGGCTTCATTTTCAAAATGTTTCTGGCTGATGAATTTCCAACTATGGGGAGGGACCGGGAGGGGGTTTCCCCCTCCCAGTCCCTCCCCATAGTTGGACATTCACTACCCTACCCACCTCCCCAATCGGAAACCTCTAGCCACGCCCCTGTCGTTCGCGGTGTTTAGTGTATATATAGTTCTAGATTGTGTTAGTTTACAATGTTTTTACTGGATATTTAACTGATATTATCTAAGGGTATTAACTGAAAATGAACTTCAGTTTGCTATTAAGGCGTCTTAAACGTAAATAAAACAGCGCTTGTGTTATAATAATTCGATCACTTTTTGATGACTGTTGCGGGATTGAAATAAGCGCCGGATTATTTTGGTTGTCACAATTTGTTGACACAATCTGCCGTGTGACAATTAATGGGAGAGTGCCTACAGGCCCTCTCCCTTAAATTGTAACAAAGCCAGTTCATACAAACTAATTAAGTTCTCTTCACTGATAATATGAAACACAATCACAGAAATTACTGAGTGTCTAATTGCATCACCTGCACTTTCGACACAAAGCCCAAACATCGGCATCCAGCACTCAACCTGTTAACGTGCGGAAAAAGTAAGGAAAGACACTTTATTAGGAAATTCTCTAATCTGATAAGCCGAACAATTCAGATACATATTCAGGTATTACACATCAAAATGAAGCTTGTAGTATATAGAACCTGCGAAATGTATGCTATCAACGCGAAAGGGTGATAGCAGGCATAAACTGTTCCTGAAACTCAGCTGCAGTATTCGTTCCAGAACTGCTAATAAAATAATATACTATTCAAAAAAAGTAGGGAATATCCAGACTGATGTTGATATTTTCGGAAAACGTTATTGGATACGCGTGATTGGACACATCAATATGTTACCAAGTTCAGTGTGGATCATGACTTTCATCACCCCACGAAGACTTCGCGTAGATTTTTCACACGAGCGTCGAGTTAATGTCTGTGGGGTATGTTTTGAAATTTTCATTTGTACTGGATGGGCTTTTCCTGAGTTCTCATCGTTCTTTTCTTAGTATAAACTCGTTCATCGATAGTTTCTGGTCGAAACATAAATTTTGAGGAATGCGAAGACTGACACGTGACGAACGTTTACATGTCGTTGGCATGTTGGAAGTTGGCAACAGACAGACTGCAGTGGCTCAAATTCTCAACGTTTCTCAATCGTTGATTAGCAGGTTGTGGTCACGCTACCGTCAGGCAGGCAAAGTTGATGACAGACGTCGGTCAGGTCGTCCAAGAGCGACAACAGTTACTGCTAACCGGGATCGTTTCATCAGAACCACAGCATTACGTAACTGCCATCAAAGTGCCTCAGAAATTGGACAGCAGATGCGCCGAGCGACGGATGTGCGAGTCAGTGGTCAGACTATCCGAAATCGCCTACACAGATGGAATTTGTACGCCCAACGACCTCGAATAAGTTCACGTTTGACTGAACGTCACATCGCAGCAAGGCGTAATTGGAGTGGAGCTCGACAGCGCAGGGAGAATCGTCGATGGAGCAACGTCATGTTTTCCGATGAATCGAGGTTCACTGTTGACTTTCACGACAGACGAAACAGGGTGTGGTAGCGGCAGAACGAACGATACCATGACGTAACCGTTAGACAGCACGATCGTTTTGGTAGTGGGTCGGTTATGGTGTGGGGAGGCATAACCAAGACAAGTAGAACAGCATCGCATGTCATACAAAGGCGTTTTTGCAGGGCAGTACTGTCGTGACAACATGTTAGCAGCTCATGTGTTGCCATTTGCGCGACGTCACGGCCGCCAACAGCCCTCTACCAATGTCCACTAACTCGTCGCTTCACTGTAGGAAGAATGGAATAACATCAGTCAAGCTGATACTGGACATCTGGTGAGGAGAATGCCACGTCGGATCCGCGCTTGTCTCGCGAACCGAGGAGGATTTACAAGGTATTTAGGTCTTGGACTGAATGTGGTAAATTCTCTGACAGACCGTCCATGTCTTCAACATCTCTCCTCCCGGTCCCTCTCCATAGTTGTACATTCACTGCCCTACACCCCAATCGGAAACCTCAAGTCACGTCCCTGATCAGGGCTTTCAAAAAGATGAGGGTTCCAGAGCAAAAGCCAACATTTTCTTTGCTTGTGTTTCCTATTGAATAAAATGCAAATAATATTTTGTTTATATAAGTTTGTTCTATTACAAATTATTGGAAAGTACCTGTGGGCACTCTCCAATAATTTGTAATAAAATTAATTTTGAATAACAAATTTAGACCACCAAAAATAGTCTTGACCTCAACCAGTTAATGGCTGGTTATCTGTGAACAATTTGTTTCTAATTAGCAATTCATCAAACGTCAAGTTTCCTTTTGTTACTTTTAACGAAAACGGCACACAATTATTATTTTCTACTGACGAGAAAAGTGTATTCCTCAGCAAAACTTTGATTCTTAATTGGACCGTCCTCGTTTTTAGTCCCCTACCGGCATCGCCGGAGGGGACTATAGGTTTGCACTCCGTCCATCCGTCAGCCTGTCAGTCTGTCAGCCTCTCAGTCACACTTTAGTTTTCCGGAGTTTTTTTGGAAACGCTTCAACGGAATGATTTCAGTTTTGGTAAACTACTATAGAACGATGACTTACAGATCAAGTTTGAGTTTCATCCTGATTGCATTATTCTTGTGTGAGTTACGGCCCTTGGAAATATGGGAAAATGCACTAAAATATCAGTTTCCCGGAGTTTTTTTGGAAACGCTTCAACGGAATGATTTCATTTTTGGTAAACTACTATAGAACGATGACTTACAGATCAAGTTTGAGTTTCATGCTGATTGCCTTATTCTTGTGTGAGTTATGGCTCTTGGAAATATGGAAAAGCGCCAAAATATCAGTTTTCCGGACTTTTTTTTTGGAAACGCTTCAACGGAATGATTTCATTTTTGGTAACCTACTATGGAACGATGACTTACAGATCTAGTTTGAGCTTCGTGTTGATTGCCTTATTCTTGTGTGAGTTATGGCCCTTGGAAATATGGAAAAGCGCCAAAATATCAGTTTTCCGGAGTTTTTCTGGAAACGCTTCAACGGAATGATTTCATTTTTGGTAACCTATTATAGAACGATGACTTACAGATCAAGTGTCATTTACACTCTGTGCATTCATCCGTCAGTCTGTCAGTCAGTCTGTCGGTCATACTTTAGTTTTCCGTACTTTTTTTGGAAACGCTTCACCGGAATGATTTCATTTTTGGTACCCTACTATAGAACGATGACTTACAGATCAAGTTTCATTTGCACTCTGTCCATCCGTCAGTCAGTCTGTCAGTCATACTTTAGTTTTCCGGACTTTTTTGGAAATGCGTCAACCGAATGATTTCAATCTTGGTAACCTACTATAGAACAATGACTTACAGTTCAAGTTTGAGTTTCATGCTGATTGCATTATTCTTATGTGAGTTACGGCCCTTGGAAATATGGAAAATCGCCAAAATATCAGTTTTCTGGTCTTTTTTGGAAATGCTTCAACGGAATTCATGCTGATCACATATAGGTTATAACATTTGTATAATTATTAATGCTCATTAGTCCAGTAGGGGGGGGGGGGGGCATTGTATTGCTTCAGCGATACATGCGCTCTTGTTGTATTAATTTCAGGGAAAATAACGTTATCAAAAGTCGATTTGCATAACGATATAAGTCAGGGATGTCGAATGTTCCTTCTGAGTAGCACTGAAAATACTATTAGTTAGCCTTGTGTTTTCCAGGGTGTATGGGAAATTACACCTGTTTGGGTACTCATACACCCTGAGGCAAAGATTTATTTCCAAGAATGTTGGTGTACTTAATACTTTAACCTACATTGTGGGCAAAAACTGACAGAAAATTTGTACTTCGCAAGTTTCTTAAATAAAAGACAAATTTGGATGTCATTGGAATTGGATCAACGAGCCAGTTCCAATGACATTCTTATCTGTAATATTTTATTTCACATAAACATTAAATTTCCTATATTTTTATTTTTGTTCTAACAAACCGAGCAGAAGGTTTGAATTAATAATTAAAAATGGGTACTTTTTTAGCCATATAGCTAGCTCTTTTGGTGTAATTAATACTGTAACTGACAGAAAAGCTGTACTTTGTAAGTTTCTTAATAAATAAAACCAGCAGATATGGATGTCATTGGAACTGGCTCAATGAGCCAGTTCCAATCACATCCATATCTGTAATATTTTATTGCACATATATATTAAATATTTGTATTTTTATCTTTGTTCTAACGTAACTGAGCAGAAGTTGTGAATTAATAATTAAAAATGGGGACTTTTTTAGCCATATAGCTTACTCTTGTTTGTTCTTGTTTTTACACCGTGGTTAAACACGGTGTAAAAAAAGGCCACTGTGGATTGCAAGTTACACCGTACCTCTCGACCATTCAAAATGCAGTATTTTGTTTCATTTGGAAATAATATTAGTAATCCTTGTGTTTTTCAGGGTTTGTGGGAATTTACACCGGTTTGGGAAACCATACACCCTGAGGCAAAGGCGAAGGGTGTGTGAGTTCCCGAACCGGTGTAAATTCCCATACACCCTGGAAAACACAAGGATAACTTATTTATTTCCAAGAATTTTGGTATAATTAATACTGTAACCTACATGGTGTGCAAATACTGAGAGAATATCTGTACTTTGTAAGTTTCTTAATAAATAAAACCAGACAGATATGATGTCATTGGAACTGGCTCAATGAGCCAGTTCCAATGACATCCATATCTGTAATATTTTATTGCACATAAATATTAAATTTCCTGTATTTTTATTTTTGTTCTAACGTAACTGAGCAGAAAGTATGAATTAATAATTAAAAATTGGTACTTTGTTTAGCCATATAGCCTGCTATTGTATATTCTTGTTTTTACACAGTGGTTAACCAGGTGTAAAAAACACACTGTGGATTGCAAGTTACACCGTACCTCTCAGACAATCAAAAAGCGGTATTTTGTTTCATTTGGAAATAAATAAAATTACAAAACACTGTAAATGGTGTATACAATGGAATGTTTTTTAAACATTTCATTGGTTATAAAAAGACAGCATGTGGCAGCCAAAATGACCATGCTGAAGGGCTGCGACAGTATTTATATTTGATGTTTACTTTATGTCATATGAACTTCTTCTAGCTAGAGGTGTCCGCCGAGTGTGGTTAATCCCCACGAATGACGCTCCGATACATCAACCTCACCAATGTCTAAAGTTGTGTCACAGAAACCAATTTCAAGTTAAGGCCATTGTGACCTTGACCTTTAGCCGAAGGACCACAAAATAAATAGAGATCATTCTCTCATCACACCCAACGCACATATCAGAGCTGGTTTTGGTAGACTGGGCAGTCCTTTCATTAGAGAACAGACATCGGGAGACTGGGGAATCTTCCACTCTTCGCACCGAACCCACATGTTAAGTTTGGTTTCGCTTGATCGAGGAACTCTAATTAGGGAGCAGAAATTATGAAAATCAGTAAATCAGTAAATTAAAAGCTGCTGTGACCTTGACCTTCTTCACAATGACCCTAAAATGAAGAAAGTATTCCCTCTCATCAAACCCAGCTAACACATCAAGTTTGGAACCAATGGACCCAGCGGACCTCAACTTAGAGAGCGGAAACCAGGAAAACTGGTAAAGTAATGGCCATTGTCACCTTGATCTTTGGAAGAAAGACCCCAAAATAAATAGGGATTCTTCCTCTCATAATATCCAACCCATATGTCAAATTTGGCTTCGATCTGTCCAGCAGCACTTTAATTATATAACAGAAACCAGAAATAATATAATTAGTGAAAAATGATTAATAATCTTCTCCCTTGGCACATTCACCCCAAAATAAATAGGTTTCTTCTCCTTGTCATATCATGTCATAAATTGGGTTTCGATCGCCCAAGTGGAACTTCTTGTAGAGAGCAGAAACGAACTCCTGGAAAAAAATCAAATTGAAGGTCAATGTAACCTTGACCTTTAGCACAATGATTCCAAAATAGAAAGGATATCTCCTCTCATCATGACCAATACCCAATCAAGTTCGGTTTCGATCAGCAAAGAGGAACTAAAATTAGAGAGCAAAAACCAACTACGACTACAGACGGACAGACAGACGGTCAGACGGATAGACAGCGCCAGATTGAAATGAAACTATCTTAACACCAACATGCCTAGGTATGAACCGCTGTACCTCGTTCGGTCGGCTGCATTAGTTTGGGTGCGCGATGGTGTATGGGTGGGCGGGCTGGTGCAGCTATACTTTCGAGATAAGCTGTAGAAACCACACAAACATACCGAGTTTCCCCAAATTACCGAGGTAATTCATTTCCGTGATGTAACCCTGGTAAGCGAGTCCAGAAGTGGTACAGAATATAGCGTTAAGCTTTAACCCTTTACCCAACGAATCGCCCGCATCCGCCCCCGTAATCTGCAAATTCAGCAGCTGAAAAAATATTATTTTTCGAAAAATCTCAACAAAACCATATCATGTGACCCCTCTTTGGAACGAGCTCGTCGAGCTCGTTCCAAAGAGGCGTTAAATGATAATGTTTTGTTGAATTTTTTTTTTAAAAATCAAAAAATTATATTTAAAATAATAAATTTTGAAATCGTCTGCGTTGGATAAAGAGTTAAAAGATAATGTTCACCTCTGGATAGTACCCGGGTGTAATCATCGACAGTCACACCAGTGTGTAGGTCTAAATTCTTTACTTATGTTCTAATTCGCTCCCTCAATCGAACATAAAATACCACATACAAGAGAAAACACGTTTTGCAACTAGGAAGGCGCTCGCTCGAGTGTAGCCTCGTCGTACAAGCGTCCATATTTATTTTTTGTGAACACAAACATTACTCATACATGTACAGATGTATTGACGTCAATATTACACATACAGCATCAACCTGACCGAAGATACACAGCCATAAGGACTTAACCTCTTCAGTAACGCAAAAAATGGGATTGGGTGGGTGGGCACAAACAGAACGACAGGTCACACGAAGGCTGAGCGTCGAATGACCAGACCACCACATACAGCCAGTATTGTGACAGACAATAACCACGCACGGGTAACACACATTTTATTAATCAACCCGAACTCCGCAAAACGCTCACTTGTCAATACCCTAAACCAAACAAACATGTTTGCCACAAGACCAGCCGACACACTCAGAAGACGTGTTAACCCTTCCCTCAGTAAATATTTTTAACCAATTATTTGTTGTTTTTTATGTATTCAGTCATATATCTTAAGTTGAATCAGTATTTATATTTCTTCACTATTTTACATCCGATAAACTCGTACCATGTATATACATATTATCGCTACAGTGAACTGATCTGGGTCGTAGTATCACGCAGGGGTGGCACCAGGGATTTCTCGACAGGGGGCTGACCTCTCCGACAGGGGGGCTATAACATTTGACCTCCCAAACGAAGGAAAATGAGTGAAAATTGGTAAATTGGAGAACCAAAATAGAAGCAAATTGAGTATGTTTGTTGATTATTTAACCCTTTACCTAACCTGAAAAGCAGACGACACTTGCAAAAATAATTCTTGAATAATTAATTTTTTTCATTTTTTGTCTCAAAAACATAGGTTATGACCCCTTGTTGGAACGAGCTCGTCGAGCTCGTTCCAACAAGGGGTCACAACCTATGTTTTTGAGACAAAAAAATGAAAAAAATAATGAATTAATTGGCGATTTTTGAGAATAGCGCTGGCCGGTTTTGACCGTTACCTTAGGTAAAGGGTTAATTTAAACATATTATAATAAGGTCGGGAAATGTTTCATCTATAAAGCCAGTTTGACGAACGACATTAAGGAATTTCGTGAGAATCACTATTCTCTATCAGAGTTCCAGTGCTGCACGGGTTCGAGACTGACAAGACGAGATATCTGCATTCGATTGTCGGAAATTTCTCGTGAAGTCGGGTATACGGGATTCTCCGACGGACTGACTAAAAATCTCCGACAGGGGGGGGGGGGGGGGGGGCTGGACCTCTCCGACGGGGGGGGGGGGCTGTAGACCCCCCCCCCTGGCGCCACCACTGGTATCACGCCTCGTTCAGTAGTTCAGATCGCCGGATCAAACGAGCTGCCGCAAGCAGTTGAGATAAAAGGTTTATTATATGACTTATGGTTCAACATCGCATGCCAACGTTAGCTTTAACAATTTCCCAACCTTTAAATTGGATTGAGGTAAAAAAAAACAAACTATTTTTGTTTACACTTATTTTTGTAACAGGTGCACACCTCCGGGGATTTCCCGACGCCTGAATACAATAAAAAAATATCATGAATATGATAAACAAAATCCGGACCGCCGTTCGAGCGCCCTCATTCCGGCTCGGGGTAAAGTACTCCCTGCGACCGGAGCAGCTAATTATTCGAGTTCGAACACACCCGTAAATAATCCGTCATACAAAAGTGATACGGAGTGATACGGACTCGGATTCCACGCTGTGTACTTTCCGGGGACCAGGAAAATATCGTCAAACAGTAGATAAAACACACACAAAAAGTTAAAATTTAATTAGTGAAAAAAAACAATATTACCTTAAATTTTCCAAGATTGACAAACATCGACTGCGTTAACAGAACAAAATCACCAGGTGCATTAACCCCATTCCTGTTGATTTATCTTACAGTCCAATATATATAATTTGAACAAGATACACTAAAGCGGTAGGCCAACATTTCTCTGTGTGAATAATGTAATGTAAAGTTCATATACAGATCAATTCCACGCACTAAAAATGGATTTTTTTTCGATGATTATTTCCAGAAATCCTGTTAGAAGATAATTTATCACCCCAACAGAGAGAATGCACGAACTTGTCATTTTGTTGAATTCGGGCGTACTTGTGTGGCATATGAACTGAAGTGGTAATTTCCTTTCCCTTCAGGTTACGTATTAAGACAATGATTGAGCAAAATGTTTTGTACAGTCGGGAGAGTTCTGCTCTCGGCTTGGAGTTCCATCCAGATAATAAAAATAAATTCTGTGCAAATGCTCAAGAATCGCAATGTTTCAGCAAACGGACGTCCGGGTTCAACTCGGAGGTCCGTTGGCTGAAACATTTGCTTGCGCTCTTCGTGAATTTTCACTAAAAACTTTATTTTTGTGAGGGTGGGAGTAGTTTAAGAGTTTGGGAGTTTAGTAACAATCTCATCCACGTGTTGTAAATTACCACTGGGCTGTTTCTTCGTCACAACGTTCGACACATTATGTAAAAACATGGTTGAGTCAGTGGAGTAGGAACCGGGGGGGGGGGGGGGGGGGGTATTTACCCCCCACCCCCAAAGTTGGTACCCGATGCAAATGTCTGATTTGACGCTCAACAGGTTAACATCTTCCTCTCTGACACACATCCTCCTATAAACACCAAAAATTAACATCAACGATACCTTGTTTTTTTCACTTGAAAAGCGAGGAAATGAGCTCTAAGTAGTTCATATTTCACAAATCTTCCCCGCACCCCACCCCCCCCCCCCCCACCAGCAGGAGGGGGTATCCCCCCTCGCACTCTCCCCCGGCTCGGCTACACAGAGCGGGCCGCCAAAGGCGGCCGTTCTGTCCCCTACAAACCCCCATTTACAATACCACCCCCCCCCCAATATTATAAGCTTCCTACGCCCCTGGGTTGAGTGGATGTTCGTGGATGGCTGTTGTCTAGGATCAGCGGGATCTTGGTCAGTCTACGTGTCGGTATACGTGATCCACTCGCGCAACCTCACAAACTTTGACTTTAACATATATAATGTTACAAAAATCGATATTCATGGTGAATATTCGACTTCACCGAAGCGTTTCCCTACACCTTCACCTTCATGCACTGACTGGATCCTTGTTTATAACTTTGTTATAGTGGCGGTCACCTTAACATGCGTCTGTTACCATCTGGTAATAAACATTCAATCAAATTTCTCAAAATGACCTTCTTCCCATAGTTATATCTTATTACACAACTTCAATGTGAGAACCCCTGAGATCTTGCGCAGTTTTCATTTTACTAAGGTGGACAACCCCAAACATAAAATACTTTACTGGAAAAATATGGGTCTAGTCGTAGAATGCTGAAGAAATGTCGAAACCTGGAAATAATTGTCACAGAGGTGTTGTTGGCATCATAGTACAGTTAAAACTAGAAGTCCTGTCACGAACTGTGCGCTTTTCTAGGCTTAATTGCGCGTAGGAATTGCGCGCAATTGCCATATCGAATGGCATCCAAAGCACGACAGATTCTCCTGGTTACTCATAGAAAACACAGGCAATGTTTCTGCCAATGGCCCTCCGGGTTACCCGGAGGTCCATTGGCTGAAACGTTGCCTGTGCACAGGCTATAGGTACAGAATTTGGTAGTCTTACTATGGTGATAACGCGTAGATTAACGCGCAAATCGACGTGCTATTTGTGAACATTTCGTGACATGACTTCTAGTTTTAACTGTAAATCTTTAAAATATCACAAGCCCGCTACATGCCAATTAACTCATTAAAATGGCAAAATATGTAAAAGTCGACTTCAATTTCAAAGCAAAGTTGTTTCAATAGAGTAATAGGATATTTAGATTTTTACTTTAAATTTTACGAAGGTTCTCAATCACCTCTGTAAATAATTTAATGCAAATTATGCTAGTTATCTTATGCAGTAGTAGTATATTGTGACTATTGTCACTTTCGACTAATTATATTTGGACTTAACTATTTTTTTTTGTCAAATGTCCCAGAAAATGTCTGTCCAGAGTGTTTTTTTGTTTTAGTTATACTTATTGGATTGGCCCTGGTGTGTTTATTTCAATGTTCAGGTGTACTTGTATTGCAGAGTATTTCTCAGACAAAATTTATCACAAGCAAATAGACGGTCTCTCGTTCAACGACGACATTCTCTGGTTCGAGGTTGGAACCAAATTTCTTGTATGTGTGGCGTACAGGTCCGAGAGAGAAAGTATTGCAGAATATTGGTCTAAATTAGAAGAGAAAATTGATCTTGCATTAACCATTAACCCGGCAATAGTTATTACAAGAGATATCAACTCTGATCTCCTGAAGCCTCAAAGTAAACTGTACTCTCTCATTACACCGTTCAACCTACACAACGTAATAACGGAACCCACCAGAGTAACTACCACGTCGCAGTCACTGCTAGTCCCGATACTTGTAAGTGACACAGTCAGCGTGGTCAATTCAGGAACACTTGAACTGGGGTTATCTGATCACAGAGCCACATATGCCCACATTTCTCATTCACGTTGCAACAAATCTGTGACCACATGCGACGTTTGGCTTTACAATAAAGCCAATTTTGAAAGAATGAATATTATGATAGCTGAAACAAACTGGGAAAATCTAATATGTAAAGCCCCAACAGTAAACGATTCTGTATCCAACTTTGTTTCTGAATTCATGAAAACAGCACAACATTGCATAAAAATTTGCATTCCCAATTCCACAAGAACAGTGAGGAAAAATGACAAACCATGGTTTGACAGCGCCATTAGAAGAGAGCTACGCCACCGTGACCGACTAAGGAAATCAGCCTTGAAAAATAATAAGCCACAACTATGGGCAAAGTATAAGTCAGCCAGGAACAAGGTCAACAACATGAAAAAATTTGCTAAAAGTGCGTATTTGGAAAAAGTTAACAATTTCTTATCTCATGATACGGAACCTCGGCAGTTTTGGCGTGTTGTTAAGAAGTTTTTGAACAACTTTTCCAGCTCTTCAGGCATCCCCTATCTCCAGCGTGTATCTGATGAAGGCTGTGAAATAATCGAAAATGACACAGAAAAAGCAAACCTCCTAAACGAGACTTTTATTATTAACAGTGAATTAAACTCACATTCCAAAAAACTCCCACCCTTTATACGTAGATGTTCACAATCCACAAGTAACATATCGTTTTCTGAACAGGACATTACCGACATTCTAAAAAGCTTGAAAACCAACAAGTCAAATGGTCACGATGGAATAGGCCATAAAATGTTGAAGAAAACAAAGTTTTCTGTCAGTAGACCACTTTTCCTTCTTTACAAGAAATCCCTATCAGAGTGTGCCTACCCAGACCAATGGAAATTAGCTGATGTGATTCCACTTTTTAAAAAGGGGGACAAATACGACCCCAAAAATTACAGGCCTATATCCTTATTATGCTGTATTGGGAAAACCATGGAGCGAGTTGTTTTTAAAGATATTCATAAATATTTCTATAATAACAGGTTAT